>JAJKFL010000013.1:43951669-44551669 GCA_021186555.1 Reticulitermes speratus
GCTGATATTCGTTTTGCTGCCGCCGCCCTTAAATCGCGATCTCGATACTCCCCCAAATTGGCATTATACAGAACAGGTTCGCTGTGGTATAAATCCAAGAAACGTAAAGTTTCGCTGTCACTGATTCTTAGCACTTGTGACGACATCTTACCTCACGAACGCCAGCACCACGACTGAAACTCAAACATTGATCCTGCCACGACACCATCGTGGACTGCTGACGTCACACGCAAGGTCCATGACTCCGCGTTCACACGGGTAGTGGCCCACGAAAGTGTGACTCACGCGCGTGGGTATCGGCAGTGAAAGTTGCGGTCTGATGCGCTGAGGGAGACATCTGGGCCTGACAGGGCGAATTAACAGTGGACAACGACGTGGAATGAAAAGCGTCTTTCTATGTGACGCTATCCATCCCGTTGTGTCTACAGACTTACATAATTAACACTACGTATTCCGTCTGACGGGGAAGTAAAGCCGTCGGTCCCATGTCGTAGATTTACGGCATGTAAAAGAACCTTACGGGCATGTGGAAATCTGAAGAAAGGAGAGGATTTGGAAGACGAAACATATGTGAGAATTTTATATTGCTTTCACCGCACATTTCTCCTCACTACTCGGTTTTCACCAACTATGCACACACAAAAACCACCCTTTTATAGTTTTATTAGTATTTATATATACCCCTACACGTGTTTCAGTCCTTGGACCCCCTGAAGATGGTCCAAGGACTGAAGCACGTGTAGGGGTGTATACAAATACTAATAAAACTATAAAAGGGTAGTTTTTGTGTGTGCATAGTTGGTGAAAACTGAGTAGTGTGTGGGAATATTCAAATATATATCAAAGAAATACGATGGGAGGGCGTGAATTGGACTAATATGGCTTACGATGGGGACAAACAGATGCCTGTTGTGAAAATAGCAATGAAGCTATGAATTCCATAAAATGACAGTCATTTATTGACTACATGACGATTGGCTCCTCACGCAGGACTGCAGCATGCAGTCAGTCATTCAGACTTACGTCATATCGCTGCTGTGAGCCAGGGTTGGTGATTGGACTGTGATTTGGGCTGTGCAGACATCAGGTATGGCGGCAACTGTGTTCACTTATGCATGACGTCATCAAAACATACGAGAAGCAAACGTCTAGCTTCACGCACTCCTAACACTGAAATTAGACCTGCGTGTGGTCAGCTTCACGCCTCGGCCTAGTGCAGAGGTCACGTTACCTATTGACTAGGACGCTGGTTAGGCTTTAGAGCTCGTCTGGGCGTTTTGGAGAACACAAAAATGTATTTCCCCTGTCCCGGTCTTCCTGCCCGTATTCTAGACACTACGGTGACTGAGCTATCCAAGCTTGGTTAGACAGGGGGAAGACGGAAAGCTAGGGGTTGCGTGCCGCAACATGCTTGCAGGGGAGGATGAAGTCGAGGAGGGGTGAGATTACAGTGTCTAGGGGTGGCACAGGGGAAACACAAGCCAAATGGCGATCAGAAAGCTCTATATGTGGATATTTGGGTTTCTTACAGAGGAGCTGCTGAGGATTCAGTTCGTGGATATTTTGAAGGCTGTACATTGTGTCGAAACGACGGGAACCACTGGCCCCAAGGACACAGCGCTACATTCCACTCAAAGCCTCACATATCGCGACAAAGTCACACGTGTTATCAGCAGTCGAACTGGCACAGATGGCTCTGTAAGTGTTGCTAAATATGTATATTTAAGCTGTGTATCATTACATAGCAAACGGCAGCACAAAACGCTCTGCCCAGATCGCCAGCTGTGTTCCCTCACAACAACAATTCTTACTGACAGTCATAGCAGCACATCGAGCAGCGATAGCTTGCTGAACACGATACGGGCTGCACGATAGCTTACTGAACACGATACGGGCTGCACGATAGCTTACTGAACACAATACGGGCTGCACGATAGCTTACTGAACACGATACGGGCTGCACGATAGCTTGCTGAACACGATACGGGCTGCACGATAGCTTACTGAACACGATACGGGCTGCACGATAGCTTACTGAACACAATACGGGCTGCACGATAGCTTGCTGAACACGATACGGGCTGCACGATAGCTTACTGAACACGATACGGGCTGCACGATAGCTTACTGAACACGATACGGGCTGCACGATAGCTTACTGAACACAATACGGGCTGCACGATAGCTTGCTGAACACGATACGGGCTGCACGATAGCTTACTGAACACGATACGGGCTGCACGATAGCTTACTGAACACGATACGGGCTGCACGATAGCTTACAGAACACGATACGGGCTGCACGATAGCTTACTGAACACGATACGAGCTGCACGATAGCTTACTGAACACGATACGGGCTGCACGATAGCTTACTGAACACGATACGAGCTGCACGATAGCTTACTGAACACGATACGGCTGCACGATAGCTTACTGAACACGATACGGGCTGCACGATAGCTTACTGAACACGATACGGGCTGCACGATAGCTTACTGAACACGATACGGGCTGCACGATAGCTTACTGAACACGATACGGGCTGCACGATAGCTTACTGAACACGATACGGGCTGCACGATAGCTTACTGAACACGATACGGGCTGCACGATAGCTTACTGAACACGATACGGGCTGCACGATAGCTTACTGAACACGATACGGGCTGCACGATAGCTTACTGAACACGATACGGGCTGCACGATAGCTTACTGAACACGATACGGGCTGCACGATAGCTTACTGAACACGATAAGGGCTGCACGATAGCTTACTGAACACGATACGGGCTGCACGATAGCTTACTGAACACGATACGGGCTGCACGATAGCTTACTGAACACGATAAGGGCTGCACGATAGCTTACTGAACACGATACGGGCTGCACGATAGCTTACTGAACACGATACGGGCTGCACGATAGCTTACTGAACACGATACGGGCTGCACGATCCGAAGATCAAACCCCGGCAGAGGAAAGGTAATTTTATCTACTCCAAAAATTCCTACCATCTCTGCGGTCCACCCAGACCCCCATTCAATTAGTATCTGCATACGTTTCTGGATGAAAAGCAGCCGGAACTTGAAGTTGACAACTCACTTGCATCTGGTCCTGAAGTTAAGAATGAGTGGAGCTACAACTCTACTCCCCCTATATGCCTTCATGGCGTGGACAGGGACAAATTTATCCCTTACACCTTTACATGTCAGCACACGCAGGTCTTATGCGTAGACACAGCAACTGTGAGCAGCCTACAGTGCGTAGACACAGCAACTGTGAGCAGCCTACACTGCGTAGACACAACACTGTGAGCAGACTACACTGCGTAGACACAGCAACTGTGAGCAGCCTACACTGCATAGACACAGCAACTGTGAGCAGCCTACACTGCGTAGACACAGCAACTGTGAGCAGACTACACTGCGTAGACATAACACTGTGAGCAGCCTACACTGCGTAGACATAACACTGTGAGCAGCCTACACTGCGTAGACATAACACTGTGAGCAGCCTACACTGCGTAGACACAGCAACTGTAAGCAGCCTACACTGCGTAGACACAGCAACTGTGAGCAGCCTACACTGCGTAGACACAGCAACTGTGAGCAGCCTACACTGCGTAGACATAACACTGTGAGCAGCCTACACTGCGTAGACACAGCAACTGTGAGCAGCCTACACTGCGTAGACACAGCAACTGTGAGCAGCCTACACTGCGTAGACACAGCAACTGTGAGCAGCCTACACTGCGTAGACACAGCAACTGTGAGCAGCCTACACTGCGTAGACACAGCAACTGTGAGCAGCCTACACTGCGTAGACACAGCAACTGTGAGCAGCCTACACTGCGTAGACACAGCAACTGTGAGCAGCCTACACTGCGTAGACACAGCAACTGTGAGCAGCCTACACTGCGTAGACACAGCAACTGTGAGCAGCCTACACTGCGTAGACACAGCAACTGTGAGCAGCCTACACTGCGTAGACACAGCAACTGTGAGCAGCTACACTGCGTAGACACGCAACTGTGAGCAGCCTACACTGCGTAGACACAGAAACTGTGAGCAGACTACACTGAGTAGACACAGCAACTGTGAGCAGCCTACACTGCGTAGACATAACACTGTGAGCAGTCTACACTGCGTAGACACAACTCTGTGCGTGTTATTGACGAAGATATCACACACACACACACACACACACTTACTTAACATTGTAAGTCTTATTATTATTATTAATATTAAGTAGCTTAGTACTGTAGATTTTACTGTCACAGAATACTATTATACAGTAAAGCAACCCCATTACAGACCTGGACAGGCCCTTAGGTTCCAGGAGGTTGAGGCTGTCAGATTTATAGACAATCGGCACATGAAGGTGGTAATGTTCTGAGCCCTACGCACCGGCCGCCTTTACCCCCCAGGAGATATTCCTTGTAATAATTTCTGTTAGAGGCTGAGTCGACCCCAGGGTCATAGTGCGGCCGGAAGGATTATGTGAATGAAAAATTCCAATGACACCATCGGGAATCGAACCCGCGATTATTATACAGTAGCGCTATCCAAATATCAGTAAAGAAAGATTAATTCTTCTCTACTGCAAGTTATGCAACCAAATAATAAAAATAAATAGTAATGACGTGTTATACAAATGCTCAAGACGTCAGCATTGTGTTTGAGTTCATGCAAGAATTTGTTTCCATGTATTTGTGGACAGTTTTCGTAATTTTTAGCTTGTACTTTAACAATTTCTGTCTGTATATTGTCTTTCAAGTCCTGCTATGTGTGGGGATTACTTCTGTACAAAAGTGAACTGGCGATAAAAATGACGTGATTACGGGGGGGGGGGGGGGGGGGGGGGGGAGGGGGTTAAGATTCTTAGAAATGATAAGATAAGCGACAAAAGATCTCAGCATAGCCATTGTTTCGTTCAAAGTGCAAAACGGTGACCAGTCTGGCCGAAAAGAGCAACAACCTGCGTCATTGTCAAGTAGCGCAATGACCTGTTATATTAGACTGAACTATACTTAAAGACCCAGTGCGTACCGCGCAGTAAACACACTCCGTCTCAGTTAGACAAACCAATCAGTTAATGCTGTACAGTGAAATAATCGCTGTTTGTTCTGAGATCCACACAAAACACATAAATACAGTCCGTACCGCGCAGTAAACACACTCCGTCTCAGTTATACAAACCAGTCAGTTAATGTTGTACAGTGAAATAATCGCTGTTTGTTCTGAGATCCACACAAAACACATACAGTTCGTACCGCGCAGTAAACACACTCCGTCTCAGTTATACAAACCAGTCAGTTAATGCTGTACAGCGAAATAATCGCTTTTTGTTCTGAGATCCACACAAAACACATAAATACAGTCCGTACCGCGCAGTAAACACACTCCGTCTCAGTTATACAAACCAGTCAGTTAATGTTGTACAGCGAAATAATCGCTGTTTGTTCTGAGATCCACACAAAACACATAAATACAGTCCGTACCGCGCAGTAAACACACTCCGTCTCAGTTAGACAAACCAATCAGTTAATGCTGTACAGTGAAATAATCGCTGTTTGTTCTGAGATCCACACAAAACACATAAATACAGTCCGTACCGCGCAGTAAACACACTCCATCTCAGTTATACAAACCAGTCAGTTAATGTTGTACAGTGAAATAATCGCTGTTTGTTCTGAGATCCACACAAAACACATAAATACAGTCCGTACCGCGCAGTAAACACTCCGTCTCAGTTATACAAACCAGTCAGTTAATGTTGTACAGTGAAATAATCGCTGTTTGTTCTGAGATCCACACAAAACACATAAATACAGTCCGTACAGCGCAGTAAACACACTCCGTCTCAGTTATACAAACCAGTCAGCTAATGTTGTACAGTGAAATAATCGCTGTTTGTTCTGAGATCCACGCAAAACACATAAATACAGTCCGTACCGCGCAGTAAACACACTCCGTCTCAGTTATACAAACCAGTCAGCTAATGTTGTACAGTGAAATAATCGCTGTTTGTTCTGAGATCCACACAAAACACATAAATACAGTTCGTACCGCGCAGTAAACTCACTCCGTCTCAGTTATACAAACCAGTCAGTTAATGTTGTCCAGTGAAATAATCGCTGTTTGTTCTGAGATCCACACAAAACACATAAATACACTGTGTGGGCAGAACGTAGAATTGTTGAATGTTAAACATGGCGGTACATAAAGCATCTACAAGCTTTCAAATGGTTCAATTTTCATTATGAAATTTAAGAACAAAACTTTCGTATATAATACAGCGTCATTACTTTATCTGACAAATGCACTTCGTCATTTACTGCCGGTAGTCAGCCGCGCGTGTGGGCGGTGGGGTGAACAACCTTCGTTAGTCTGATAAAGGAGCAGACGGGAAGTGAGAAGCGATAGCTGTCAGATACAATAACTGTCCTGTATACACATGAGGAGGAGTGCAACTGAGATTGCCGGGATTCTACACTTCCAGAAACCGTAGCTCAGTACCTCTACATTACTGTGACTACCTGTATTATAGTGGGGCACAGCGGCGTAGATAACCGTTTGGGGGCCCCAGCGTCTCGATAATACAGGCCCCCTGTAATTATTAACGAAGTTACTCCCAGATATTAAAACATAGATCCAGAATACTGATTTAAAAAAAAAATAAAATCCAGTTTGAAAGAACTCAACAAATTTTAGTACTGTGTACGTTTGGGGTCCTACCCTGCCCTACGGGGCCCCCTAGCCACGGCGTCTGCTGGGGCCTTTTGTAGGCCACTGGTGGTGCCATATCGAGGGGTGTACAACAGGCATAGGCAATGTTATACTTTGTTGCTTTGAATCGAACTGACAGGTGTTTGCTACAGAAGAAATCTCAGACTCACACAAGTTTCTATTCAGGCACCACAAATGTACAGAATCAGATAGACGACGGTTACGGCTTCTTCCCATTGGGTCATCTTCAGTTGTGGCCAACAAGAATGCATAATGTTTCCTGTTAATTCACACGTGCTGTGTGGGACATTGACACGTTGACCTGAGCTGCCATTGACACGTTGACCTGAGCTGCCATTGACACGTTGACCTGAGCTGCCATTGACACTCTCTGATATTTAAAAAATTCTTTACTTGTTCTTTGGGCCAAACCTGAAGATGCTACAATGGGTACCGGGTCATTCGGGGGTAAAGCGGTCAGGGCGTGGCGTTAACACCACCCCATCTAGACCCGAGGTTAAAGAAAGAGTAGAGCTATACCTCTACCCCCTCTGACCTGTGTCTTCATGGCCTGTTCTAGGGTGAAATTTACCTTTACCTTTACCATACTTGAAGATGGCTTAATGTGGAAAAGCCGAAACAAGTCTCCTGTCTAGTTCTGTACATTTGTAATACAATAAAAGGTTGCGTCAAACTGCACGTTGCTTCTTTAGTTATCACGTCGTACAGCGAGCTACACCACATCACAGTAACAATTTCCACCATCTTTACCATTTAAACTTCACAGAGCAACAGAACAATTGTTTATTTTCCCATCATACGAAATTTCATAAAAATGTGTTACAGTTTCTATAATAGTCTTACCCGAAACTGAGTCAGAAACACGCAATTCTCCACTGAAAATTCATTACAATATTAGGTCTACATTAACGATCAGAGCGAAGTAATGTTACGTGCAAAGCGCCGAACATTTGGCGCCCTTCACTAAAGTACGTTATACACAGTGTACGGTGTCGCCATCTGTTTCCGTTCGTCTCGCGGTAAAGACAGACACGTGTAGGCAAACAGAGGTCGTAATTTGAATCTCAAACTGATTCATTTTTAATGTAATAATTTAAATTTGGCCACTAAGACGAATTATGTCATGTTTAATGCATGTCACCCTGTAGGCAGAATATTTAAACATTTAATTAACCCTTTAAAGGCTAATATTGGCGTCGGTTATATGAAAGATAATGCAAATAGACCACAACTGTAGTCACATTCGGACAGAATAGCAACTGTCAGCAGTGTTGAGAGACCGATCCTCATGAATGCGAGATTTGAGTCTCTCACAGCTGTCAAGGTCTTCTGGTAGCCTATATGACGCCGTGTATAGAGGTTAATGTTTCTCGGAGTTTGGACAAATATGTTGCTTTCATTTCTGAGGTTGAAGACATTCAAGATGGATTCTTCTTCTTGTACCGTTTGACCCCTGAACACGACGGCAGTATACTCCGCAGAAACGTCAGCTTTACACGCAGTAGGCTCAGGCCTGTGAGTCAGCCACAGGACAGTCCACTTCGCCAAGGTGTGTCAACTCTGATGTTCCACGCAGACACAAACATTACATAGCAACAGTCTGGGGCAGATCTTAGAGACCGGCGCAATATTGTCGAGACATCGATTTTTGTTTGCCGAAACAGGGGAATAAAAGGGAAGTGAATGATTGCAGGGTGTATGGAGGGGTGCAAAGGGAGGCGAGGGAAACCTTAATCAATAATGAAATATCATGAGGAATAATGTAAGCAGATCTGTGCATCAGAATTTGTGCGTGTGTTTCAGTTGCGACGTTGACAAACTGCGCTGTGAATGAGTCGTGTGGTATTTGGCAATGTGGCTGAATATCTATCGACGTTTAGAAGGACCCCTGTGCCTCCATCTTCAGGATATGCAGTAAAAAGCTGTGTTATACCGATATAGCGAAAGATCCCAGAAGAATTAATCTGTGTTATTTCAAATAAAGTGAACACACAATAGAGAATACTTCATGTTTATAAAGAAAATGCAAACTTTATTATTATATTATTATTATATTATTATTATTATTATTATTATACTATAGTGAATTAAAATTTTATTTTATTGTTACCCTCTCTCTCTGCTGACGTATCCTGTACGTCACCACCCACAATAGCATATCATTTTGAGCCTTAAAGCCAGTAACAAAAATCACTTAATTAAGAGCAATCAACTCTGAGCCTGACCACATCCTGCAGTTGGAAGCAATGTTGGTCAGAGGGCAGCATCGTACAGTGAAATGGCGTGCCGTAACTCTGAGACCTGATACAAAAACTGTACCGCGCAGACAAACCAATAATGAACGCAATATGGCTAAGAAATATGACGCCAAATGATATACTGGTTTGAGCTACATCTCTGTTGTTTTGAAGGAACGGCCTCACACCCCAATCATCTTTCTGAAAGTCGTTCGAATGACATTTGTTTTATCTAACTGTTCAAGCGGAAAGCGGTGTAAGCAGGTGTGGTAATATACCGAGGTATCAAATGGCGTTCTATCTTACGAAAATTGGCGTGTCCATATTTTGTTGAACTAGTCAGTTAATGTTGTACAGTGAAATAATCGCTGTTTGTTCTGAGATCCACACAAAACACATAAATACACTGTGTGGGCAGAACGTAGAAATTGTTGAGTGTTAAACGGTGGTGCATATAGTAACCACTGGGCTTTAGGTGTGTATCTGTTGTCTGCAGCAGCAGTTTGCTGGATCCTCACAAATGGCAATAAATCTCCCGTAACAAGTTTAACCCTCTGAACACTAATTTTAAACTGAAGTATACGTGCTTTTAAACACTCAGTCCGTACCCCGCAGTAAACACACTCGTCTCAGTTATACAAACCAGTCAGTTAATGCTGTACAGTGAAATAATCGCTGTTTGTTCTGAGATCCACACAAAACACATAAATACAGTCCGTACCGCGCAGTAAACACACTCCGTCTCAGTTATACAAACCAGTCAGTTAATGTTGTACAGTGAAATAATCGCTGTTTGTTCTGAGATCCACACAAAACACATAAATACAGTCCGTACCGCGCAGTAAACACACTCCGTCTCAGTTATACAAACCAGTCAGTTAATGTTGTACAGTGAAATAATCGCTGTTTGTTCTGAGATCCACACAAAACACATAAATACAGTCCGTACCGCGCAGTAAACACACTCCGTCTCAGTTATACAAACCAGTCAGTTAATGTTGTACAGTGAAATAATCGCTGTTTGTTCTGAGATCCACACAAAACACATAAATACAGTCCGTACCGCGCAGTAAACACACTCCGTCTCAGTTATACAAACCAGTCAGTTAATGCTGTACAGTGAAATAATCGCTGTTTGTTCTGAGATCCACACAAAACACATAAATACAGTCCGTACCGCGCAGTAAACACACTCCGTCTCAGTTATACAAACCAGTCAGTTAATGTTGTACAGTGAAATAATCGCTGTTTGTTCTGAGATCCACACAAAACACATAAATACAGTCCGTACCGCGCAGTAAACACACTCCGTCTCAGTTATACAAACCAGTCAGTTAATGTTGTACAGTGAAATAATCGCTGTTTGTTCTGAGATCCACACAAAACACATAAATACAGTCCGTACCGCGCAGTAAACAACTCCGTCTCAGTTATACAAACCAGTCAGTTAATGTTGTACAGT
The DNA here is from genome assembly GCA_021186555.1 of Reticulitermes speratus. Taxonomy (NCBI): domain Eukaryota; kingdom Metazoa; phylum Arthropoda; class Insecta; order Blattodea; family Rhinotermitidae; genus Reticulitermes; species Reticulitermes speratus. The sequence continues at coordinate 43,962,121 of JAJKFL010000013.1, forward strand.
GAAATAATCGCTGTTTGTTCTGAGATCCACACAAAACACATAAATACAGTCCGTACCGCGCAGTAAACACACTCCGTCTCAGTTATACAAACCAGTCAGTTAATGCTGTACAGTGAAATAATCGCTGTTTGTTCTGAGATCCACACAAAACACATAAATACAGTCCGTACCGCGCAGTAAACACACTCCGTCTCAGTTATACAAACCAGTCAGTTAATGCTGTACAGTGAAATAATCGCTGTTTGTTCTGAGATCCACACAAAACACATAAATACAGTCCGTACCGCGCAGTAAACACACTCCGTCTCAGTTATACAAACCAGTCAGTTAATGTTGTACAGTGAAATAATCGCTGTTTGTTCTGAGATCCACACAAAACACATAAATACAGTCCGTACCGCGCAGTAAACACACTCCGTCTCAGTTATACAAACCAGTCAGTTAATGTTGTACAGTGAAATAATCGCTGTTTGTTCTGAGATCCACACAAAACACATAAATACAGTCCGTACCGCGCAGTAAACACACTCCGTCTCAGTTATACAAACCAGTCAGTTAATGTTGTACAGTGAAATAATCGCTGTTTGTTCTGAGATCCACACAAAACACATAAATACAGTTCGTACCGCGCAGTAAATACACTCCGTCTGAGTTATACAAACCAATCAGTTAATGTTGTACAGTGAAATAATCGCTGTTTGTTCTGAGATCCACACAAAACACATAAATACACTGTGTGGGCAGAACGTGGAATTTGTGAATGTTAAACATGGTGGTACATATAGTAACCACTGGGCTTTAAAGGGTTAATTTGATATTTTTGCTATATTTTAGCAACGAGTAACGTTTTCGAAGAACGCAACTCATTTTATTTAGTTGAGTGCCCTTTCCACACTTCTGATCGTGTTTGAAAGGGAACTATTTTACCGTGCGCAATAAACTAGCATCAAGTACACAGAAGTGTTACACTGCTTTTGTTAAGAGTTAATTGGCTCCGAAGTATAAACACGTTTACACTGTGAAGGTCCGATTTCCTAAAATTAAGCTGCTTTTATACGCGACGTCAGCGACATAAATTGACGCAGGCATCTCCTCGAACATCCAAAAATTTAGTGGCGACCTAGAAATAACATCTGGTTGCTGACAATTTGGCCAGCTGTCCGTGACTTGAAGGGAAACCCATCTGAACGACCACGAGGCGTCGCCTGGCAGGCCATTGCACAATTCGCAACTAAGAAACGCCGTAATATAAGAGCATCAACATTTCCAAGGATACGACGACAAAATGGCAAAGGTTTCTGTTATGGGACATCGCCATTTTGGAAAAACTGGAGAAATGGTTTGCAGATATTCGCATTTAGTGCGCACAGGCCTGCAATGACAACTGCTCCTTTAGAGACGTAAGATATATTACAGGAGTGCCAACTGCACAACACACGTGGTGTCACGTGTCACGTAAGGTCACTGCGAACTTCTAACGACCCAAAACACAGTAACAAGAAAAGGAAAAGCAGGCTAATAATTTGGTGCCCCTTAAAACAGATATTCTTTAAACTTTTTCGGCCTAGGACAGGGCTGGTGAACATTTTTGAGCGCGCGTGCCGAAACCGCAGATAATTTTCGGAGAAATTCTTTCCTGTGTGGAAACTTAAGTTTACTAGCGCCGTATTTACTATTATACCAGTGACGTCTTAGCGCCCCTTATAGGTTGGCGCCCCGGGCAGCTGCCCGGCTGGGCCACCCCCTTAGTCCGACCATGATACTGTAGCCAAAATCAACAAGAACCTCACCTTCCCTTGAAGCCACCCACAGTGTGTTCGCATTCCAAAGTGTAAATACATCACAAGATGGAGCTGAGGTCACGTGATCTAACACAGGCACTGAGTCAAAATGTCACAATTTTAAGGTAATATTTTAATATAACATAATTGAACACGTAACAAAGTTACATCTAACAAATCAGGACACATTTAAACGTGTGCAAGACTGAGACGGCAGCCACTTTGTAACTAACGTGTTGTACATAAGTGATAATTTTTCTCATATATTTTTATGCCTATGCGTGATGATTGCTTGTAAATATGCCGAAACATGTAGCACTCTACACAATAAAGGTCTTGTCTAAAAAGTATAGCTATGATTGACGGTCCTTTTGTTTGTTTGTTGACTTACTAATCAGAACGGCATGTCTCGTCTTCTGCCTAAAAGACTCAGTCCGTACCGCGCAGTAAACACACTCCGTCTCAGTTATACAAACCAGTCAGTTAATGTTGTACAGTGAAATAATCGCTGTTTGTTCTGAGATCCACACAAAACACATAAATACAGTCCGTACCGCGCAGTAAACACACTCCGTCTCAGTTATACAAACCAGTCAGTTAATGTTGTACAGTGAAATAATCGCTGTTTGTTCTGAGATCCACACAAAACACATAAATACAGTCCGTACCGCGCAGTAAACACACTCCGTCTCAGTTATACAAACCAGTCAGTTAATGTTGTACAGTGAAATAATCGCTGTTTGTTCTGAGATCCACACAAAACACATAAATACAGTCCGTACCGCGCAGTAAACACACTCCGTCTCAGTTATACAAACCAGTCAGTTAATGTTGTACAGTGAAATAATCGCTGTTTGTTCTGAGATCCACACAAAACACATAAATACAGTCCGTACCGCGCAGTAAACACACTCCGTCTCAGTTATACAAACCAGTCAGTTAATGTTGTACAGTGAAATAATCGCTGTTTGTTCTGAGATCCACACAAAACACATAAATACAGTCCGTACCGCGCAGTAAACACACTCCGTCTCAGTTATACAAACCAGTCAGTTAATGTTGTACAGTGAAATAATCGCTGTTTGTTCTGAGATCCACACAAAACACATAAATACAGTCCGTACCGCGCAGTAAACACACTCCGTCTCAGTTATACAAACCAGTCAGTTAATGTTGTACAGTGAAATAATCGCTGTTTGTTCTGAGATCCACACAAAACACATAAATACAGTCCGTACCGCGCAGTAAACACACTCCGTCTCAGTTATACAAACCAGTCAGTTAATGTTGTACAGTGAAATAATCGCTGTTTGTTCTGAGATCCACACAAAACACATAAATACAGTCCGTACCGCGCAGTAAATCACTCCGTCTCAGTTATAAAAACAAGTCAGTTAATGTTGTACAGTGAAATAATCGCTGTTTGTTCTGAGATCCACACAAAACACATAAATACAGTCCGTACCGCGCAGTAAACACACTCCGTCTCAGTTATACAAACCAGTCAGTTAATGTTGTACAGTGAAATAATCGCTGTTTGTTCTGAGATCCACACAAAACACATAAATACAGTCCGTACCGCGCAGTAAACACACTCCATCTCAGTTATACAAACCAGTCAGTTAATGCTGTACAGTGAAATAATCGTTGTTTGTTCTGAGATCCACACAAAACACATAAATACAGTCCGTACCGCGCAGTAAACACACTCCGTCTCAGTTATACAAACCAGTCAGTTAATGTTGTACAGTGAAATAATCGCTGTTTGTTCTGAGATCCACACAAAACACATAAATACAGTCCGTACCGCGCAGTAAACACACTCCGTCTCAGTTATACAAACCAGTCAGTTAATGTTGTACAGTGAAATAATCGCTGTTTGTTCTGAGATCCACACAAAACACATAAATACAGTCCGTACCGCGCAGTAAACACACTCCGTCTCAGTTATACAAACCAGTCAGTTAATGTTGTACAGTGAAATAATCGCTGTTTGTTCTGAGATCCACACAAAACACATAAATACAGTCCGTACCGCGCAGTAAACACACTCCGTCTCAGTTATACAAACCAGTCAGTTAATGTTGTACAGTGAAATAATCGCTGTTTGTTCTGAGATCCACACAAAACACATAAATACAGTCCGTACCGCGCAGTAAACACACTCCGTCTCAGTTATACAAACCAGTCAGTTAATGTTGTACAGTGAAATAATCGCTGTTTGTTCTGAGATCCACACAAAACACATAAATACAGTCCGTACCTCGCAGTAAACACACTCCGTCTCAGTTATACAAACCAGTCAGTTAATGTTGTACAGTGAAATAATCGCTGTTTGTTCTGAGATCCACACAAAACACATAAATACAGTCCGTACCGCGCAGTAAACACACTCCGTCTCAGTTATACAAACCAGTCAGTTAATGTTGTACAGTGAAATAATCGCTGTTTGTTCTGAGATCCACACAAAACACATAAATACAGTCCGTACCGCGCAGTAAACACACTCCGTCTCAGTTATACAAACCAGTCAGTTAATGTTGTACAGTGAAATAATCGCTGTTTGTTCTGAGATCCACACAAAACACATAAATACAGTCCGTACCGCGCAGTAAACACACTCCGTCTCAGTTATACAAACCAGTCAGTTAATGCTGTACAGTGAAATAATCGCTGTTTGTTCTGAGATCCACACAAAACACATAAATACAGTCCGTACCGCGCAGTAAACACACTCCGTCTCAGTTATACAAACAAGTCAGTTAATGTTGTACATTTTAAAAAATATACAATATATAAACAACTATGAAATCGCCTACAGTTAATTGATCATCTTTTATAAATTTTATATTTTTTTACCATGTACATATATATTGTTAGTTCTGTTTGTGCAATTCGTACTTTTACACAAATCCTTGATGATAATCTCAAGAGTTTTCGAAACATGTTGGATTAGTCTACAGATATTGTAATACAGAACATCTAAACACAATAACACTGCATTATGTTGGTTTGAGTGTTGTGTGTTTTGATTAGGGACAGTGCACGGTGTGAACAAGATAATATAGGTGCAACAATTGATACATCGTCGTCAAATAATCAGCAAGTAGCCTATTAATCATGCATGCCATATGTGGAATGAAAATCTGAAAAGTTTTGGTGAGACACCTCTGTATTGCGCCAAAGGACGTCTCTGTATTGCTCCAAGGGACGTCTCTGTATTGCCCCAAGGGACGTCTCTGTATTGCGTCAAGAGACGTCTCTGTATTGCGTCAAGATACATCTCTGTATTGCGTCAAGGGAAGTCTCTGTATTGCGTCAAGATACATCTCTGTATTGCGTTAGTTATCTTCATCTGCCAGAAGGCTTCTTCGCAGAGGTAGGTTGATCTAAAGTGCTGTCAGACGAAGAGCTGTTGATCGTACTGAGGTGGCAAATACAGATGATGGAGACCAAAAGGCGGCTGATACCGACTGGTAGATCGCGATCTACAGTTTGGCCATCTCTACCTTGCTACCTGGTACAGAAATAAAAAAAATCCCTTCCTATAAACGTGCTACCAAATGAGCATCATGAAATAGATGGTAACCGTGGCACGAGATTCAATCCGAACAAACAATGTGTTCCTTATTTAACGACACTGAATCAGAAACTATTACGACGCAGCATCAAACACTCAGTGCTTGTTCATTTAACAACGTGACACGCGATAGTGGAGTAACTGAGGACGACCACGTCACATGTCGGTCGTTATCTGGGCCGTGATTTGAAACCTGAACCTTCCGGAAACAAAACACGAGTGCTAACCTGTATATGGCGACCAGTGGACATTCGGCGTACGTGCTTCCCAACAGGAACATAGCCGCTGTACAGCGCAAGTGTTTGCAATGTCAGCTATAATTGCGCTGTAATTGCGCTAACGATATTCAGCTCCGTAACCTTGAAGCAAAGTAAACACAACAAAAATAACAGCAGATACAACAACAACAGAGAGGACACTCGTAATGTATGAATTACGATGCATCTAATAAAAGACCATTTTGAGGGCCACTGAGATGAAGGACCGCCCTGCAGATCGCAGCAGCGCAGCTGGTCGTGCCAACAGTTTGTGGCGGCGAGTGTGGCGCGATTTTGGTGCAAGTGGAACTGGGTTTGTGGGTCAAACGCATAAAACTTGGCATTGCGTGCCAAAACAGCGACATATAACATGACTTCCTGATCATGAAAACCAGTCTGGAGAACAAAACATAGATGGCAATAAAGTTGTGCTGGATGCATACATTACGAGCCGAGGCTCCACTCATTCTTAACCTCGGCTCTAGATGTAGCCGAGTGCTTAGCTTGCTGGCTCAATGTTCTGTTTGCAGGGATCTTCTTACAACTTACCGGAAGCTTCACCGGCTGGTAACAGCTTCCTTTCTGCTGGTGACATTCAGACAGCGCTACCGTAAGGAGACCCCACTGGATTCAGTGATCACGAAACTGGGTGGGCCCCAAAGCTGCTACGGATGTTTTGAAGAAGATAAAAATTTTTTGGCCATACCGGGAATCAAAACTAGAACGCCCAGCCCGTAGTCTACACAGTATATCGACTGAACTGTACCGGCTACTAAAACTACATTATACGTTAAATTATAGGCATACTTATTTTGATTGTTACGTTTGTTGATAGGTTGTCGTAGCAAGCAAGTGACGTCACTAGCTGCATGTCGCACGTGACATTAAATGACGTCTGTACTTGCATGTCGGCACCGTGACATTAAATGACGTCTGTACTGCATGTCGGCACCGTGACATTAAATGACGTCTGTACTTGCATGTCGGCACCGTGACATTAAATTACGTCTGTACTTGCATGTCGGCACCGTGACATTAAATGACGTCTGTACTTGCATGTCGGCACCGTGACATTAAATGACGTCTGTACTTTCATGTCGGCACCGTGACATTAAATTACGTCTGTACTTGCATGTCGGCACCGTGACATTAAATGACGTCTGTACTTGCATGTCGGCACCGTGACATTAAATTACGTCTTTACTTGCATGTCGGCACCGTGACATTAAATGACGTCTGTACTTCATGTCGGCACCGTGACATTAAATTACGTCTGTACTTGCATGTCGGCACCGTGACATTAAATGACGTCTGTACTTGCATGTCGGCACCGTGACATTAAATGACGTCTGTACTTGCATGTCGGCACCGTGACATTAAATGACGTCTGTACTTGCATGTCGGCACCGTGACATTAAATTACGTCTGTACTTGCATGTCGGCACCGTGACATTAAATTACGTCTGTACTTGCATGTCGGCACCGTGACATTAAATGACGTCTGTACTTGCATGTCGGCACCGTGACATTAAATGACGTCTGTACTTGCATGTCGGCACCGTGACATTAAATGACGTCTGTACTTGCATGTCGGCACCGTGATATTAAATGACGTCTGTACTTGCATGTCGGCACCGTGACATTAAATGACGTCTGTACTTGCATGTCGGCACCGTGACATTAAATGACGTCTGTACTTGCATGTCGGCACCGTGACATTAAATGACGTCTGTACTTGCATGTCGGCACCGTGACATTAAATGACGTCTGTACTTGCATGTCGGCACCGTGACATTAAATGACGTCTGTACTTGCATGTCGGCACCGTGACATTAAATGACGTCTGTACTTGCATGTCGGCACCGTGACATTAAATGACGTCTGTACTTGCATGTCGGCACCGTGACATTAAATGACGTCTGTACTTGCATGTCGGCACCGTGACATTAAATTACGTCTGTACTTGCATGTCGGCACCGTGACATTAAATTACGTCTGTACTTGCATGTCGGCACCGTGACATTAAATGACGTCTGTACTTGCATGTCGGCACCGTGACATTAAATGACGTCTGTACTTGCATGTCGGCACCGTGACATTAAATGACGTCTGTACTTGCATGTCGGCACCGTGATATTAAATGACGTCTGTACTTGCATGTCGGCACCGTGACATTAAATGACGTCTGTACTTGCATGTCGGCACCGTGACATTAAATGACGTCTGTACTTGCATGTCGGCACCGTGACATTAAATGACGTCTGTACTTGCATGTCGGCACCGTGACATTAAATGACGTCTGTACTTGCATGTCGGCACCGTGACATTAAATGACGTCTGTACTTGCATGTCGGCACCGTGATATTAAATGACGTCTGTACTTGCATGTCGGCACCGTGACATTAAATGACGTCTGTACTTGCATGTCGGCACCGTGACATTAAATGACGTCTGTACTTGCATGTCGGCACCGTGACATTAAATGACGTCTGTACTTGCATGTCGCACCGTGACATTAAATGACGTCTGTACTTGCATGTCGGCACCGTGACATTAATGACGTCTGTACTTGCATGTCGGCACGTGACATTAAATGACGTCTGTACTTGCATGTCGGCACCGTGACATTAAATGACGTCTGTACTTGCATGTCGGCACCGTGACATTAAATGACGTCTGTACTTGCATGTCGGCACCGTGACATTAAATGACGTCTGTACTTGCATGTCGGCACCGTGACATTAAATGACGTCTGTACTTGCATGTCGGCACCGTGACATTAAATTACGTCTGTACTTGCATGTCGGCACCGTGACATTAAATGCAAGACCACGATAATTCGTATTAAACATAAAGTGTGTGACTTTTGTTGACAGTTTTTAGAAAAGTTACTTCCATTATGATCACATTTAAATGTGACATGTGATATCTGTGTGAAGTAACTGGAGGGTAAAGCTATCACATTACAGGCCTGGACAGGCCCTTAGTGTTCCAGGAGCTTGAGGCTGTCAGAATTTATAGACAATCAGCACATGAAGGTGGTAAGGTTGTCAGCCCTACCCACCGGCCGCCTTTACCCCCAGGAAATATTCCTGGTACACATTTCTGTTAGAGGCTGAGTCGACCCCAGGGTCATAGCGACCGGAAGGATTATGTCAATAAAAAATCCCAATGACATCATAGAGAATCGAACCCGCGACCTCCCGGCTTGTGGAACAGTGCCTCAACCAACCGAAATAAATGAAAAATATATCGATAAATCACGAGCGTGCAATGTCTTATATATGAACATGTACACATGTGACTTGTCAAAAACTGTCTCCAAAAGTAAGGATAAAACATTTGATACACAATTGCTGTAATTGTGCTTATTAAGCAATGCATTTTGTTAAGCTGTCTGCTTGTAGCTCACAGAAACTTTGCCATGTGAATTACAGCCGTGTATGTTGCTTAGGTAAGTGCTTGTTAAGCGGTCTGCTTGTAGCTCACAGAACTTTGCCATGTGAATTATAGCCGTGTATGTTGCTTAGGTAAGTGCTTGTTAAGCGGTCTGCTTGTAGCTCACAGAACCTTGCCATGTGAATTACAGCCGTGTATGTTGCTTAGGTAAGTGCTTGTTAAGCGGTCTGCTTGTAGCTCACAGAACCTTGCCATGTGAATTACAGCCGTGTATGTTGCTTAGGTAAGTGCTTGTTAAGCGGTCTGCTTGTAGCTCACAGAACTTTTGCCGATGTTGGAATTTATAGCCGTGTTTATGTTGCTTAGGTAAGTGCTTGTTAAGCAATGATATTTATGTTGTATTCTTACTTCACTGAAATCGATTAGTTATAAGCAAACAAAACACCTGTGACTGCTTCACACCTAAGCTGCAGGCACTAAGACCATTCTGAACTCTGGCAACTATTTACCAGTCGACACGGCGTCACATTGCAGTAGGCTATAACATTATTTAGTAGTCACGTTCTGTGCTGGTGACGTGACGTATGTCTGCATTCTTTACACTGACGTCACACATAAATTAACCTTCGAAAACGTAAAAAAGACAGGCAATGTACGTATAATGTAACATTGTGGCGCGTTCGCGTAACCATTGTTGTCTTGGAAAAGGAATAAGTATTGCATATTCTGTGTGTGTGTCTGTAGCCTTAGTTATTTAGCATGCAAAGCGCATGCGCAGTATTATATTGTCATCTGTGGCCTGTCTGGCTCTACCATATTTTTCCACATTATCTCATAAACGGCACGATTTTCGGGAAAAAGTTATTGAACATAAAATGTGTGTTTTGATTTTCTGTACAACTTTTGTCTGAAACATTTCTCATTCCAAAAAGAATTTAGCGAGATATTATCATAAATGTACATAGGTCTTTATGTAAAGTACCGTTATTGTTGTCAGATTTTAATGGAACTTGAATTTTCTCGACAGACTTTCGAAAATAAGCAAATATAAAATTACATGAAAATCCGTCCCTTGGGAGCCGAGTTGTTACATGCGGACAGACAGACAGACATACTCGAGGAAGCTAATAGCCGCTTTTCGCAATTTTGCGAAAGCACCTAACAGCTGAAAGTACTTTTCTATCTATTACTCCCGTATTTTCGGAAATTTATTGCTTTTTGGAAGGCTCCCAGACTTTTCCCACTTGTCCTTCTGGTAAGAGCAACGTGTAGATGAAGATGAGAGTGGAGAATTGATGGCATGATACTGACAGGGGAGAACAGAGGTACTTAGCGCAAATACTGTCCCAGTGTCACTTTGTCCACCACAAATCTCACATGGACTGACCTGGGTTTTTTTTAAATCCTTTATTATTGACAATAAACCGTATGGGTGTTTACATTGCGTATTACAACATATCTATAACAATATGTGTTGATGGGTACAAGGATGATCCATGAAATGTACAGTTCGTGGCGTCTTACAGTAGTGTGTAGTCGACGTCGCGTTCCAATTGAAGGGATTTGGAGTGTGCGGTACTGTCTGTGATGTTGCTAAGGTGTGCGGTACTGTCTGTGATGTTGCTAAGGTGTGCGGTACTGTCTGTGATGCTGCTGAGGTGTGCGGTACTGTCTGTGATGCTGCTGAGGTGTGCGGTACTGTCTGTGATGTTGCTGAGGTGTGCGGTACTGTCTGTGATGTTGCTGAGGTGTGCGGTACTGTCTGTGATGTTGCTGAGGTGTGCGGTACTGTCTGTGATGTTGCTGAGGTGTGCGGTACTGTCTGTGATGCTGCTGAGGTGTGCGGTACTGTCTGTGATGTTGCTAAGGTGTGCGGTACTGTCTGTGATGTTGCTGAGGTGTGCGGTACTGTCTGTGATGTTGCTAAGGTGTGCGGTACTGTCTGTGATGCTGCTGAGGTGTGCGGTACTGTCTGTGATGTTGCTAAGGTGTGCGGTACTGTCTGTGATGCTGCTGAGGTGTGCGGTACTGTCTGTGATGTTGCTAAGGTGTGCGGTACTGTCTGTGATGTTGCTAAGGTGTGCGGTACTGTCTATGATGCTGCTGAGGTGTGCGGTACTGTCTGTAATGCTGCTGAGGTGTGCGGTACTGTCTGTGATGTTGCTAAGGTGTGCGGTACTGTCTGTGATGCTGCTGAGGTGTGCGGTACTGTCTGTGATGTTGCTAAGGTGTGCGGTACTGTCTGTGATGTTGCTGAGGTGTGCGGTACTGTCTGTGATGTTGCTGAGGTGTGCGGTACTGTCTGTGATGTTGCTGAGGTGTGCGGTACTGTCTGTGATGCTGCTGAGGTGTGCGGTACTGTCTGTGATGTTGCTAAGGTGTGCGGTACTGTCTGTGATGTTGCTGAGGTGTGCGGTACTGTCTGTGATGTTGCTAAGGTGTGCGGTACTGTCTGTGATGCTGCTGAGGTGTGAGGTACTGTCTGTGATGTTGCTAAGGTGTGCGGTACTGTCTGTGATGCTGCTGAGGTGTGCGGTACTGTCTGTGATGTTGCTAAGGTGTGTGGTACTGTCTGTGATGTTGCTAAGGTGTGCGGTACTGTCTGTGATGCTGCTGAGGTGTGCGGTACTGTCTGTAATGCTGCTGAGGTGTGCGGTACTGTCTGTGATGTTGCTAAGGTGTGCGGTACTGTCTGTGATGCTGCTGAGGTGTGCGGTATGTCTGTGATGTTGCTAAGGTGTGCGGTACTGTCTGTGATGTTGCTAAGGTGTTGCGGTACTGTCTGTGATGCTGCTGAGGTGTGCGGTACTGTCTGTAAATGCTGCTGAGGTGTGCGGTACTGTCTGTGATGTTGCTAAGGTGTGCGGTACTGTCTGTGATGTTGCTAAGGTGTGCGGTACTGTCTGTGATGCTGCTGAGGTGTGCGGTACTGTCTGTGATGTTGCTAAGGTGTGCGGTACTGTCTGTGATGTTGCTAAGGTGTGCGGTACTGTCTGTAATGCTGCTGAGGTGTGCGGTACTGTCTGTGATGTTGCTGAGGTGTGCGGTACTGTCTGTGATGCTGCTGAGGTGTGCGGTACTGTCTGTGATGCTGCTGAGGTGTGCGGTACTGTCTGTGATGCTGCTGAGGTGTGCGGTACTGTCTGTGATGCTGCTGAGGTGTGCGGTACTGTCTGTGATGTTGCTGAGGTGTGCGGTACTGTCTGTGATGCTGCTGAGGTGTGCGGTACTGTCTGTGATGCTGCTGAGGTGTGCGGTACTGTCTGTGATGCTGCTGAGGTGTGCGGTACTGTCTGTGATGTTGCTAAGGTGTGCGGTACTGTCTGTGATGCTGCTGAGGTGTGCGGTACTGTCTGTGATGCTGCTGAGGTGTGCGGTACTGTCTGTGATGCTGCTGAGGTGTGCGGTACTGTCTGTGATGCTGCTGAGGTGTGCGGTACTGTCTGTGATGCTGCTCAGGTGTGCGGTACTGTCTGTGATGTTGCTGAGGTGTGCGGTACTGTCTGTGATGTTGCTGAGGTGTACGGTACTGTCTGTGATGTTGCTGAGGTGTGCGGTACTGTCTGTGATGTGCTAAGGTGTGCGGTACTGTCTGTATGCTGCTGAGGTGTGCGGATGTCTGTGATGTGCTGAGGTGTGCGGTACTGTCTGTGATGTCTGAGGTGTGCGGTACTGTCTGTGATGTGCTGAGGTGTGCGACTGTCTGTGATGTGCTGAGGTGTGCGGTATGCTGTGATGTGCTAGTGTGCGTACTGGTGATGCTGTATGTCGTACTGTCGGGTGTGCTGAGGTGTGCGGTACTGTCTGTGATGCTGCTAGGGTGGTGCGTGTATGTCTGTAGTGCTGTGTCTGTCGTGATGTCTGGTGTGCTAGGTGTGGTACTTCTGGGATGTGCGGTTGCTGTATGTCTGTAGTGTAGGTTGTCGTTACTTCTGTGATGCTGCTGATGTGTGGTATGTCGGTGATGCTGCTGAGGTGTGCGGTACTGTCTGTGATGTGCTAGGTGTGCGGTTGTCTTGGTGCAGTGTGCGTATGTCTGGATGTCTGTGAGGTGTGGGTACTGTCTGTGATGTGTAGTGCGACTGTCTGTGATGTGCTAGGTGCGGTACTGTCTGTGATGCTGCTAGGTGTGCGGTACTGTCTGTGATGTGCTGAGGTGGCGGTACTGTCTGTGATGTGCTAGGTGTGCGGTACTGTCATGTTGTCGTAGTGATCTAGTCGTCTTCGTGTGGCTGTGTGCGTATCATTGCTGTGGGGTGTTGTAGTCAGTGTCGCACTCGTGTAGGATTGTTGAGCTTGAGGAGGCGACTCTGTTCAGTGCATGTCTGATTGTATGCGGTACGTTGGTGCGACTGCTTGCTTTGTGTGGTACTTCTGGATTGTGTCGGATGTTGCTAAGGTGTGCGGTACTGCGAGTATGTGCGTATGTCTGGATGCTGCGAGGTGTGCGGTACTGTCTGTGATGTTGCTAAGGTGTGCGGTACTGTCTGTGATGCTGCTAGGTGTGCGGTACTGTCTGTGATGTTGCTAAGGTGTGCGGTACTGTCTGTGATGTTGCTAAGGTGTGCGGTACTGTCTGTGATGCTGCTGAGGTGTGCGGTACTGTCTGTGATGCTGCTGAGGTGTGCGGTACTGTCTGTGATGTTGCTAGAGGTGTGCGGTACTGTCTGTGATGTGCTGAAGGTGTGCGGTACTGTCTGTGATGCTGCTGAAGGTGTGCGGTACTGTCTGTGATGCTTTCTAGAGGTGTGCGGTACTGTCTGTGATGCTGCTGAAGGTGTGCGGTACTGTCTGTGATGCTGCTGAGGTGTGCGGTACTGTCTGTGATGCTGCTGAGGTGTGCGGTACTGTCTGTGATGTGCTGAGGTGTGCGGTACTGTCTGTGATGTGCTGAAGTGTGCGGTACTGTCTGTGATGCTGCTGAGGTGTGCGGTACTGTCTGTGATGCTGCTGAGGTGTGCGGTACTGTCTGTGATGTTGCTAAGGTGTGCGTACTGTCTGTGATGCTGCTGAGGTGTGCGGTACTGTCTGTGATGTGCTGAGGTGTGCGGTACTGTCTGTGATCGTGCACTGAGGTGTGCGGTACTGTCTGTGATGCTGCTAAGGTGTGCGGTACTGTCTGTAATGCTGCTGAGGTGTGCGGTACTGTCTGTGATGTTGCTGAGGTGTGCGGTACTGTCTGTGATGCTAGCTGAGTGTGTTGCGGTACTGTCTGTGATATTGCTGAGGTGTGCGGTTACTGTCTGTGATGCTGCTAGGTGTGCGGTACTGTCTGTGATGCTGCTGAGGTGTGCGGTACTGTCTGTGATGTTGCTAAGGTGTGCGGTACTGTCTGTGATGTCTGAGGTGTGCGGTCACTGTCTGTGATGTCTGCTGAAGGTGTGCGGTACTGTCTGTGATGCTGCTGAGGTGTGCGGTACTGTCTGTGATGTTGCTAAGGTGTGCGGTACTGTCTGTGATGTGCTGAGGTGTGCGGTACTGTCTGTGATGTTGCTAGGTGTGCGGTACTGTCTGTGATGCTGCTAGGTGTGCGGTACTGTCTGTGATGCTGCTAAGGTGTGCGGTACTGTCTGTGATGCTGCTAGAGGTGTGCGGTACTGTCTGTGATGTTGCTAAGGTGTGCGGTACTGTCTGTGATGTTGCTAAGGTGTGCGGTACTGTCTGTGATGCTGCTGAGGTGTGCGGTCCGCTTGGCCTGGTGCTATGAATCTTCTATAGCCAACTATTTACGGTCGTGCAGTTGGTGTTCCGGCATATAGTAGGTGCAACGGTAATAGTTGGGATTTCTCCAAATTCCTTAGTAATCCAATATGTCAACGTATTTCCCACAAGTTTTGTACGCGCTGTGTAGTCTATATTCTTTCCATCGAGCTCTTCGCATGAAATCGAGGTAGTCCTGTAGGTTCAAAGTCGTATTGTTGTGCATGTAGTCCAACACGTGTCCCAGGATCCAGATAGTGGCATTTTGTTTGTGTAGAGGTGCATATGGAAGTCAGGAAAGCATATCCAAGTATCTTTACCTCTCGTGTATCAGTGCGCATATCTGCTCCTCGTCCAGTCCCATATTCTGTACATGCCGTGTATCTATGTGTGGAGGTATCGCATTGGTCACACCGCCTGCATTTCCAGTCGTCATGGAGGTTAATTTTCCATAGTCGGATGTTAGTCGGTACTATATCATGGACTATCACGTACCATGCTGTTCGTACGTAGCGCGGTAAAAATGGCTTGTTTATGTTCCTCCAGACAATCGGCCAATTAATGTCTGAATGTCTGGTTGTGACGTTTGTGTAACTTCATCATCTATTATTTCCGTGATGAGCCTTTTTTGTCGTCGTTTGTGTCTGTCAACTGTGTGGTATAGCGACAGTTGTCTGTCAACTGTGTGGTATAGCGACAGTTGTCTGTCAACTGTGTGGTATAGCGACAGTTGTCTGTCAACTGTGTGGTATAGCGACAGTTGTCTGTCAACTGTGTGGTATAGCGACAGTTGTCTGTCAACTGTGTGGTATAGCGACAGTTGTCTGTCAACTGTGTGGTATAGCGACAGTTGTCTGTCAACTGTGTGGTATAGCGACAGTTGTCTGTCAACTGTGTGGTATAGCGACAGTTGTCTGTCAGCTGTGTGGTATAGCGACAGTTGTCTGTCAACTGTGTGGTATAGCGACAGTTGTCTGTCAACTGTGTGGTATAGCGACAGTTGTCTGTCAACTGTGTGGTATAGCGACAGTTGTCTGTCAACTGTGTGGTATAGCGACAGTTGTCTGTCAACTGTGTGGTATAGCGACAGTTGTCTGTCAACTGTGTGATATAGCGACAGTTGTTCGTCGTCTAGGATTGATGTTTCTCGTATTTCGGCCTGAATATTGTATAATTGAGTCCTTTATGATTGAATAATTTTGGCTTTATAATATCTCAGCTTGACGTTTGTGTCTGGGAAGTCTGTCGGTTGTTTTAGTAAATCATAAATGCAAGAATAGTATAAGTCTATTTGTTGTTTTTTGTGGTGTGCTTGTTCTGTGCCTGTTGTTTTGAAAAATCGTTGTATCTCGCGTTTTACGCATGTACTCCACCATCGTCCTGTAGTGCCGTACCACGTTTTACGCATGTACTCCACCATCGTCCTGTAGTGCCGTACCACGTTTTACGCATTGACTCCACCATTGTCCTGTAGTGCCGTACCACGTTTCACGCATGTACTCCACCATCGTCCTGTAGTGCCGTACCACGTTTTACGCATGTACTCCACCATCGTCCTGTAGTGCCGTACCACGTTTTACGCATGTACTCCACCATCGTCCTGTAGTGCCGTACCACGTTTTACGCATGTACTCCACCATCGTCCTGTAGTGCCGTACCACGTTTTACGCATGTACTCCACCATCGTCCTGTAGTGCCGTACCACGTTTCACGCATGTACTCCACCATCGTCCTGTAGTGCCGTACCACGTTTTACGCATGTACTCCACCATCGTCCTGTAGTGCCGTACCACGTTTCACGCATGTACTCCACCATCGTCCTGTAGTGCCGTACCACGTTTCACGCATGTACTCCACCATTGTCCTGTAGTGCCGTACCACGTTTTACGCATGTACTCCACCATCGTCCTGTAGTGCCGTACCACGTTTCACGCATGTACTCCACCATCGTCCTGTAGTGCCGTACCACGTTTTACGCATGTACTCCACCATCGTCCTGTAGTGCCGTACCACGTTTTACGCATGTACTCCACCATCGTCCTGTAGTGCCGTACCACGTTTTACGCATGTACTCCACCATCGTCCTGTAGTGCCGTACCACGTTTTACGCATGTACTCCACCATCGTCCTGTAGTGCCGTACCACGTTTTACGCATGTACTCCACCATCGTCCTGTAGTGCCGTACCACGTTTTACGCATGTACTCCACCATCGTCCTGTAGTGCCGTACCACGTTTTACGCATGTACTCCACCATCGTCCTGTAGTGCCGTACCACGTTTTACGCATGTACTCCACCATCGTCCTGTAGTGCCGTACCACGTTTGCTTGCGCTTCCATCCCGTCCATTGTTATTGAAATTTATCTTTCAGGCCGTCCATAGTCAAGAGATTGGCGTTTAATTTCCAATAACTGTTTCTTCTACCGCGTTAGGATAGGTGAAAGCCGCGGCCAATGTTGTGGTCTGCAGTTTGCGTGCAATCACCGTTGGTGACATACACGAGGTTTTACAATACGAATTTGTTACAATTCAAAATAATTTTACGACAACAGTGACATAAGAGCGATGTATGTCTTATAAAAACTATATTTGAGGTAGTAGCTTTTATGGACAAGACCCCCTGATGACGGACCAAGGTCCGAAACATATATAGGGGCATAATAAGGACGGTACAATAAAGGTGGCTCAATTTGTGCATCAGTTGGTTTAATTGTGTTTCATTTGATTCGTGAAGATGCACGGTGATAATAATGTGAAAATTACTATCTGGGTTCCTTTGTTCTGGACCCAGAGGATGTTAGAAATCTCAGCTTGCGAGTAACTTGGAAGTTGACTCGTATTAAAGGGTCAGGGCTCCCATGACTCAAATCTAATTTAAGGGGCACAAAGTGCCTGTAACTAAGACCTAAGTGCATGGGACAGATGGCGGCTCGAATCCACTATTTATTCGCTTCAAAGCAGTCGCTCTGCACACCGTGAAGGCGTATGGTTGAGTTGATGTATAGATCCACTAATTGTTATAAGTTATGGTCAGCTTCACGCCCCGCCCGCTTTATTCTCAAGAAAATAACCTTCGCGACGTTTTGAGTAGGAGGCTGGTGGGCCCCAGAACCGATCTGGGCCCTTTGGAGGAAATAAATCTCTTGCACATGCGATAAGTCGAGCGTTTGCTCGACAGCTCAACCTGTAGCCTCGTCACGATACTGACTGAGCTATCCTGGTTGCCGATTGTAAAGTTTATTGTCACAGAGTCTGTGGTGGAACTGTCGGCTACACTCTGTGAGTTTCCTTAAACGTGCGCTAAACCGTTAGCTGTTTCTGCAGAGAAGTTGTCAAGGTCGAAGTTGTTTTTTCGTGAGTAAGTGACAATAGTTAGTTACTTCTGTGGTATTTTTCTGTGTAAGTTTCATGTCGCTCTGTATGAAACTCTCTAAGTTATACAGGGTATACATAAAAGAATGGTGCGGTTTCAATAGTGAATATTATTGAAACCGCACCATTCTTTTGTGTATGCCCTGTATATTGCATAAAATTAGACTGAAAATGGACGACTACACCGACAGCCACACCTACCATGTATCAGTGCTAGCCGTCTCGCTGTCTGTGTTGCTGCAGGCAGTCGCTGTATCACCGTCAGCTGCTGCCCAGACAGCACACAGTGGCCAAACCGTCAGCTGAACACGGCACAACAACGGCGTTCTGTGGAGACCGATCGCAATCTTAAGGCACTGCGTAAAGAATGTATTTCAGTCTCTGTAGTTGGACTCGTCCGCGGGAGGTACGAGAGGGTCAAGCGGTCAGTGACTAAAAGGTCTGCGTACAGAGTCCAGTCACGTGTTTCTGAAGTAAGCTTTTCTCGTTGTCACTCCATCTTCAGAGGGAGGTGGTCTCATCCACCTTCTAACAATCCTACATAAAAAGACAATTGTTTTGTCCAATTCAAGGGACGGTAGACGTATTCTGCTGCAATGTCTTGACGGCTGTAGACCTTAAGTGCAGTAACAAACGTTGCACGAAAAAATACCTTATTCTCTCCTTTCAGATCTCGAGAGCAACTGGCAACATTGTGTGTCTTTAGTCAATTATTTCATTCCAACAAATGCTCTACACTGTTTTAGTGTTTTCTTGTCCCTACATATGTTTCGGCACTTCCTGTGCCATCATCAGGAGTGTCGTCGAGAGTTCACAAACCTCAATGCATCCAGTTCACTTTCACAACATATAATTTGTAAGTCACTGTCACTTAACATCACTTATACTTACTGTAAGTCACTGTCACTTAACATCACTTATCTTCTTGTTCGTAGTGGTTAGTTAACTTCTTTGATGTTATTAATAATGAATCATTAAGATTTTGATTTGAAGACAGTCGTAGTGTAAAATACTAAAGTTATTAAGATTTGTTCGACAGCTGATATGTATGTTTGTTGTGCGATCAATATACATATCAGCTGTCGAAGAAAATCTTAATAACTTTAGTATTTTACACTACGACTGTCTTCAAATCAAAATCTTAATGATTCATTATTAATAGCATCAAAGAAGTTAACTGACCGCTATGAACAAGAAGATAAGTGATGTTAAGTGACAGTGACTTTCAGTAATTATATGTTGTGAAAGTGAACTGGATGCATTGAGGTTTGTGAACTCTCGACGACACTCCTGATGATGGCACAGGAAGTGCCGAAACATATGTAGGGACAGAAAACACTAAAACAGTGTAGTGCTTTTGTTGGAATGAAACAATTAATAAATTGCTGAAATTCACGGTACATATAATACAATATAAATACCACGTGTCATGTTAGCACTCACAACATGTACATAATACAATATAAATACCACGTGTCATGTCAGCCACTACACAACATGTACATATAATACAATATAAATACCACGTGTCATGTTAGCCACTCACATGACATATATACAATATAAATACCACGTGTCATGTCAGCCACTCACAACATGTACATATAATACAATATAAATACCACGTGTCATGTTAGCCACTCACATGTACATATAATACAATATAAATACCACGTGTCATGTTAGCCACTCACAACATGTACATATAATACAATATAAATACCACGTGTCATGTTAGCCACTCACAACATGTACATAAATACAATATAAATACCACGTGTCATGTTAGCCACTCACATGTACATATAATACAATATAAATACCACGTGTCATGTTAGCCACTCACAACATGTACATATAATACAATATAAATACCACGTGTCATGTTAGCCACTCACAACATGTACATATAATACAATATAAATACCACGTGTCATGTTAGCCACTCACAACATGTACATATAATACAATATAAATACCACGTGTCATGTTAGCCACTCACATGTACATATAATACAATATAAATACCACGTGTCATGTTAGCCACTCACAACATGTACATATAATACAATATAAATACCACGTGTCATGTTAGCCACTCACATGTACATATAATACAATATAAATACCATGTGTCATGTTAGCCACTCACATGTACATATAATACAATATAAATACCATGTGTCATGTTAGCCACTCACAACATGTACATATAATACAATATAAATACCACGTGTCATGTTAGCCACTCACAACATGTACATACAATATAATATAAATACCACGTGTCATGTTAGCCACTCACAACATGACATGTCAAGACTCACAAGTTATCCTGTACATTAATGTATACTTAGAGGCCTCACGTGCCGCATGCGACCAGCGCTCGCCACTTTACACAGCCCTGTCCTACCGTAATCTCCTGCCTATGCTCGGCATGTTGATCACCCTGTGCAGGAAGTACCGGCAAGGTTGTGCTAGTGATTACCTTGCCGCTCACCTTGAGGTTACGTAAGACACGCTCGGTCACCAGTTGCGTCATCCGCGCACACAAAGGCAGCTGCGAGTCAAACGTTGCTTTGTTAAATAAGTCGTGCATAATTAAAACAACGCCAGGCGCGTAACTGCAGAGCGTTAGTCATGACTAAGACCTCCAGGTGGTGCAGACATGACTGTGCCGACGTCACGGAACTGTGCGTGATTTCAGGCTTCCGAAGCGGTGTGAATGAGATCTGCGCTCTTTTGGGATTTTACACAACGTAGAATGGTAGTTTCTTGCCGACGTTTCGCAACAACCTATCGGTCAAATCTTCAAGGGTCAAGCAGTCCTTTAAGTCCTGAAGATGGACCGAAAGGTTGTCCCGAAACTTCTGTAAGAAACTACCATTCTACGTTGTGTAAAAACCCAAAAGTGCGCAGATCTCGTATCACGGAACTGAACACTGTGTTCCGTGACGTCACGACAGTGGAGACCTCTCACATTATACTGATGAAACATTCATGAAACTGTCATCTAGCAGGAACGGGGAAAAGGAAAGTTTAACAGTGCGCAATGTAGGACTTGATTACTTTAGCCTGAATTTTGACTCGATTTCAGATGAAATTTGCTAAAAGTTATAGAGCTGAATTGGGACAAGACTCCGAATATTTTTTCTGAGAATGTGCAATTGACAACTGTCAGGGTGTGTCGTTATCAACGACTGTCGGAGGTGTATAAAGGCTTACTCAAGCCCTTGCACATGCTCGGTTTGTGTTAACATCTGCGAACCTAAAACTCCAAGCATCAGAACGTTCTCGGCGAGATGCCGCAGTTAAGTATATAAGCTTGGAGAATGTGTTGTCTTGACGGCATACCTCATTATATAAGCATACAGAATGTGTTGTGTTGACGGCACACCTCATTATATAAGCATACAGAATGTGTTGTCTTGACGGCACACCTCATTATATAAGCATACAGAATGTGTTGTCTTGACGGCACACCTCATTATATAAGCATACAGAATGTGTTGTCTTGACGGCACACCTCATTATATAGGCCTACAGAATGTGTTGTGTTGACGGCACACATCATTATATATGCCTACAGAATGTGTTGTGTTGACGGCACACATCATTATATATGCCTACAGAATGTGTTGTGTTGACGGCACACATCATTATATATGCCTACAGAATGTGTTGTCTTGACGGCACACCTCATTATATAGGCCTACAGATTGTGTTGTGTTGACGGCACACATCATTATATATGCCTACAGAATGTGTTGTCTTGACGGCATACCTCATTATATAAGCATACAGAATGTGTTGTGTTGACGGCACACCTCATTATATAAGCATACAGAATGTGTTGTCTTGACGGCACACCTCATTATATAAGCATACAGAATGTGTTGTCTTGACGGCACACCTCATTATATAAGCATACAGAATGTGTTGTCTTGACGGCACACCTCATTATATAGGCCTACAGAATGTGTTGTGTTGACGGCACACATCATTATATATGCCTACAGAATGTGTTGTGTTGACGGCACACATCATTATATATGCCTACAGAATGTGTTGTGTTGACGGCACACATCATTATATATGCCTACAGAATGTGTTGTCTTGACGGCACACCTCATTATATAAGCATACAGAATGTGTTGTGTTGACGGCACACCTCATTATATAAGCATACAGAATGTGTTGTCTTGACGGCACACCTCATTATATAGGCCTACAGAATGTGTTGTGTTGACGGCACACATCATTATATATGCCTACAGAATGTGTTGTGTTGACGGCACACATCATTATATATGCCTACAGAATGTGTTGTGTTGACGGCACACATCAATATATAGGCCTACAGAATGTGTTGTGTTGACGGCACACATCATTATATATGCCTACAGAATGTGTTGTGTTGACGGCACACATCATTATATATGCCTACAGAATGTGTTGTGTTGACGGCACACATCATTATATATGCCTACAGAATGTGTTGTCTTGACGGCACACCTCATTATATAGGCCTACAGAATGTGTTGTGTTGACGGCACACATCATTATATATGCCTACAGAATGTGTTGTGTTGACGGCACACATCATTATATATGCCTACAGAATGTGTTGTGTTGACGGCACACATCATTATATATGCCTACAGAATGTGTTGTGTTGACGGCACACATCATTATATATGCCTACATAATGTGTTGTGTTGACGGCACACATCATTATATAGGCCTACAGAATGTTGTGTTGACGGCACACATCATTATACATGCCTGCAGAATGTGCTGTGTTGACGGCACACATAATTATATAGGCCTACAGAATGTGTTGTCTTGACGGCACACATCATTATACAATCATACATAATGTGCTGTGTTGACGGCACACATAATTATACAGGCCTGCAGAATGTGTTGTCTTGACGGAACACATTATAAAGGCCTGCAGAATGTGTTGTGTTGACGACACATCACTATACAGACCTGCAGAATGTGTTGTGTTGACGACACATCATTATACAGGCCTGCAGAATGTGTTGTGTTGACGACACATCATTATACAGGCCTGCAGAATGTGTTGTGTTGACGACACATCATTATACAGGCCTGCAGAATGTGTTGTGTTGACGACACATCATTATACAGGCCTGCAGAATGTGTTGTGTTGACGACACATCATTATACATGCCTGCAGAATGTGTTGTGTTGACGACACATCACTATACAGACCTGCAGAATGTGTTGTGTTGACGACACATCATTATACAGGCCTGCAGAAGGGTGTTGTGTTGACGACACATCATTATACAGGCCTGCAGAATGTGTTGTGTTGACGACACATCATTATACAGGCCTGCAGAATGTGTTGTGTTGACGACACATCATTATACAGGCCTGCAGAATGTGTTGTGTTGACGACACACACAAGCACTCACACAGTCTCCTCTACAGTGCCTGCAATTGCAACATCCAATGCTATACATATAATAAGGATTGAGGTGTGTAAATATTATGATGTTTGCTGTGTGTTGTACAGTGCAAAACGTACGGTCGTAACTGCATGGTTAGTGTTTGTGATGGATAATGACTGCTTAGTATGTATTAAGTGACAAGTTACAGAATATCTGGTTGCCAAGTTTTAAATAAAACCGGAAAATGTAATTGATAAACAATCGTGTTACTTCTAAATTTGTCACAAGAACTACACTAAAGGAATTTGTGGTTATTTATTTGACTTATGAGACGTCTAAGTCTTTCCCCGGATACAAGCATTAAGTTGTGACAGTTTTATCAGCTCCAGTGTTTAAAGTCGGCGTTGCACTTCTGACATGTTGAAGGGATTTATCTGCCTTCTGACACGGAATTATAATGCCTATGTTTGCCACAATTGTGACTAATTGTACCAGGATGTGGCGAGCAGTCGCAGAGGATTCGGACTGTACTGCCATCATCCTCATGGTCAAGCAGTTAGTCTTCTTAGACTACTGGACCTTGAAGGTGAAAGCAAAACGATCTGTCGAAACGTCGGACACCATTAACCCAACGTAACATCGTCACATACCAGACGACTTTGGCACTCAGAAACACCGCTGTGAGAGCCTCAAAGCTCGCTGTGGGTCCCGAAATTGCTGACGGCATCTGCAGGTCCTCTGTACAGTCAGCGGCACGTCAAACTGGAGCACGTACTGACAGAGGTCACGCCGCATCCTTCGCGAATGTCCAATGAGATGGCGTTACAAAAAAATTCGTTGCCTGCTAGGAGCTGGGAGAGGAATGTCTTCGGCTGCAACTAAGGACAGTGTCAGGATCTGCATTGAAGGGGCGAATATTGGTGATGTGGAAGTGTCAGGGTCTGCATTGAAGGGGCGAATTGGTGATGTGGAAGTCAGGTGTTCAGGTGTTCTGCATTGAAGGGGCGAATTGGTGATGTGGAAGTGTCAGGGTCTGCATTGAAGGGGCGAATTGTGTGATGTGGAAGTGGCAGGGTCTGCATTGAAGGAGGGGCGAATTGGTGATGTGGAAGTGTCAGGGTCTGCATTGAAGGGGCGAATTGGTTATGTGGAAGTGTCAGGGTCTGCATTGAAGGGGCGAATTGGTGATGTGGAAGTGTCAGGGTCTGCATTGAAGGGGCGAATTGGTGATGTGGAAGTGTCAGGGTCTGCATTGAAGGGGCGAATTGGTGATGTGGAAGTGTCAGGGTCTGCATTGAAGGGGCGAATTGGTGATGTGGAAGTGTCAGGGTCTGCATTGAAGGGGCGAATTGGTGAGTGGAAGTGTCAGGGTCTGCATTGAAGGGGCGAATTGGTGATGTGGAAGTGTCAGGGTCTGCATTGAAGGGGCGAATTGGTGATGTGGAAGTGTCAGGGTCTGAATTGAAGGGGCGAATTGGTGACGTGGAAGTGTCAGGGTCTGCATTGAAGGGGCGATTGGTGAGTGGAAGTGTCAGGGTCTGCATTGAAGGGGCGAATTGGTGACGTGGAAGTGTCAGGCTTCATGTTGGGTGTGCCAATGAATCCAGAAATACGAATTGTCCGCTGCCTTATTTACAATGACGACTTTGTTGACAAGACTGTGCAAAACTGCGAAAAGCGACCGTTAGCTTCGTCATGTCTGTCTGTTCACATCGAACAAGGCGGCTCCCATGGACGGATTTTATGAAATTTGATATTTGAGATCTTTCGAAAATATGCAGAGAAAATTCAAGTTCATTAAAATCTGACAACAATAACGGTACTTTACATTAAGACCTATGTACATTTATGATAATATCTCGTCAATCTTCTTAGAACGAGAAATTTTCAGACAAAAGTTGTAAAGAAAATCAAAACACACATTTTATGTTCAATAACTTTATTCCGAAAATCGTGCTGTTTATGAGATAATGTGGAAAAATATGGTACAGCCAGACAGGCCACAGATGACAATATAATACGGCGCATGCGATTGCATGCTGGATAATTAAGGCTACAGACACAGACTCAGAATACGTAATACTTATTGCTTCATAATTGTTTAATTCCGTCTAATCTCGTACAATGTTTTACGCCAACACTTACAAAAACCTACAAACTGCACACGACTTATCTGTCATTACGACGCTCAGCCAAGCTGTACGTCTAAAGCAGACCGCAAGCAAACCAACATTCTTTTGTTTCAACGCAGCATCGGCCACTTTACATGACGACCTACGTACGTTGTATTGTTGCAGGCGACATAAATTTACCACAAAAACATTGATTGTGCAACAGTCAATATTTGTATATATTAGACAGCGACATGTAGCTCAACACACAGAATGCATTGCTGTGTTTCCACTGCAAAAATGGTTACGCGAACGCCCCACAATGTTACCTTATACGTACATTACCTATTTTGTTAAGAATGTCTTGGATTGAGTTGCTAAAAGGGCCACTTCGTCGAACCGTGGCCCTCAATTAGCGACAGGAAGTGCAGTCTGAACAGACATCTGCCCTGTGTCACGTGGGAAGGCACTAACTAGCACTTCTTTTCGTCACCAGCAAATGGACTTAAATTTAAGTAAGAAACTAGAAGTGCTACATTTGGAGCGTAGCTTTGTGTGGTGCTGAAACGTGGACAGTTGGGAAAGTGATCGGAAGTATCTGGAAAGTTTTGATATGTGGTGCTGGAGAAGAATGGAGAAGATCAGTTGGACCGATCGTGTGAGAAATGAAGAAGTATTACATAGAGTGAAGGAGGAGAGGAATATCGTACATACAATAAAAAGAAGAAAGGCTAACTGGATTGGTCACATCTTGCGTAGAAACTGCCTTCTGAAACTGTGATTGAAGGAAGTTAGAAGGAAGGATAGAAATGACGGGACGACGAGGGAGAAGACGTAAGAAGCTACTGGATGACCTTAAGGAAAAGAAGAGATACTGGAAATTGAAAGAGGAAGCACTAGATCGCAGTCTATGGAGATCTCGCTTTGGAAGACAGACTATTGCTAGCGTTTTAACACTCCATATCGGAGCACTAGCTGACGATAAGTGCAGAGTCGAAGTGGAATGTCTGTCAGGTATTTAGGCCGATCAAATTAACTGAACATCAAAATAAGCAAGGCGAAAATATCTGTTGAGATGTGAGGTTCTCACAGGTCTTAGGGATGCAAGGCTATACAGTATAGGCCTACTGGGTTAGCAGCTCCAGACGTTTCGACAAAAAGTTGTGTCTCTATCTTCAGGAGTCAAGTAGTCCCAGAAGGACTTTGACTATGGCCTGCCTGGCCATCACCTTTGAACACCTCGTACGTATGTTCCTTCAACAAAATGGGAACTAGTGGCACAATACCTCCATCAATTCTGGGTAGTGTTTTCATTGACCAGTCAACCGATATCAGAATATATGCTTTGTAACTTGCAGAATAAATTGTTCATTTACTAGAAACATGTCCTACACATTACACAGTGTGTTGGTAAGTGCAAACATCGTAACACAATAACACAGTGTGTTGGTAAGTGCAAACATCGTAACACAATAACACAGTGTGGGCAAAACAAGACCTCCTGGACAAAAGCAGAAAGTCGCAATCACATGAAATACTTGCACAATCTGAAGAAATACTTCGACTTTACGTACAGCTGTTCAATATCCTTCACATAACACACGACAGTTGCATTCTTCCCATGTTTGCCGCAGCATGACTTGACCACCACTGTGCTATGCTATTGCGTCAACGGAGGGCTCGCTGCGCGCGTCACAGGAGCCTAGAGCACTTCCTCACGAATAGACAGACACTAGAACTATAGCTGTAAGATCCGGTGAACGGTGGGGTCATCAAGTACTTGTATGTTCTGCACAGTCACTTCATTTGCCACGAAACTCTGTGTCCAGACAGGCACGGAAATGCGGCTGTGGCGCCATCTTGTTGAACGATCCTACCGCCATCTTGTTGAAAGATCTTAGTATAATTGTTGTCATCCTCAAGCGTTGAATCAGGTTACTAACCAGCTGTCCTGGCGTTATTTTGTCTGACAAACGATATTAACCGCAAAAAGTGAGCACATGTGCACCGTGGGTCCTACACGAAAGTTCGGTAACTCACAGCACAACACGACGTAGCTTTGGACTGTCGTGTTGTTACTCTATTTGGCGCTTCAGTGACCCAGATTAGGGAATTCTGTTTGTTGACTTTACCGCCCAAGTTATCACGGAATTCCTTCCGTTGTAAGAAGTTTTCCTCTTTCACACGCACTGACATTTCGGTAGGCATTTCAGTCGTAGGTTACTCAGCGACAGCAGCAATTGGATTCCGCTGTCGCCTGCCTGAAACTCCTGACTAAGAAACAACCAACAACCAACCAACCAACAACCAACTAACCAACCAACAACCAACATTTTAAAGCGGAGACTAGCCCTCTGGTCCATTTAGCCATATCAGCGTATTGACCTCATCTTTGGGCTATGACACGGAAACGTTGTAGCTACAAAGTGACAGTACTGTTATATCAAATGATCTCAAATTTCCGAAAAAAAAAGCATTGATCTTTAAGGTTCCCAGGTTTCATCCGTTTGTTCTTCTGATAAAAGCAACGTTTAGATAAAGATGAGTATGGAGAATTGATGGAATGACACTGACAGGGGAAACAGAGGTACTTGGCGCAAAAACTGTCCAGTGCCACTTTGTCCACCACAAATCTCACATGGACTGACCCGGGATCGAACCCGGTCTCCGCGGTAAGAGGCGGCGATTAACCGTCCTAGCCATGGCACGGCCGTAGCATAAAGTACTTGTTCTACATAGTGCCTCCCGATTTTCGAAAGAGCTCTGTATTTGGGAAGGTTCCCAGGCTTCGCCCATTTGTCTTTCTGGTAAGAGCAACATGTAGATAAAGATGGGTATTGAGCATTGGGGGCAGGATACTGACAGGGGAAAACCAATAAGTTTCAGTCCGTACGCGCAGTAAACACACTCCGTCTCAGTTACACAAACCAGTCAGTTAATGTTGTACAGTTAAATAATAGGTGTTTGTTCTGAGATCCACACAAAACACATAAATACAGTCCGTACCGCGCAGTAAACACACTCCGTCTCAGTTACACAAACCAGTCAGTTAATGTTGTACAGTTAAATAATAGGTGTTTGTTCTGAGATCCACACAAAACACATAAATACAGTCCGTACCGCGCAGTAAACACACTCCGTCTCAGTTATACAAACCAGTCAGTTAATGCTGAACAGTGAAATAATCGCTGTTTGTTCTGAGATCCACACAAACACATAAATACAGTCCGTACGCGCAGTAAACACACTCCGTCTCAGTTATACAAACCAGTCAGTTAATGTGTACAGTAAATAATAGGTGTTTGTTCTGAGATCCACACAAAACACATAAATACAGTCCGTACCGCGCAGTAAACACACTCCGTCTCAGTTACACAAACCAGTCAGTTAATGTTGTACAGTTAAATAATAGTGTTTGTTCTGAGATCCACACAAAACACATAAATACAGTCCGTACCGCGCAGTAAACACACTCCGTCTCAGTTACACAAACCAGTCAGTTAATGTTGTACAGTTAAATAATAGGTGTTTGTTCTGAGATCCACACAAAACACATAAATACAGTCCGTACCGCGCAGTAAACACACTCCGTCTCAGTTATACAAACCAGTCAGTTAATGCTGAACAGTGAAATAATCGCTGTTTGTTCTGAGATCCACACAAAACACATAAATACAGTCCGTACCGCGCAGTAAACACACTCCGTCTCAGTTATACAAACCAGTCAGTTAATGTTGTACAGTGAAATAATAGCTGTTTGTTCTGAGATCCACACAAAACACATAAATACAGTCCGTACCGCGCAGTAAACACACTCCGTCTCAGTTATACAAACCAGTCAGTTAATGTTGTACAGTGAAATAATCGCTGTTTGTTCTGAGATCCACACAAAACACATAAATACAGTCCGTACCGCGCAGTAAACACACTCCGTCTCAGTTATACAAACCAGTCAGTTAATGTTGTACAGTGAAATAATCGCTGTTTGTTCTGAGATCCACACAAAACACATAAATACACTGTGTTGGCAGAACGTAGAATTGTTGAATGTTAAACATGGTGGTACATATAGTAACCACTGGGCTTTAAAGGATTAAAGATCCAGTCCGTACCGCTAAGTAAACACACTCCGTCTCAGTTATACAAACCAATCAGTTAATGCTGTATAGGGAAATAATCGCTGTTTGTTCTGAGATCCACACAAAACACATAAAACACTGTGTGGGCAGAACGTAGAATTGTTGAATGTTAAACATAGTGGTACTTATAGTAACCACTGGGCATTAGACGGTTACTGGCCCTAAACGACAGCTACAATTCGTTACGTTAATGCATCTTTCTTTGGGCTAGTGACACGCTCGTCCAATGCATTCCCCATTTTCATCCGTCATGTCGTTACGTTCTATTACCCACGTACTCTATTTCCATTAACTTCTTGTGCCAGTGGTTTAACTTCTGCCTGCTGGGTGGCTCCGCTTGTAATCTTGACATCAAAACCATCATGGACCGCGTTCAATGTAACCAGGACAAAAGAGTGCGCAGCTGCGAAAGGCACCATGTTACAGCCGTACTGGACTGCCATCTGACGACAATTATTCGAAACTTTCAGGCGTTTCCTCCATTGTGTACGTCGTTGCATAGGTTTTATTTTATTTTCACAATATTTAATTACAGTTTTCAATCAGGTTTTTAATCGCTCTGTACCAGCCACCATTATTCGTATTACGTCACGTCATTAAATTAAACAAGTGACAATAACACACACACACACACACATTCATCGACTGTTCTAGTCTGTTCGTTTGTTTGTTTGTTACAGTCCACCGACCGCGACACATTTGCTGCAAAGTGTGCGATAAAAAGCAAACGCAACACTTTGCCAACTACCAGTTGCTACTAGCCACCCCACCAACAGCTATCCTAGAGCCACCGCTCCTCATTACCGCACCAGACACGCCCGCAACAGCTACAGAAGCATTACGATCTTACACCTCTCGTATATTGTTACTGCCATCTATATCCTGTCTGTTTCACCGCCATGATAAGTCGGTCCCTGTCACACGATAAGTCGGTCCCTGTCACCACGATAAGTCGGTCCCTGTCACCACGATAAGTCGGTCCCTGTCACCACGATAAGTCGGTCCCTGTCACCATGATAAGTCGGTCCCTGTCACCATGATAAGTCGGTCACTGTCACCACGATAAGTCGGTCCCTGTCACCACGATAAGTCGGTCACTGTCACCACGACAAGTCGGTCCCTGTCACCACGATAAGTCGGTCACTGTCACCACGATAAGTCGGTCACTGTCACCACGATAAGTCGGTCCCTGTCACCACGACAAGTCGGTCCCTGTCACCACGATAAGTCGATCACTGTCACCACGACAAGTCGGTCCCTGTCACCACGACAAGTCGGTCCCTGTCACCACGATAAGTCGGTCCCTGTCACCACGACAAGTCGGTCCCTGTCACCACGACAAGTCGGTCACTGTCACCACGATAAGTCGGTCACTGTCACCACGATAAGTCGGTCACTGTCACCACGATAAGTCGGTCCCTGTCACCACGACAAGTCGGTCCCTGTCACCACGATAAGTCGATCACTGTCACCACGACAAGTCGGTCCCTGTCACCACGATAAGTCGATCACTGTCACCACGACAAGTCGGTCCCTGTCACCACGACAAGTCGGTCCCTGTCACCACGATAAGTCGGTCCCTGTCACCACGATAAGTCGGTCCCTGCCACCACGGCATGGCGCGTCCTCGGGTTGCGGATGGAGGAACGGCCTCCAAATATGGAGGGTAGCTGCGAATATGCAGTCGCGGACAGCCGACAAGGGTGGTCCTCCAGCTTGGGTGTTGGGCGAGGTGCTAACAACTCCTCACCGTAAAAAATTACCATGTTATGAAACACCATACAGAGCCTCGGACCTGGACTGATTCTTTGGTACAACTTAAGCTATGGAAAAGGAATATGAGATTTGAAACATGGAACGTAAGGAGCCTGTATAGGTCAGGGTCACTTATGACAGTGGTCATGTGGGATGGGGGGCATGGACTGGATTGATATGGCTCAGGATTGGGACAGGTGGCGGGCTGTTGTGAGTGCGGTAATGAACCTTCGGGTTCCATAAAACGCGGGGAATTTCTTGACTAGCTGAGGAACTGTTAGCTTCTCAAGAAGGACTCTGCTCAATGGAGTTAATTAGTTAGTTGGTCTGTTTCATCGTGCTGCCGTGCAAGTATCAGATCCCAAAGTCTCGAACCAGGATACAGCGCCCAACAGTGTCGTTAGCTGGAACCACAACGGTGCAATAACAAGCAGTTACGGTGCTCGCTGTTCCAGGTCACTGTGTACAAAGTATGCGAAGTTAAACAATCGTCTTACCTAATGCTGCATTCCTGCCTTCAGCAGTCCGCTTGTACGTAAACACCTACATTGACATGTTATGTGACACTGGTCCACGATAAGTCGGTCCCTGTCACCACGATAAGTCGGTCCCTGTCACAACAGCAAGGCGCGTCCTCGGGTTGTGGATGGAGGAACGGCCTGCATATATGGAGGGTAGCTGCGAATACATTGAATAAGCAGTTGCGGACAGCCGACATGGGGTGGTCCTCCAGCGTGGGGGTTGGGAGAGGTGCTAACAACTCCTCACGGTAAAAAATTATCACGTTACGAAACATTTGATAAAGCCTAGGAACTGGACTGATTCTTTGGGATAGGGACAGTTGGCGGGCTGTTGTGAGTGTGGTAATGAACCTTCGGGTTGCATAAAACACGGGGAATTTCTTGACTAACTGAGAAACTGTTAGCTCCTCAAGAAGGACTCTGCTCCATGGAGTTAGTTAGTTATGTGACATTGGTCAAGTATTTTAATCAGATATATTTACCCCTCACAGCCCAGTGGTTACTATATGTACCACCATGTTTAACATTAACAAATTCTACGTTCTGCTCACACAGTGTATTTATGTGTGGATCTCAGAACAAACAGCGATTATTTCACTGTACAAGATTAACTGACTGGTTTGTATAACTGAGACGGAGTGTGTTTACTGCGCGGTACGGACTGTATTTATGTGTTTTGTGTGGATCTCAGAACAAACAGCGATTATTTCAGTGTACAACATTAACTGACTGGTTTGTGTAACTGAGAGGGAGTGTGTTTACTGCGCGGTACGGACTGTATTTATGTGTTTTGTGTGGATCTCAGAACAAACAGCGATTATTTCAGTGTACAACATTAACTGACTGGTTTGTATAACTGAGACGGAGTGTGTTTACTGCGCGGTACGGACTGTATTTATGTGTTTTGTGTGGATCTCAGAACAAACAGCGATTATTTCACTGTACAACATTAACTGACTGGTTTGTATAACTGAGACGGAGTGTGTTTACTGCGCGGTACGAACTGTATTTATGTGTTTTGTGTGGATCTCAGAACAAACAGCGATTATTTCACTGTACAACATTAACTGACTGGTTTGTATAACTGAGACGGAGTGTGTTTACTGCGCGGTACGGACTGTATTTATGTGTTGTGTGTGGATCTCAGAACAAACAGCGATTATTTCACTGTACAACATTAACTGACTGGTTTGTATAACTGAGACGCAGTGTGTTTACTGCGCGGTACGGACTGTATTTATGTGTTGTGTGTGGATCTCAGAACAAACAGCGATTATTTCACTGTACAACATTAACTGACTGGTTTGTATAACTGAGACGCAGTGTGTTTACTGCGCGGTACGGACTGTATTTATGTGTTGTGTGTGGATCTCAGAACAAACAGCGATTATTTCACTGTACAACATTAACTGACTGGTTTGTATAACTGAGACGGAGTGTGTTTACTGCGCGGTACGAACTGTATTTATGTGTTTTGTGTGGATCTCAGAACAAACAGCGATTATTTCACTGTACAACATTAACTGACTGGTTTGTATAACTGAGACGCAGTGTGTTTACTGCGCGGTACGGACTGTATTTATGTGTTGTGTGTGGATCTCAGAACAAACAGCGATTATTTCACTGTACAACATTAACTGACTGGTTTGTATAACTGAGACGGAGTGTGTTTACTGCGCGGTACGAACTGTATTTATGTGTTTTGTGTGGATCTCAGAACAAACAGCGATTATTTCACTGTACAACATTAACTGACTGGTTTGTATAACTGAGACGGAGTGTGTTTACTCGCGCGGTACGAACTGTATTTATGTGTTTTGTGTGGATCTCAGAACAAACAGCGATTATTTCACTGTACAACATTAACTGACTGGTTTGTATAACTGAGACGGAGTGTGTTTACTGCGCGGTACGAACTGTATTTATGTGTTTTGTGTGGATCTCAGAACAAACAGCGATTATTTCACTGTACAACATTAACTGACTGGTTTGTATAACTGAGACGGAGTGTGTTTACTGCGCGGTACGAACTGTATTTATGTGTTTTGTGTGGATCTCAGAACAAACAGCGATTATTTCACTGTACAACATTAACTGACTGGTTTGTATAACTGAGACGGAGTGTGTTTACTGCGCGGTACGAACTGTATTTATGTGTTTTGTGTGGATCTCAGAACAAACAGCGATTATTTCACTGTACAACATTAACTGACTGGTTTGTATAACTGAGACGGAGTGTGTTTACTGCGCGGTACGAACTGTATTTATGTGTTTTGTGTGGATCTCAGAACAAACAGCGATTATTTCACTGTACAACATTAACTGACTGGTTTGTATAACTGAGACGGAGTGTGTTTACTGCGCGGTACGAACTGTATTTATGTGTTTTGTGTGGATCTCAGAACAAACAGCGATTATTTCACTGTACAACATTAACTGACTGGTTTGTATAACTGAGACGGAGTGTGTTTACTGCGCGGTACGAACTGTATTTATGTGTTTTGTGTGGATCTCAGAACAAACAGCGATTATTTCACTGTACAACATTAACTGACTGGTTTGTATAACTGAGACGGAGTGTGTTTACTGCGCGGTACGGACTGTATTTATGTGTTGTGTGTGGATCTCAGAACAAACAGCGATTATTTCACTGTACAACATTAACTGACTGGTTTGTATAACTGAGAAGCAGTGTGTTTACTGCGCGGTACGGACTGTATTTATGTGTTGTGTGTGGATCTCAGAACAAACAGCGATTATTTCACTGTACAACATTAACTGACTGGTTTGTATAACTGAGACGGAGTGTGTTTACTGCGCGGTACGAACTGTATTTATGTGTTTTGTGTGGATCTCAGAACAAACAGCGATTATTTCACTGTACAACATTAACTGACTGGTTTGTATAACTGAGACGGAGTGTGTTTACTGCGCGGTACGGACTGTATTTATGTGTTGTGTGTGGATCTCAGAACAAACAGCGATTATTTCACTGTACAACATTAACTGACTGGTTTGTATAACTGAGACGGAGTGTGTTTACTGCGCGGTACGGACTGTATTTATGTGTTGTGTGTGGATCTCAGAACAAACAGCGATTATTTCACTGTACAACATTAACTGACTGGTTTGTATAACTGAGACGGAGTGTGTTTACTGCGCGGTACGGACTGTATTTATGTGTTTTGTGTGGATCTCAGAACAAACAGCGATTATTTCACTGTACAACATTAACTGACTGGTTTGTATAACTGAGACGGAGTGTGTTTACTGCGCGGTACGGACTGTATTTATGTGTTGTGTGTGGATCTCAGAACAAACAGCGATTATTTCACTGTACAACATTAACTGACTGGTTTGTATAACTGAGACGGAGTGTGTTTACTGCGCGGTACGGACTGTATTTATGTGTTTTGTGTGGATCTCAGAACAAACAGCGATTATTTCACTGTACAACATTAACTGACTGGTTTGTGTAACTGAGACGGAGTGTGTTTACTGCGCGGTACGAACTGTATTTATGTGTTTTGTGTGGATCTCAGAACAAACAGCGATTATTTCACTGTACAACATTAACTGACTGGTTTGTATAACTGAGGACGGAGTGTGTTTACTGCGCGGTACGGACTGTATTTATGTGTTGTGTGTGGATCTCAGAACAAACAGCGATTATTTCACTGTACAACATTAACTGACTGGTTTGTATAACTGAGACGGAGTGTGTTTACTGCGCGGTACGAACTGTATTTATGTGTTTTGTGTGGATCTCAGAACAAACAGCGATTATTTCACTGTACAACATTAACTGACTGGTTTGTATAACTGAGACGGAGTGTGTTTACTGCGCGGTACGGACTGTATTTATGTGTTGTGTGTGGATCTCAGAACAAACAGCGATTATTTCACTGTACAACATTAACTGACTGGTTTGTATAACCGATACACAGTGTGTTTACTGCGCGGTACGAACTGTATTTATGTGTTGTGTGTGGATCTCAGAACAAACAGCGATTATTTCACTGTACAACATTAACTGACTGGTTTGTATAACTGAGACGGAGTATGTTTACTGCGCGGTACGTACTGTATTTATGTGTTTTGTGTGGATCTCAGAACAAACAGCGATTATTTCACTGTACAACATTAACTGACTGGTTTGTATAACTGAGACGGAGTGTGTTTACTGCGCGGTACGGACTGTATTTATGTGTTTTGTGTGGAACTCAGAACAAACAGCGATTATTTCACTGTACAACATTAACTGACTGGTTTGTATAACTGAGACGGAGTGTGTTTACTGCGCGGTACGAACTGTATTTATGTGTTTTGTGTGGATCTCAGAACAAACAGCGATTATTTCACTGTACAACATTAACTGACTGGTTTGTGTAACTGAGACGGAGTGTGTTTACTGCGCGGTACGGACTGTATTTATGTGTTGTGTGTGGATCTCAGAACAAACAGCGATTATTTCACTGTACAACATTAACTGACTGGTTTGTATAACTGAGACGGAGTGTGTTTACTGCGCGGTACGAACTGTATTTATGTGTTTTGTGTGGATCTCAGAACAAACAGCGATTATTTCACTGTACAACATTAACTGACTGGTTTGTATAACTGAGACGGAGTGTGTTTACTGCGCGGTACGGACTGTATTTATGTGTTGTGTGTGGATCTCAGAACAAACAGCGATTATATTTCACTGTACAACATTAACTGACTGGTTTGTATAACTGAGACGGAGTGTGTTTACTGCGCGGTACGGACTGTATTTATGTGTTTTGTGTGGATCTCAGAACAAACAGCGATTATTTCACTGTACAACATTAACTGACTGGTTTGTATAACTGAGACGGAGTGTGTTTACTGCGCGGTACGAACTGTATTTATGTGTTTTGTGTGGATCTCAGAACAAACAGCGATTATTTCACTGTACAACATTAACTGACTGGTTTGTATAACTGAGACGGAGTGTGTTTACTGCGCGGTACGGACTGTATTTATGTGTTGTGTGTGGATCTCAGAACAAACAGCGATTATTTCACTGTACAACATTAACTGACTGGTTTGTATAACTGAGACGGAGTGTGTTTACTGCGCGGTACGAACTGTATTTATGTGTTTTGTGTGGATCTCAGAACAAACAGCGATTATTTCACTGTACAACATTAACTGACTGGTTTGTATAACTGAGACGGAGTGTGTTTACTGCGCGGTACGGACTGTATTTATGTGTTGTGTGTGGATCTCAGAACAAACAGCGATTATTTCACTGTACAACATTAACTGACTGGTTTGTATAACTGAGACGGAGTGTGTTTACTGCGCGGTACGGACTGTATTTATGTGTTTTGTGTGGATCTCAGAACAAACAGCGATTATTTCACTGTACAGCATTAACTGACTGGTTTGTATAACCGATACACAGTGTGTTTACTGCGCGGTACGGACTGTATTTATGTGTTTTGTGTGGATCTCAGAACAAACAGCGATTATTTCACTGTACAACATTAACTGACTGGTTTGTATAACCGATACACAGTGTGTTTACTGCGCGGTACGAACTGTATTTATGTGTTTTGTGTGGATCTCAGAACAAACAGCGATTATTTCACTGTACAACATTAACTGACCGGTTTGTATAACTGAGACGTAGTGTGTTTACTGCGCGGTACGAACTGAACGATGTTAATGTTAAAGTCACGTGTTAACACCGACTACGCTCAGAACCAATTCGTTACAGTGTTATTTTTAAGTACGTGTGCCTTGCAGAACAACGTATCAAGTCACTAAGGCCCACTGCGCAGTATTTCCTGTTCTGCCAATGTCGCAGGTCTGTCTGTACGCAACATGTCGATAACCTACGTGTCCGACGAGGAAGCAGCTGTTCAGTTTTGCTGTGGCCATGAATCTGTTTTGTTTCCTGCAGTCGTGGTCGCCGTGTGTCGTTACATTTGCCCTTGTGCAGAGCGCCACAAGGTTGGCCACTTTCTCTCGCGTCCAGTCAGCAAACCAAGGCGAGCCCTTCCTCATTTCTGCCGCATTACAACGTCCATGTTTGTATTTGCAGGTTTTATGGCTCAGCATTTCAAAATCGGCTTTTCGTTAGAGAAAACGAGGAAGGTGTCGTTGGTGTCATCAGAGGTGCAGACATTTTGAAATTAATGTTCGTGGAAATAAGACAAAAAATGGGTAGATTGGACTGAGCTGACTAGGATAATGTCCCAATAGTGATGTTATATAAATATGGGAATGGGCCGCTGGGTTGTATAAAACGGAGGGACTTTTTGACCAGCTAAGAACATTTAGTGACTGCCGTTAGTGTTGAAGGCCGGACTGCCGGCTAGAAGTCAGCGTGCATCAGGAAGGTCCTGCGACCGGCCATCTCCATCAAGGTTTTCCGTGGTTTTTCTCGGTACCACAGCAAATGCTCAGTTGGTAGCCAAAATTAACTTTGCACTGCATGCTTCTCATGCAGCCCTCCCAAATCTTAACTTCAAAATTTTCGCCCAAACACAGCCTTCCAAACTTTATCAAAATTTCGTCATAGTGCTGATAACCAAAATGAGAATTCGGCCCCAATGTCCAACTTCTTCCAAATCCCACAACCTTACCTTCTTCTCTTACCAAAGCTCTACCTGGCCTACAGCCTACCTTTATCAGAAGGACGAGCGGGTATAAGCTGCGAGCTTTCAGAACCGTACCTTCTCTGGCTCCCCTCTCACCACACCCTCCTTACCAGTACCAACCTCCACGCCATCAGCATTCAGCACGTCTGTCAACACACAGCTGCTCAGTTAATTCACACGTTAATCCCTTCA
The DNA here is from genome assembly GCA_021186555.1 of Reticulitermes speratus. Lineage (NCBI taxonomy): Eukaryota > Metazoa > Arthropoda > Insecta > Blattodea > Rhinotermitidae > Reticulitermes > Reticulitermes speratus. The sequence continues at coordinate 44,000,983 of JAJKFL010000013.1, forward strand.
TTAGCTCAGTAGCCGTTTCAATAGTGACTTCGCCCACACTACGTATTCAAACAGTCAGTTCGTACCTCACAGAAAACGCTGTCCGCGTGGTTTATAAAGACCAATTAGTTTTGTTTAAGAATAGATACTGTTCATTGCCAGAAAACAAAAAAACACGTAAATGCATTGCGTGGGAAGAAGACATACATTTATTATTTAACAGCTTATTCTTCTTGTTCTTCTTCTTCTTCCATGGCTCAACAACCCCTTTTCGGGTGCCTAGGCCGCCTCATTATCGAGGCTTCACGATCACACACAGACACACCACACTCGGTAGGACTCCTCTGGACGAGTGATCGGCCCGTCGCAGAGACCTCTACCTGACAACATACAACAAACACAACAGACAGACATCCATGCCCCCGGCGGGATTCGAACCCACGATAGTAAGCGAGCGGCCGCAGGCCCACGCCGTAGACCGCGCGGCCATTGGGATCGGAATTATTTAACAGCAGTTGGTACATATAGTTACCAGTGGCCTGTAAAAGGCTAATCAGTTGCCACTCATCGTCGTACTAAAATCACAGATTACGCTCCTGTGCACATGCACCGTAGTAGCCACTCGTGCTACAGTTCCAACCATCTCACATTCCCTTAATCACAATATTCACTAAGTGTAACGTAGTGTAATTTCGCTCTCCTCAGTCTCTTGCTGCCTCACTTGTGCAGTTCACACTGAGGTCCGGAGGTAACAAACTGCGTGCTGTGACCTTGTGACCTCGTGACCTTGTGACCTGCACGCAAAACGGCAAAACAAAAGCTTCACGTTTATGTTGCTTTTGAACAATTACTGTCATCGACTGATGTGAAGTCTCGGACCCAAACGCTGAAGAGGCACGGTGGGGGGGGGGGGGGGTCAGACCATTAAATACACATGACCAGTAACCGACTTGGGCTGAAGTGCAGTTGTGTCTTGTGTGTGCGAGTTAATATTGTTGTGTAAAGGTAAAGGTAAAGTTCACCCTACAACAGGCCATGAAGGCCCAGAGGGGGAGTACAGGTATAGCTGTACTCTTTCTTTAACTTCGGCACTAGATGGGGTGGGTGGTCAACTCCACGCCCCGGTCGCTTTACCCCCGGGAAAGAGACCTGGTACCCATTGTACAGGAGGCTGGGTGGGCCCCAGGGTCGGTCTGGACGGGTGCGGAAAATCTCGCCCCCACCGGGATTCGATCCCCGGACCGTCCAGTCCGTAGCGAGTCGCTATACCGACTGAGCTATCGCGGCCCACATATTGTTGTGTTCGTTGGTTAAAGCTGTGAAGAAATTCGGTTTAGGCTTGTTACAAACTGAACAGCTAACAAACGGCGACCAGTGTAACGCAATGACAGGCACTTGTGTTGCTGACAGCACCTGAATGGTTTCCCTGCAAGGTTATCCCGGAAACAAGGGAGTCTACTAATGCTGTCAAGGTCAGAGCTGTTCGCGTCAGTCGAGGTCAGTAGCATGCGACTTGAGGTTAACTTACAGCAAGCAGAACATTTCAAAACAATACTGGAAATTGAAAGAGGAAGCACTAGATCGCACCCTGTGGAGAACTGGTCTTGGAAGAGTCTACGGACCTGTCGTAAGACAGACTAAGGGAAGATGATTGCATAATGTACAAATGTGGCCGCGGGCCGCATAATACAAAGTGGCGGGCCGCAGGTTGCAGACGCATGCTCTAGGATAACCACTTCAGGCGAAAGGCGGTGTGGTGCCTTTACGTAAGCCACAACCACCTGCGTCGAAATTATGACGTAATATCCACCTTCCTAGATCGTTCACTATATGAACAAAATGGCGCGACTGTTACTTTAGGAATTTGGCGGCCAGTGCTGGTATATATACCAGTTGGTTTCATATTAAGAACACTACGCTATGCCAAGAGAACACTTTCAGAAGTTTCTACGATTTCCACACGTGACTTTAATTCACTGTACAACATTAACTGACTGGTTTGTATAACAGAGACGGAGTGTGTTTACTGCGCGGTACGGACTGTATTTATGTGTTTTGTGTGGATCTCAGAACAAACAGCGATTATTTCACTGTACAACATTAACTGACTGGTTTGTATAACTGAGACGGAGTGTGTTTACTGCGCGGTACGGACTGTATTTATGTGTTTTGTGTGGATCTCAGAACAAACAGCGATTATTTCACTGTACAACATTAACTGACTGGTTTGTATAACTGAGACGGAGTGTGTTTACTGCGCGGTACGGACTGTATTTATGTGTTTTGTGTGGATCTCAGAACAAACAGCGATTATTTCACTGTACAGCATTAACTGACTGGTTTGTATAACAGAGACGGAGTGTGTTTACTGCGCGGTACGGACTGTATTTATGTGTTTTGTGTGGATCTCAGAACAAACAGCGATTATTTCACCGTACAACATTAACTGACTGGTTTGTATAACTGAGACGGAGTGTGTTTACTGCGCGGTACGGACTGTATTTATGTGTTTTGTGTGGATCTCAGAACAAACAGCGATTATTTCACTGTACAACATTAACTGACTGGTTTGTATAACTGAGACGGAGTGTGTTTACTGCGCGGTACGGACTGTATTTATGTGTTTTGTGTGGATCTCAGAACAAACAGCGATTATTTCACTGTACAGCATTAACTGACTGGTTTGTATAACTGAGACGGAGTGTGTTTACTGCGCGGTACGGACTGTATTTATGTGTTTTGTGTGGATCTCAGAACAAACAGCGATTATTTCACTGTACAACATTAACTGACTGGTTTGTATAACTGAGACGGAGTGTGTTTACTGCGCGGTACGGACTGTATTTATGTGTTTTGTGTGGATCTCAGAACAAACAGCGATTATTTCACTGTACAACATTAACTGACTGGTTTGTATAACTGAGACGGAGTGTGTTTACTGCGCGGTACGGACTGTATTTATGTGTTTTGTGTGGATCTCAGAACAAACAGCGATTATTTCACTGTACAACATTAACTGACTGGTTTGTATAACTGAGACGGAGTGTGTTTACTGCGCGGTACGGACTGTATTTATGTGTTTTGTGTGGATCTCAGAACAAACAGCGATTATTTCACTGTACAGCATTAACTGACTGGTTTGTATAACTGAGACGGAGTGTGTTTACTGCGCGGTACGGACTGTATTTATGTGTTTTGTGTGGATCTCAGAACAAACAGCGATTATTTCACTGTACAGCATTAACTGACTGGTTTGTATAACTGAGACGGAGTGTGTTTACTGCGCGGTACGGACTGTATTTATGTGTTTTGTGTGGATCTCAGAACAAACAGCGATTATTTCACTGTACAGCATTAACTGACTGGTTTGTATAACTGAGACGGAGTGTGTTTACTGCGCGGTACGGACTGTATTTATGTGTTTTGTGTGGATCTCAGAACAAACAGCGATTATTTCACTGTACAGCATTAACTGACTGGTTTGTATAACTGAGACGGAGTGTGTTTACTGCGCGGTACGGACTGTATTTATGTGTTTTGTGTGGATCTCAGAACAAACAGCGATTATTTCACTGTACAGCATTAACTGACTGGTTTGTATAACTGAGACGGAGTGTGTTTACTGCGCGGTACGGACTGTATTTATGTGTTTTGTGTGGATCTCAGAACAAACAGCGATTACTTCACTGTACAGCATTAACTGACTGGTTTGTATAACTGAGACGGAGTGTGTTTACTGCGCGGTACGGACTGTATTTATGTGTTTTGTGTGGATCTCAGAACAAACAGCGATTATTTCACTGCACAGCATTAACTGACTGGTTTGTATAACTGAGACGGAGTGTGTTTACTGCGCGGTACGGACTGTATTTATGTGTTTTGTGTGGATCTCAGAACAAACAGCGATTATTTCATTGTACAGCATTAACTGACTGGTTTGTATAACTGAGACGGAGTGTGTTTACTGCGCGGTACGGACTGTATTTATGTGTTTTGTGTGGATCTCAGAACAAACAGCGATTATTTCACTGTACAGCATTAACTGACTGGTTTGTATAACTGAGACGTAGTGTGTTTACTGCGCGGTACGGACTGTATTTATGTGTTTTGTGTGGATCTCAGAACAAACAGCGATTATTTCACTGTACAGCATTAACTGACTGGTTTGTATAACTGAGACGTAGTGTGTTTACTGCGCGGTACGGACTGTATTTATGTGTTTTGTGTGGATCTCAGAACAAACAGCGATTATTTCACTGTACACATTAACTGACTGGTTTGTATAACTGAGACGTAGTGTGTTTACTGCGCGGTACGGACTGTATTTATGTGTTTTGTGTGGATCTCAGAACAAACAGCGATTATTTCACTGTACAACATTAACTGACTGGTTTGTATAACTGAGACGTAGTGTGTTTACTGCGCGGTACGGACTGTATTTATGTGTTTTGTGTGGATCTCAGAACAAACAGCGATTATTTCACTGTACAGCATTAACTGACTGGTTTGTATAACTGAGACGTAGTGTGTTTACTGCGCGGTACGGACTGTATTTATGTGTTTTGTGTGGATCTCAGAACAAACAGCGATTATTTCACTGTACAACATTAACTGACTGGTTTGTATAACTGAGACGTAGTGTGTTTACTGCGCGGTACGGAATTCAATTTTAACTGTGACTTGTCGGGGACTTTTGCAGACAACATGCGAGAGCTGGCGGAGAGTTTCGGCTCAAAATTAGCCGGTGTGGACACCCCTATTTCGGCACCTTGACACGTGCTTGTGCCGCATGAGGGGTGAACAAACTCACCTGAGAGCTTGTATTTATATTTAAATTTACATATTTATATATGTCTTTACATTTACATTCCTGTTTCTTAGATCCATCTTCCGCCATATACGGACTAAATATGAAACTGTTCATAATTAAGAAACAGACAAACATAGCATCTGTGTCCAATAGCAACAAGACAAGGCTTAGCCAATAACGACTATAAATTAGTCGAGGCTGCGAGTAAATGCGACTAAGCCGATAGAACTAAGCGTGCCTAGAACTTTGCCGGTCCCTGAAGAAAGTTTCCGTGATTTTCTTCTGTTGCAAGGCTAAAGCCAGGGTGTAACTGACAAAAAACGCCCTGAGCCACGGCGACACCACTCCGGGTTCAAACCCCAGACATCCATCCAACCGAAGTTCCTCTTCTCCATATACTGCCATTTGTAGCAGGAGTCAAGGCTTTCAGCCAAGATGGGAAATCCGTTAGCGTAAGCACAATCCCAGTTGTCGCTATACGAAACCGGTGAGGGCCCAGAGATGAGACGAATGACTTAACAGGCCGAGAGACATTGGCTTGGGCCTCATGCAGATCTCTGCCGTAGCTTTTGGCAGGTGACGTTAGCTGATTTAGTCTTCAAAGGGTAAATGAATGAACACTGTAGAAATAGTGAGAGACGTTAGGCACAGAGCTACCACGGCCTGTAGAACTACAGGATGGAACTGAAGTTGCTGGAAGCACATTTTTGAGGCCGTACAGTCAGCACATTCGGGCATGCGCAGGAAGAACTGTCATGGTTAGGTCATTCAGTTCACCTGCTGCGTCAGCACTCGCTACTTAGACGCTGAATAGCCAGTCTATGGCGGCGATGTTTCGCTGTTAAATAACCCACGAAGAATCCTTGTGATGGACCTTTAACAAGCTGTTCTGACACCTCTCTACCTAACCCACACGAGAATTATATATTCTCCAAAATGATCGGGTGGGCCGCGATAGTTCAGTCGGTATAGCGACTCGCTACGTGCTGGACGGTCCGGGGATCGAATACCGTGGAGGCGAGATTTTCAGCACCCGTCCAGACCGGCCCTGGGGCCTACCCAGCCTCCTGTACAATGGGTACCTGGTCTCTTTCCCGGGGGTAAAGCGGCCGGGCGTGGCGTTGACCACCCACCCCCATCTAGCCCCGAGGTTAAAGAAAGAGTAGAGCTATACCTCTACTCCCCCTCTGAGCCTTCGTGGCCTGTTGTAGGTAAACTTTATCTTTTACCAAAATGTTCAGACCGGTTCTGGGGCCCACTCTGGGGCCCACCCAGCCACGTATTCAACGGATACCGGGGACTATTTTCCCGGGCTGAAGCGGCCGGCGCGTAAGGCTGACCACTCACTTAATATAGAATTTAAGAATGAATGGAGCTATACTTACACTCCCCCTATATGCCTTCATGGATTGTATAGGCACAAGTTAAATTTAATTTTACTTTGCTATGCGGCGGGGCTCGGTTCGCTAAAACGTTACCACGTCCTGAGCCGCCAGTCCGAGTAATTTGGTAGCTCTGGTGACCACGTGTACCTTACTAACGTACCCCACACTTCAATCCTTGGGCACCACACTGACCTCCCTATCGCACGTGACACTCAAAACACGTCACTGATGTGTGCTTTTTACCAAGTGCAAACAATTTATGAGCTTCATGCAGAGCCGCTAACGGCACAAAATATAAGTACTGGTCGCTACTCATGAGGAAACCTATGACCTTGTCTGTAGACGCACAGGTACAAGTCAGGTGGAAAGCTGTGTATGACCATGAAATTATGTTGTGCAGTTGAAACAATATTGGAGTGAAGTGTGCCTTGTTTTATCGTATTAACTGTACTAATGTTTCCTGTTGTGTTTTGTTTGGTTAGAACTGTCGAGTGCAGACATTTTGTTGTTCTTAGCAGACTGTATGTGACAAAATTAAGACTTATTATGGTCTATAACTTTGTTGTAAACAATTGTCAATACTATAAACGTCTGACGTAATATAAACAAACACAATTCAGCCTGTCAAACATTGTGCTGTGTTTAACTTCACAGTAACACTTCTGTGCTCGCAAGTATGCACATCGGATCTACGAGGTCGCATAAAACACATCTGGAACACACACAGGGTCTTGTTCTATCTCACAAACATTTGTGTCATTTCCTGCCGGTGTTCCGCCACGGATATAGGCAGACTGTTCTATCTCACAAACATTTGTGTCATTTCCTGCCGGTGTTCCGCCACGGATATAGGCAGACTGTTCTATCTCACAAACATTTGTGTCATTTCCTGCCGGTGTTCCGCCACGGATATAGGCAGACTGTTCTATCTCACAAACATTTGTGTCATTTCCTGCCGGTGTTCCGCCACGGATATAGGCAGACTGTTCTATCTCACAAACATTTGTGTCATTTCCTGCCGGTGTTCCGCCACGGATATAGGCAGACTGTTCTATCTCACAAACATTTGTGTCATTTCCTGCCGGTGTTCCGCCACGGATATAGGCAGACTGTGCAGTGGGCGATGTTAATGCTCGCAGCTCCTGTGACATCACAGAGAGACGACAAGGGGAACTTGGTGTGTACAAGTTCAGTAATTTTCACTATTCTTAAGCAAACAATATCAACACGAACGTAAGCATAGCTAACAAACTTTTATGTTATTTGTACCGTACATTTTCTTGATTATATAAAATCGTGTTCCTACAAATGTACACCCTCTATTATCTGTTATTTAACACAGTTTATATTAAAAATAGTCCAACATGTTTCGAACTATGTTAGTTCATCTTCAGGGACTCAGTTGTTTATTACACCAGCTATACACGTATGGTAATGATTAAAATATATATGTTAGGTAGCTAAAATGTCGCTAACTGTGTTTTCGTTACTAAAAACTAGTTGTGACAAATTATTTACTCTTGTATAAAATTTAGCTTCTTGTTGTTTCTTCTTAGCATTTCTGTTGTATGTTTGTTTATGCTTCTTATTTTGTATAGCATGTATATTTTGTTAGCGACATTGTAGCTACCTAACTTATATATTTCAATCAGTACCATACGTAGATAGCTGGTGTAATAAACAACTGTGTCCCTGAAGATGAACTAACATAGTTCGAAACAAGTTGGATTATTTTTAATATAAACTGTATTAAATAACAGATAATAAAGGATGTACATTTGTCGGAACGCAATTTTATGTAACCATAGCAAACAAGTGCTGTTGGCAGTATAGGGCCAAAGTAGCAATTGGCCCAATACTGCCAACCGGACTTATTAGCTATGAGACCGGACATATGTGACTTGTTAGCTGAGACCGGACATATGTGTCTTGTTAGCTATGAGACCGGACACATGTGGCTTGTTAGCTATGAGACCGGACACATGTGGCTTATTAGCTATGAGACCGGACATATGTGACTTGTTAGCTGAGACCGGACATATGTGTCTTGTTAGCTATGAGACCGGACACATGTGGCTTGTTAGCTATGAGACCGGACACATGTGGCTTGTTAGCTATGAGACCGGGCATATGTGACTTGTTAGCTGAGACCGGACATATGTCTTGTTAGCTATGAGACCGGACACATGTGGCTTGTTAGCTATGAGACCGGACACATGTGGCTTGTTAGCTATGAGACCGGACATATGTGACTTGTTAGCTGAGACCGGACATATGTGTCTTGTTAGCTATGAGACCGGACATATGTGACTTGTTAGCTATGAGACCGGACACATGTGGCTTGTTAGCTAGGAGACCGGACACATGTGACTTGTTAGCTACGAGACCGGACACATGTGACTTGTTAGCTATAAAACCGGACAGTCGGGTTGCGAAGGTTGTTGTGGGCAGACGTGTTTGTGGTGAGCTCCTGAGTAAGGACAGACTATGGGTTGCTACCTGGAAGATTACCGGGCGAGAGTGGGTACCTGGGCCGGGAGGTGCACGTGGCGTGGCGTGCCTACGCGTGGTGACGCTAACCGAGATACTGGACATTGCTTGGGATTGACGATGCTGAGTTCAATGGTTTTAGCTGTTTTACTAGTGATTGGTGGAGTGGAACAAAATCCCGGTCCTGTTGTGGAAGGAGGTAACACTGTGAAACTTTTATGTACTGGTTGTTGCAGGAATCTAAGGTCGGGAATCCAATGTGAATTATGTGAACGTTGGTATCACTATAGTTGTGGTAATGTGAAGGCTCAAGCGGCTGAGAGAGAGAAGTGGAGCTGTGATAAGTGTAGGACTGAAAGGATTCGAATGTTGGAGGAAGAATTGCATAACGCTCTGCGACAAATTGATGAACTGAAGGCTAGGAACAGGAATCTTGAAGAAAAGTTACTACGGGCTGGAGCTGGGAAGAGGGACATAGTGCCGACTGAGCAAAAGGCTGCAAAGTGCGTGGTGGTGGGCGATTCAATGGTGCGTAATGTTGGAACAGAACATACAGATATGAAGGTGGAGTGTTTTCCGGGAATTCAAACTGAACAGCTACGCAGAGTGATAGATAAGAGGGATGTAGGTTGTCCAGAAACTGTTATTATTCACGTAGGTACAAATGACTTGAAAACAACGCGAAATCTGGATTTTGTAATGGGAGAAGTGTATACGCTTATGGCTAAGGTTAAGGATAAATGTCCGAACTGCAGACTTGTCCTGAGTGGAGTGCTGCGACGTAGAGATGTATCATGGCGGCGTATTGGTGCTCTTAATGATAGATTCGACTGGATAGCAAACGCCCTCGGAATTACATTCGTTGATCCGAACAGCTGGATACAGGATGGGGATTTTGCTGGAGATGGGCTGCATCTGAACGGAAGAGGAAAGAAACGACTGGGACAACTGTACGCTAGGGTTAGTGGACTTGATGGCGGAGGATCTTCACGGAGGAAGGAATGACATACTTCGGTGGATGGAACTCGCAGAACGAGGACAACCAGGGAAATGCGGCAACCATCAATTGAAAAACAGAAGACTTTACATGAAGAAAGGGGGACAGAGACGAAAAAATGGGTGAGTAGGGAAACTGAAGCTAGGTCAGGGGTTGAATCTATAAGTACAACATCTGCATATAGGGTTGAAGGTAAGTCGCTAGTGGTGCTACAGGTTAACTGTAGGAGTATATATAATAAAGCCTTAGATTTCTGGAATTTAGTTGACACATACAACCCTGATGTTGTTATAGGTACGGAGTCATGGCTTAAAGAAGACATTAGCAATGCTGAAGTTTTTAGGGCAGATTTTACAATTTTCAGAAGAGATAGGACAGCCCGTGGTGGTGGGGTTTTTATATGTGTTAAAAATTACATTGCCTGTACGGAGCTGTGGGTGGATGAGGATTTTGAGATGATCGCGGTGGAAGTGAAAGGAATGGATCCAAAATATTCGTGGGAAATTTTAGGTATATACAGAGCTCCTAACGGGGATATGTTGGCGATTGAAAGACTAGCAGCCCGTACCTTACTTACGCGAAACTCAACGAAGAGATGCATTATAGGAGGAGATTTGAACTTACCTCAAGCGAATTGGAATGGGGATGCAGGAAAGACAACCGGTTTTCAGGCTTTCGTAAACAAATTAGTATGGGAAAATGGTTATACTCAGGTAGTAAGTGGCCCGACGAGAGGTGACGCGCTGTTGGACATCTACCTCCTCAGACCTGATAATACGCTTAACTCTTGTAACATTGTGCACGGAATCAGCGATCATAGCGGGGTTTTATTGGAAGTAGAATGGGATGAAAATTGTCGGGAGAAAAAAATTGAAAGGATAGTCCCGGTGTACCACAAAACAGATGTATTAGGTTTGCAAACATTTCTTCGGGAAAATTTTAGCTTATGGGCTGGAAATGGTAGTACCGTGGAGGAGATATGGAAAAGCTACAAGGAAATAGTCTTTGAGGGTATAGAACGTTTTTTACCACATAAAATTCTAAGTAAAAATCCGGATCCGGAATATTATACGAAGGAAGTAAAACGACTTAAGGTAAAGGTGAGGAAAGTTTACAATAAGCGAAAATTTGGTGGGCATTACCAAGCAGAGCTGAAACGTTTATCCAAAGAGTTACTGATAGCAAAAAAGAAGGCTCAGGAGACATTCTTAAGTTCGGTCTTACAAAACGAAGGTAAATGCTGGGCAGAGTTTTATAAGTATGTTAAAAGACGTAAAGGTAATAGAGAAAATATTCCTGCGATCAAGGGCATTAATGGAAATATCATCACCGAACCAATAGAAAAGGCCAACTCCCTAAACTCTTATTATGCGTCTGTATTCAGTTGCGAACGAAACATCCCGCAAATCCAATCGACAGATTCAGGAAAACCGTTCACCATTAGTATCAACATTTTAAGGAAACGACTATCAGCAATCGGGAGAAATAAATCCGTCGGACCAGATGGCATTCCTGGGGAAATTTTAAAGTTAGGTGGGGAAGCCATGATTCCATACCTCGCGAGATTACTAGATATAACGATGAACAACAATTCTATCCCAGGGGACTGGAAAAAAGCTATAGTGGTTCCTATTTATAAAGGGGGAGATCGATCGGTAGTGGGAAACTATAGACCGGTCAGTTTAACCTCAGTAGTTTGCAAACAAATGGAGCACGTTATAGCAGGGTATCTAAGGCAAGTCTGGGAAATGAGTGAGTGGTTATATGAGGGTCAGCATGGATTTAGACCAGGGTACTCATGCGAAAGCCAAGTAGTCACAGTTTGTCAAGATATTGCTGATTCATTGGACGAGGGAGTCAGGACTGACGCGATTATAATAGATTTTTCAAAGGCTTTTGATTTAGTCCCACATGATAGGCTGCTTTCAAAAATTGCGGAAACCGGTGTGGACTTGAGGGTAGTGGTGTGGATAAAGGAATTTCTGTTAGGACGTTCGCAAAGAGTTAGAGTAGACGGACAACTATCTGATGAAGTCAGAGTAACGTCGGGAGTGCCGCAAGGGAGCGTATTAGGTCCGTTGCTCTTCCTCGCTTATGTTAATGATATTTGGAGAAACATTGAGTCAAGTATACGGCTTTTCGCTGATGATTGTATAATATACAGGAGGATAATCGATAGTAATGACATTGAAAATTTGCAGACAGACTTAAATAGATTAGGGGAATGGGCGGTTGAAAATGAAATGAGGATAAATCCAGGTAAGAGTAAAGCAGTAAGCTTCAATAGAGCTAGGGTGAAAGGTAAACGGAGGTATTGTATTGGGGATCAACTAATTCCAGAGGCAAATAGCTTTAAGTATTTAGGAATAATTATACGCAGCGACCTAAGCTGGGCAGATCATGTAAATTATACACTAAGAAAATCATGGAGGGCTCTTCATTTCGTAATGCGTATACTCAAAAGGGCAAATAATAATACGAAAAGTTTAGCTTATACGGCACTTGTGAGACCGATACTTGAGTATGGAGCGGTGTGTTGGGACCCATACAGAGAAGGTCAGGTAAGCGCTTTGAATCGCGTGCAAAAGAGAGCGGCAAAATTTGCAAATAATACAAATGAATCGGGTTGGGAAACATTGACACAGCGTAGAGCGATAGCCCGAATATGCGCCCTTCTCAAAGCATACACCGGGGGACGGGCTTGGAAAACAATAGGGGATAGACTGCTAAAACCATGCTACCTGGGTAGGGACGATCATAGTCGGAAAATTAGGATTAGGAAACAAAGAACAGATGTAGGTAAATATTCCTTTGTAAATAGGACCATAAAAAGCTGGAACCAATTACCTCCAAGCGTACTAGCGACTTTCCCCTGTAAATTAAGCTCTTTTAAAAAAAGGGTCAAGAACGTCATTACAAGCTAAGGATTTTTAAGTGGAGATTAAATAAAAATAAGGGATGTGAAGTGAAGGGGTGTGAAGTGATGTGAAGTGAAGTGCTCTGGTTTCGAAGTGAAGTGAAGTGAATTAAGTTCTTGGGGGATATAATTAGCATGTACTTTGGTCTGACTTTATACTGAGGATATTCTAACGCACTGAAATTAATTAATGTGGGTGTTTTTTGTATTGTGCTTGTTTAATTTTTTTTTTTTTATTCTGTGTATGGGTGTTTTTGTAAGGTGTGGATGCTTTTGTAAGGTGTGGATGATTTGTAAGTTGTGGATGTTTTTGTAATGTGTGTACGGTGTTCTAATATGTGTACTTGTATTTACTGTATGTATTTTGTTTACTGTATGTATTTTGTTTTGTATGTGTAAGGGTGTATTAGTAAGGTGCGTACGGTTTTCTAATATGTGTATTTGTATTTACTGTATGTATTTTGTTTTGTATTTGTATGGGTGTTTTTGTAAAGTATGGATGTATTTGTAAGGTGTGGATGTTTTTGTAAGGTGTGGATGCTTTTGTAAGGAGTGGATGCTTTTGTAAGGTGCAGATGTTTTTGTAATGTGTGTACGGTGTTCTAATGTGTGTACTTGTATTTACTGTATGTATTTAATCTTGTATGTGTATGGGTGTTTTTGTAAGGTGTGTACGGTGTTCTAATATGAGTACTTGTATTTACTGTATGTATTTTGTTTTGTATGTGCATGGGTGTTTTTGTAAGGTGTGAACGGGGTTTTTCTAATATGTGTACTTGTATTTACTGTATGTATTTTGTTTTGTATGTGTATGGGTGTTTTTGTAAGGTGTGGATGTATTTGTAAGGTATGGATGTTTTTGTAAGGTGTGGATGCTTTTGTAAGGAGTGGATGCTTTTGCAAGGTGTGGATGTTTTTATAATGTGTACGGTGTTATAATGTGTGTACTTGTATTTACTGTATGTATTTTGTTTTGTAATTGTGTATAGTTTGTTTTGTATTGTTAATTTTATGTATATTTATATGTCCACTTGTATTGTGTGTACTAGTGTAAGGACTACTGCCACCGGGTGAAAACATTTGTATTGTGTGTACTAGTGTAAGGACTACTGCCACCGGGTGAAAACATTTGTATTGTGTGTACTAGTGTAAGGACTACTGTCGCCGGGTGAAAACATTTGTATTGTGTGTACTAGTGTAAGGACTACTGCCACCGGGTGGAAACATTTGTATTGTGTGTACTAGTGTAAGGACTACTGTCGCCGGGTGAAAACATTTGTATTGTGTGTACTAGTGTAAGGACTACTGCCACCGGGTGAAAACATTTGTATTGTGTGTACTAGTGTATGGACTACTGCCACCGGGTGAAAACATTTGTATTGTGTGTACTAGTGTAAGGACTACTGCCACCGGGTGAAAACATTTGTATTGTGTGTACTAGTGTAAGGACTACTGCCACCGGGTGAAAACATTTGTATTGTGTGTACTAGTGTAAGGACTACTGCCACCGGGTGGAAACATTTGTATTGTGTGTACTAGTGTAAGGACTACTGTCGCCGGGTGAAAACATTTGTATTGTGTGTACTAGTGTAAGGACTACTGCCACCGGGTGAAAACATTTGTATTGTGTGTACTAGTGTAAGGACTACTGCCACCGGGTGAAAACATTTGTATTGTGTGTACTAGTGTAAGGACTACTGCCACCGGGTGAAAACATTTGTATTGTGTGTACTAGTGTAAGGACTACTGCCACCGGGTGAAAACATTTGTATTGTGTGTACTAGTGTATGGACTACTGCCACCGGGTGAAAACATTTGTATTGTGTGTACTAGTGTAAGGACTACTGCCACCGGGTGAAAACATTTGTATTGTGTGTACTAGTGTAAGGACTACTGCCACCGGGTGAAAACATTTGTATTGTGTGTACTAGTGTATGGACTACTGCCACCGGGTGAAAACATTTGTATTGTGTGTACTAGTGTAAGGACTACTGCCACCGGGTGAAAACATTTGTATTGTGTGTACTAGTGTAAGGACTACTGCCACCGGGTGAAAACATTTGTATTGTGTGTACTAGTGTAAGGACTACTGCCACCGGTGAAAACATTTGTATTGTGTGTACTAGTGTAAGGACTACTGCCACCGGGTGAAAATATTTGTATTGTGTGTACTAGTGTAAGGACTACTGCCACTGGGTGAAAACATTTGTATTGTGTGTACTAGTGTAAGGACTACTGCCACCGGGTGAAAACATTTGTATTGTGTGTACTAGTGTAAGGACTACTGCCACTGGGTGAAAACATTTGTATTGTGTGTACTAGTGTAAGGACTACTGCCACTGGGTGAAAACATTTGTATTGTGTGTACTAGTGTAAGGACTACTGCCACCGGGTGAAAACATTTGTATTGTGTGTACTAGTGTAAGGACTACTGCCACCGGGTGAAAACATTTGTATTGTGTGTACTAGTGTAAGGACTACTGCCACCGGGTGAAAATATTTGTATTGTGTGTACTAGTGTAAGGACTACTGCCACTGGGTGAAAACATTTGTATTGTGTGTACTAGTGTAAGGACTACTGCCACTGGGTGAAAACATTTGTATTGTGTGTACTAGTGTAAGGACTACTGCCACCGGGTGAAAACATTTGTATTGTGTGTACTAGTGTAAGGACTACTGCCACTGGGTGAAAACATTTGTATTGTGTGTACTAGTGTAAGGACTACTGCCACTGGGTGAAAACATTTGTATTGTGTGTACTAGTGTAAGGACTACTGCCACCGGGTGAAAATATTTGTATTGTGTGTACTAGTGTAAGGACTACTGCCACCGGGTGAAAACATTTGTATTGTGTGTACTAGTGTAAGGACTACTGCCACCGGGTGAAAACATTTGTATTGTGTGTACTAGTGTAAGGACTACTGCCACCGGGTGAAAACATTTGTATTGTGTGTACTAGTGTAAGGACTACTGCCACCGGGTGAAAACCCAATTGCAGTAAATAATAATAATAATAATAATAATATGTTACTTGTTAGCTATAAGACCGGACATATGTTACTTGTTAGCTATAAGACCGGACACATGTGACATCCTGTATATTGAACTCAGAACAAACGTGACGTCATAACGGTGTGTCATCTTGTTTTTTTTAAACTTTGTTGTTCGTCTAGCTTAAGACAAAATTTCCGCAGCTGAACACCTTCTGGTTTTCTCTCCCCCCCCCCCCCCCTATCTATTACACGTTAGTGCGCAGCATTTGCACAGAGCCCTCAAAAGAGAATTTCTTTCAGCACAAATTAACTTACATTTAATGATATTCATATCAGAAACTTTGCTAACAATAAGACGGATAACAAACAAATATGTCTAATCTAATCAGCACTTTAAGTTGAAAGAAAAATTTCCTTTCGAGAAGTCGTGCAATTTTTTACAATTATTCACATTTATCGTACACAAACCTTACAATGATAAGCAATAGAACAACGTCTGGCCAATCCCGGTGGCCCTGAGGTCTGTAGCCGCCTGATTGCTGGGATCGCGGGTTCGAATCCCGCTCAGGGCATGAATGTCTGTCTCTTGCGTTTGTTGTGTGTTGTGTAGGTAGCGACCTCTGCGACGAGCTGATCACTCGTCCAGAGGAGTCCTACCTAGTGTGTGTGTGATCTAGAAACCTCAACATTGAGGCGGCCTACACCCGAGTTGGGCTGTTGGACCACAGAAGACAAACAACGTCTCTATACACTCAGAATATTGTATAAACACTTACTTCATTCCTTCACAGTGTTATTTCTGAGGTGTTTCGACTTGTGTGCGGCCATCATCAGGGAATTAATTTACATATAACATTGGGAATTACTGCTGGTTGTACACTTGTATGACACACGTGTTAACAATGTGATATTGTATAAACTGTTATGGCTAAGAGCTACATTGGTTCAGAATATGGAAAAACGTAACTTTAGGACTATGTTATGATAAATTTAAAATATTTAAGACATTTAAAGTACGTAACTGCAAGCGACCCTGAGAATCAGTTGGACTGTATGGACCTACGAGCACAAAGGTATCAGTCGCTGCATTCATTCACCATTTAACAATATTCTGTTTTTATCGTGCTATCATTGGAAACAACATGTTATTGTAGGCGTATTTATCTCGTAATCACAGACTGTATCGGTCGTGTTCATCTTCCTAACTGTTATGATGTTGGCCGAGCACACGAGAAACTTGGCCTAAACAACACTAGACACAGATAATGGAGGGATTTACACAAATCTCTGGTGTCATGATATAGCATTTGGTTACTATATGTACCGCCATGTTTAACATTCAACAATTCTACGTTCTGCCCACACAGTGTATTTATGTGTTTTGTGTGGATCTCAGAACAAACAGCGATTATTTCACTGTACAACATTAACTGACTGATTTGTATAACTGAGACTGAGTGTGTTTACTGCGCGGTACGGACTGAATGTTTATATATTAACCCTCTAAAGCCCAGTGGTTACTATATGTACCACCAGTTTAACATCCAACAATTCTACGCTCTGCCCACACAGTGTATTTATGTGTTTTGTGTGGATCTCAGAACAAACAGCGATTATTTCACTGTACAACATTAACTGACTGGTTTGTATAACTGAGACTGAGTGTGTTTACTGCGCGGTACGGACTGAATGTTTATATATTAACCCTCTAAAGCCCAGTGGTTACTATATGTACCACCAGTTTAACATTCAACAATTCTACGCTCTGCCCACACAGTGTATTTATGTGTTTTGTGTGGATCTCAGAACAAACAGCGATTATTTCACTGTACAGCATTAACTGACTGGTTTGTATAACTGAGACGGAGTGTGTTTACTGCGCGGTACGGACTGTATTTATGTGTTTTGTGTGGATCTCAGAACAAACAGCGATTATTTCACTGTACAACATTAACTGACTGGTTTGTATAACTGAGACGGAGTGTGTTTACTGCGCGGTACGGACTGTATTTATGTGTTTTGTGTGGATCTCAGAACAAACAGCGATTATTTCACTGTACAACATTAACTGACTGGTTTGTATAACTGAGACGGAGTGTGTTTACTGCGCGGTACGACTGTATTTATGTGTTTTGTGTGGATCTCAGAACAAAAAGCGATTATTTCACTGTACAACATTAACTGACTGGTTTGTATAACTGAGACGGAGTGTGTTTACTGCGCGGTACGGACTGTATTTATGTGTTTTGTGTGGATCTCAGAACAAAAGCGATTATTTCACTGTACAACATTAACTGACTGGTTGTATAACTGAGACGGAGTGGTTTACTGCGCGGTACGACTGTATTTATGTGTTTTGTGTGGATCTCAGAACAAAAAGCGATTATTTCACTGTACAACATTAACTGACTGGTTTGTATAACTGAGACGGAGTGTGTTTACTGCGCGGTACGGACTGTATTTATGTGTTTTGTGTGGATCTCAGAACAAACAGCGATTATTTCACTGTACAACATTAACTGACTGGTTTGTATAACTGAGACGGAGTGTGTTTACTGCGCGGTACGGACTGTATTTATGTGTTTTGTGTGGATCTCAGAACAAACAGCGATTATTTCACTGTACAGCAGTAACTGACTGGTTTGTATAACTGAGACGTAGTGTGTTTACTGCGCGGTACGGACTGGATCTTTATATATAATTCAGGTGTCTTTACTCTTTAAAGGGCCAATTAGCGTTGTACAGTGTATATTGAGCCAACAGTTAGTCGCCTTGACTAAGACACTGTAAGGCCCAGTGTCCGTGACATTTCACGACCACAACTCGATCAGGCTGACTGCTAGCGACATCCTGCACCAGGTAACAAGCCTGACTGTTACGGAAATATTGAGTAATCACGATATTATTTATCACTAACCGCTGACGTAGCCTTCTGTGGTTTGTGAACTTTAGAAGGATGACGCAACGTCGCAATACGTGACGCAGCAAGAACAGGGGAGGTCGTGGATCTACGCCGAGAGCAAGTGGAATAAACCCGAACGGCGGAGATTACGTGCTGTTTTTGGAAAACGCTCGGTACCGGACGTGACCTTCGCAGCGGCAGTCATGGCCGCATTGCGCAATGCCTCGTCATGTGATGATATCCACGTTGTGTCATACTTATCTAATGCTACTGACGTACTAATTCTCTTATCTCACGCGGACTTAATTAAGATATGACAATTGTTTTGTGCTGCTATCTCAGCGCAGAGACAATGCCTTTGTTCCATCTCTAATTTTATCCAACAGCTACACTGTTGCACTGCAGAACAAGCAGCTGGTGTTGCATTACCCAACATTCCGCCACACTCTTTTGTTTTCCAACATCTATCCAACAACATATAATGACAGAATAGTTACCAATTACCATCAACACAACTAATTATATTAATTACATTAAATACGTATGCGGCTACATGTTTCAACCATTATATGATCATCTTCAGGCCATTTTTAAAACATAAAAAAAAATCAAAATTACATTTGCAAACATAAATTTATGGGGTTTTAATGTATTTTTTATGTATTTAAACATCCTGAAGATGACCATATAATGGTTGAAACATGTAGCTGTATATGTAAATAATATAATTAGTTGTGTTGATGGTAATTAACAACTAATTTGTAACATACGCTACACAACAGGATGTCGAAGATAAAAATATATAATTAGTTTAAAATACACGTAATTATAAATTTTCATCTTATATATTTACCGCAAAAATTTAAACAAATTATCATACAAACCCACCGAAGTGCACATCAGATCAATTCGGTATATCATTTATTTGTAACTGCTACATGTGTCGGCCGACTGACCACTATGACAGATATGTGTTATACACACTAATGACTGCGTTAAGCTATTAATACGTTGATTTGTCCAAATGACTGTCAATTGTTTAAAATACGGTACATATTAACAGGTTTTTGACACAATTACCAGGCCAACTTGGACAAATCTGTTAATGACCTTAATATTCTGGGCTCAATTAATTTTGATTAGGATCGGGTCAAGTGGGGGACTATTCTGAACACAGAAATGGTAATTTTGTCCCCATAAAATGCGGCGAATTTCTTGACTAGCTGAGGAACTATCAGCTTCTCAAGAATAACTCTGTTAATGACCTTAATATTCTGGGCTCAATTAAGTTTGATTAGGATCGGGTCAAGTGGGGGACTATTCTGAACACAGCAATGGCAATTTGGTCCCCATAAAATGCGGCGATTTTCTTGACTAGCTGAGGAACTATCAGCTTCTCAAGAATAACTCTGTTAATGACCTTAATATTCTGGGCTCAATTAAGTTTGATTAGGATCGGGTCAAGTGGGTGACTGTTTTGAACACAGCATTGGAAATTTGGTCCCCCAAATATTCGGCGAAATTCTTGACTAGCTGAGCAACTATCAGCTTCTCAAGAATACATCTGTTAATGACCTTAATATTCTGGGCTCAATTAAATTTTGATTAGGATCGGGTCAAGTGGGGGACTATTCTGAACACAGCAATGGCAATTTGGTCCTCATAAAATGCGGCGAATTTCTTGACTAGCTGAGGAACTAAAAGCTTCTCAAGAATAACTCTGTTAATGACCTTAATATTCTGGGCTCAATTAAATTTTGATTAGGATCGGGTCAAGTGGGGGACTATTCTGAACACAGCAATGGAAATTTGGTCCCCATAAAATGCGGCGAATTTCTTGACTAGCTGAGGAACTATCAGCTTGTCAAGAATAAGTCAGCGCCACACTGTACACGTACATATCTCCGGACCGTAACAACGTGACCTGTCAGCACATTCCGCGCAATCACAAGCACAAGGCAGACAAGTGTCTATTTGGACAACTGACTAACTTCTTAGTCAAGTCGGCAAATCGTGTGGAAGCTGCATGTCGCTGTAGCGGTGACGTTTCGGGAAAACCGGGTGTGGTACCCAGGCGGACAGTTCTGCGTCAGCTGTAAGATAACTCGTGACAGATCGTGATTGTGAGGCACTGCTGACTGCGTCCTCAGCACTGCTGACAGCCTGTATTGTTTTGCTGTGACGGCGGTATTGGCCCATCGGAAGGCCGCTGCTTACACGGGACACGTAAAGGCCGGCCGGAAGCTGAACTTTGGACTGGTGCAAGACCACAACTGCTTAAACATGGCCAGCTTGTTTAACGGTGCCATGTAGCAAGCATAAATATGATTTGAGTCATAAATATGAGTTTACATAACGCACATGGTTTGTGATGAGGCTGAATTCATGTGATTAGTTCATGACAGTTGCGACAGATGTCATCACTGTAATAGATCGAAACACGCTTAGTGAATAGCAATATCGAGATTGGAGTTAACGGGGTTGTTGTTGTTGTGGTTGTTGTGATTTTTGTTGTTGTGGTTGTGGTTGTTGTTGTGGTTGTTGTTGCTGTTGTTGTTGTTGTGGTTGTTGTTGTTGTTGTTGCTATGATTGTTTGGAAGTCAGATGGTCGAACGTGTACGATAAAGGTTGTATTGAACGGTTTAGTGAGCAACGCGATTTTTACTTCACGAGGTTTTGTTGTGTACAGACGATTCTTAATATTGAATATCAATATTGCAAAATATCGATATATACCGCCCTATTCGTATTTTGTCTTACTAGGCATTGAAAATCAGTTTGTCTCTTTATAGCACAAGTTATTACTTACGAAACGTTTCATTCCAGAGCTTCCGAATCATTTCTCACAGTTCAGTATCAGATAACATTATATTTCACTTAGCGATACAGCAATCATGAAACTGTCAATCTATTTTTTTTTGCATTACTTGTAATTAATTTTCCGTCGTCAAAATTGCGGGCTTTCAGCACTGTTAACGAGATGATGATGATGATGATGATGATATATCGATACTGCAAAGCCTGCCTTCATCTTCATCACCTGATGCGGACGATTGCCGTGACTTATGCAACCCACTCACATGACGGTGCAACTTTAGTTCTGTGGTAAAGCAGTGGCGAAAGGCAGCTTAAACAGCTGTGGCTGCAGATAGGGGCGACACTAGGCTAGCTACTAGAAACATGCTCTAGGTGAACTATGCACTATGCACACAAGCCACCCCCCACCTCTTCCAAGGGCAGATTTTGACTGATGTGTTCGGTCAACAGGGTAACAGTTAGCACTTTTGTATTGTCCTTAGGCGTATGATTTTATACAGAAGGACATTTGTGTGGTTTGTGTTTCTTTAGCAATGTTTACTACATGTAGGTGCTGAAGGTGTGCACTTAGTAGCTATGTTTACTACATGTACATGCTGAAGGTGTGCACTCAGTAGGTATGTTTACTACATGTAGATGCTGAAGGTGTGCACTCAGTAGGTATGTTTACTACATGTAGATGCTGAAGGTGTGCACTCAGTAGATATGTTTACTACATGTACATGCTGAAGGTGTGCACTCAGTAGGTATGTTTACTACATGTAGATGCTGAAGGTGTGCACTCAGTAGGTATGTTTACTACATGTACGTGCTGAAGGTGTGCACTCAGTAGGTATGTTTACTACATGAGATGCTGAAGGTGTGCACTCAGTAGGTATGTTTACTACATGAGATGCTGAAGGTGTGCACTCAGTAGGTATGTGTTACTACATGACATGCTGAAGGTGTGCACTCAGTAGGTATGTTTACTACATGAATGCTGAAGGTGTGCACTCAGTAGGTATGTTTACTACATGTAATGCTGAAGGTGTGCACTCAGTAGGTATGTTTACTACATGTAGTGCTGAAGGTGTGCATCAGTAGTATGTTACTACATGTACATGCTGAAGTGTGCACTCATAGGTATGTTTACTACATGTACATGCTGAAGGTGGCACTCAGTAGTATGTTTACTACATGTACATGCTGAAGGTGTGCACTCAGTAGGTATGTTTACTACATGTAGTGCTGAAGTGTGCACTCAGTAGGTATGTTTACTACATGTAGTGCTGAAGGTGTGCACTCAGTAGGTATGTTTACTACATGAGATGCTGAAGGTGTGCACTCAGTAGGTATGTTTACTACATGTACATGCTGAAGGTGTGCACTCAGTAGGTATGTTACTACATGTAATGCTGAAGGTGTGCACTCAGTAGGTATGTTTACTACATTAGATGCTGAAGGTGTGCACTCAGTAGGTATGTTTACTACATGTAGATGCTGAAGGTGTGCACTCAGTAGTATGTTTACTACATGTACATGCTGAAGGTGTGCACTCAGTAGGTATGTTTACTACATGTAGATGCTGAAGGTGTGCACTCAGTAGGTATGTTTACTACATGTAGATGCTGAAGGTGTGCACTCAGTAGGTATGTTTACTACATGTAATGCTGAAGGTGTGCACTCAGTAGGTATTTACTACATTAGTGCTGAAGGTGTGCACTCAGTAGGTATGTTTACTACATGTAGATGCTGAAGGTGTGCACTCAGTAGTATGTTTACTACATGTAATGCTGAAGGTGTGCACTCAGTAGGTATGTTTACTACATGTAATGCTGAAGGTGTGCACTCAGTAGGTATGTTTACTACATTAATGCTGAAGGTGTGCACTCAGTAGTATGTTTACTACATGTAGTGCTGAAGGTGTGCACTCAGTAGTATTTTACTACATGTAATGCTGAAGGTGTGCACTCAGTAGGTATGTTTACTACATGTAATGCTGAAGGTGTGCACTCAGTAGGTATGTTTACTAATGTATGCTGAAGGTGTGCACCAGTAGGTATGTTACTACATGTAATGCGAAGGTGTGCACTCAGTAGGTATGTTTACTACATGTAATGCTGAAGGTGTGCACTCAGTAGGTATGTTTACTACATGGTAGGTGCTGAAGGTGTGCACTCAGTAGTATGTTTACTAATGTAGTGCTGAAGTTGCACTCGTAGTATGTTTACTACTAATGTGAAGGTTGCACTGTAATGTTACACATCGTCTGAAGTGTCACACAAGTTTTTATACAGTACATTAAGTTGCACTCAAGTATGTTTAAGAATCTGAAGGTCACCATGGTGTACAATTAATTGAAGGTGTGCACTCAGTAGTAGTTACTACATGTAGGTCTGAAGGTGTGCACTCAGTAGGTATGTTTACTACATGAATCTGAAGTGTGCACTCAGTAGGTATGTTTACTACATGTACATGCTGAAGTTGCACTCATAGTATGTGTACTACATGCAGTGCTGAAGTGTGCACTCATAGTATGTTTACTAATGCAGAGCTGAAGGGTCACTCAGTAGTATTTACTACATGTACATGCTGAAGGTGCACTCAGAGTATGTTTACTACATGTAGGTGCGAAGGGTGCAATCAGAGGTATGTTTACTACTGACATGCTGAAGGTGTGCACCAATAGGTAGTTACTACATGTAGATGCTGAGGTGCACTCATAGATATTTACTGCATGTACATGCGAAGGTGTGCACTCAGTAGGTAGTTTACTACATGTAGATGCTGAAGGTGTGCACTCAGTAGGTATGTTACTACATATAGAGCTAATGTGTCACTCAGTAGTATGTTTACTACATGTAGATGCTGAAGGTGTGCACTCAGTAGGTATGTTTACTACATGTAGATGCTGAAGGTGTGCACTCAGTAGGTATGTTTACTACATGTACATGCTGAAGGTGTGCACTCAGTAGGTATGTTTACTACATATGATGCTGAAGGTGTGCACTCAGTAGGTATGTTTACTACATGTAGATGCTGAAGGTGTGCACTCAGTAGGTATGTTTACTACATGTACATGCTGAAGGTGTGCACTCAGTAGGTATGTTTACTACATGTAGTGCTGAAGGTGTGCACTCAGTAGGTATGTTTACTACATGTAGATGCTGAAGGTGTGCACTCAGTAGGTATGTTTACTACATGTAGATGCTGAAGGTGTGCACTCAGTAGGTATGTTTACTACATGTAGATGCTGAAGGTGTGCACTCAGTAGGTATGTTTACTACATGTAGATGCTGAAGGTGTGCACTCAGTAGGTATGTTTACTACATGTAGATGCTGAAGGTGTGCACTCAGTAGGTATGTTTACTACATGTAGATGCTGAAGGTGTGCACTCAGTAGGTATGTTTACTACATGTAGATGCTGAAGGTGTGCACTCAGTAGGTATGTTTACTACATGTAGATGCTGAAGGTGTGCACTCAGTAGGTATGTTTACTACATGTAGATGCTGAAGGTGTGCACTCAGTAGGTATGTTTACTACATGTAGATGCTGAAGGTGTGCACTCAGTAGGTATGTTTATCACATGTAGATGCTGAAGGTGTGCACTCAGTAGGTATGTTTACTACATGTAGATGCTGAAGGTGTGCACTCAGTAGGTATGTTTATACATGTAGATGCTGAAGGTGTGCACTCAGTAGGTATGTTTACTACATGTAGATGCTGAAGGTGTGCACTCAGTAGGTATGTTTATCACATGTAGATGCTGAAGGTGTGCACTCAGTAGCAATGTTTATAAGAAGGCGCATTAGACATATCGTCCCCTCGTACTGTTCCACTGAATATCGTGTAATTGTGTGCCACTGTGTAACCACTGATATACCATTTCGGTCTGTTTTACTGCTTAAAGCAACACAGTTTTATAAGTTCACGTTAATACCCGGAAACATTAATTGCTTGAGTCATCTAAACCGTCATGAATTTGAAAAGGAAATCATGGAGGCACACTACTTTGGTGTAAATAATTTGAGCTTGTTTTATCAAGCAGGAACTAACGGACTGGTAAAGCTATTGCAAAAAGAAGCAAAGTGTTTTGACTAGACGACGACAGCGGGGTGCCCCAGGTGAGAATGGCGTCATGGTGGCGTAATACAGGACAGGTGACGCAACAGTTTAGTTAAGTGCTGATCGAATTATATATTTATCCTATATTTAATATGTTTATTTAAAAGGTAGCATGACAGAGAGACAACATAGAGGACTTAGGCATAAATAGGAGTATATAGAGGACTTAGGTATAAGTAGGAGTATATAGAGGACTGTATATAGGTATATAGAGGTAGGTATAATGGGAGTATATAGGGTATATAAGTAGGAGTATATAGAGGACTTAGGTATAAGTAGGAGTATATATTGAACTAAATCTTGAAGACAGAATGGGAGCGCATGTACTGGATGAAGCTGGCTCAGGATAGCAGGAAGTGGCGGATGGAACATGCGAGTTTCATAAACTGCGGGGAATATCTTCATTTGGTTGTAAAGAAGCAGTCTGCTCCGTGAAGTTAGATGTTGGTGCCATAAATGTCAGAAGCAGTCTGCTCCGTGAAGTTAGATGTTGGTGCCATAAATGTCAGAAGCAGTCTGCTCCGTGAAGTTAGATGTTGGTGCCATAAATGTCAGAAGCAGTCTGCTCCGTGAAGTTAGATGTTGGTGCCATAAATGTCAGAAGCAGTCTGCTCCGTGAAGTTAGATGTTGGTGCCATAAATGTCAGAAGCAGTCTGCTCCGTGAAGTTAGATTTTGGTGCCATAAATGTCAGAAGCAGTCTGCTCCGTGAAGTTAGATGTTGGTGCCATAAATGTCAGAAGCAGTCTGCTCCGTGAAGTTAGATGTTGGTGCCATAAATGTCAGAAGCAGTCTGCTCCGTGAAGTTAGATGTTGGTGCCATAAATGTCAGAAGCAGTCTGCTCCGTGAAGTTAGATGTTGATGCCATAAATGTCAGAAGCAGTCTGCTCCGTAGAGGTTAGTATGTTTGTGCCATAAATTTGGACAGAAGGGAGGTCATGTACTCGATGAAGTTATGAGAAGTGGGATGGATGCACATAAACTGGTTCAGAAGAGCAGTCTGCTCCGTGAAGTTAGATTTGGTGCCATAAATGTCAGAAGCAGTCTGCTCCGTGAAGTTAGATGTTGGTGCCATAAATGTCAGAAGCAGTCTGCTCCGTGAAGTTAGATGTTGGTGCCATAAATGTCAGAAGCAGTCTGCTCCGTGAAGTTAGATGTTGGTGCCATAAATGTCAGAAGCAGTCTGCTCCGTGAAGTTAGATGTTGGTGCCATAAATGTCAGAAGCAGTCTGCTCCGTGAAGTTAGATGTTGGTGCCATAAATGTCAGAAGCAGTCTGCTCCGTGAAGTTAGATGTTGGTGCCATAAATGTCAGAAGCAGTCTGCTCCGTGAAGTTAGATGTTGGTGCCATAAATGTCAGAAGCAGTCTGCTCCGTGAAGTTAGATGTTGGTGCCATAAATGTCAGAAGCAGTCTGCTCCGTGAAGTTAGATGTTGGTGCCATAAATGTCAGAAGCAGTCTGCTCCGTGAAGTTAGATGTTGGTGCCATAAATGTCAGAAGCAGTCTGCTCCGTGAAGTTAGATGTTGGTGCCATAAATGTCAGAAGCAGTCTGCTCCGTGAAGTTAGATTTTGGTGCCATAAATGTCAGAAGCAGTCTGCTCCGTGAAGTTAGATGTTGGTGCCATAAATGTCAGAAGCAGTCTGCTCCGTGAAGTTAGATGTTGGTGCCATAAATGTCAGAAGCAGTCTGCTCCGTGAAGTTAGATGTTGGTGCCATAAATGTCAGAAGCAGTCTGCTCCGTGAAGTTAGATGTTGGTGCCATAAATGTCAGAAGCAGTCTGCTCCGTGAAGTTAGATGTTGGTGCCATAAATGTCAGAAGCAGTCTGCTCCGTGAAGTTAGATGTTGGTGCCATAAATGTCAGATGTTTATTTTAACTTAGCTGCTTGTAGTCGCTGGCTAAAATAATATGCTTTTGTTGGTACTGGCTGTGCCGTGAGCCGAATTTGGAATTACTTTCAACAATTAAACCAACAAATGCACTTTGTCTTAAGTATGTGAACACAACGTAAAACTTACTAATGCCCAACAGGCAAGATCTGTATACCGCTATCGTAACATCAAGGAAGAACTCCTTAAAACAAAAGCATCCATTTGGTTTAATAAGATCTGTATAATAGAACAACTCTGACCGAAGTACATCCACATCACAGTCAATGACATACTTAAGAAATAAAGTGCGTTTGTTGGTTTAATTGTTGAGTGATATCAAAATGTGCGGTGAACACAGCGTGACATTTGAAATTACTGTTACTTCAGGACTTATGAATTAAATTGAACCTGTTGATGCTATCTCTGTAAAGACGTGTGCCATATGTCTTCGGGCATGTGCGTGCAACACAGCAGCAGTTAGACAGACTGCCTGCAGTGATGAAATTCGGAAAACATCTTTTGACTGGAGATTCCCTGACAATACTACACACAATTTGCCTGGAGATTCCCTGCCAATACTGCACACAATTTGCCTGGAGATTCCCTGCCAATACTGCACACAATTTGCCTGGAGATTCCCTGCCAATACTGCACACAATTTGCCTGGAGATTCCCTAATACTGCACACAATTTGCCTGGAGATTCCCTGCCAATACTGCACAAAATTTGGCTGGATATTATCTGCCAATATGGCACAAATTTTGGCTGGATATTCTCTACCAATAGTGAACAAAATTTGGATGGATATTCCCTACCAATAAGGCACACAATTTGGCTGGAGATTCCCTGCCAATACTGCACACAATTTGCCTGGAGATTCCCTGCCAATACTGCACAAAATTTGGCTGGATATTATCTGCCAATACTGCACAAATTTTGGCTGGATATTCTCTACCAATAGTGAACAAAATTTGGATGGATATTCCCTACCAATAAGGCACACAATTTGGCTGGAGATTCCCTGCCAATACTGCACACAATTTGCCTGGAGATTCCCTGCCAATACTGCACACAATTTGCCTAGAGATTCTCTGACAATACTGCACACAATTTGCCTGGAGATTCCCTGCCAATACTGCACACAATTTGCCTGGAGATTCTCTGACAATACTGCACACAATTTGCCTGGAGATTCCCTGCCAATACTGCACACAATTTGTCTGGAGATTCTCTGACAATACTGCACACAATTTGCCTGGAGATTCCCTGCCAATACTGCACACAATTTGCCTGGAGATTCCCTAATACTGCACACAATTTGCCTGGAGATTCCCTGCCAATACTGCACAAAATTTGGCTGGATATTATCTGCCAATAGGGCACAAATTTTGGCTGGATATTCCCTACCAATAGGGAAAAAAATTTGGCTGGATATTCCCT
The DNA here is from genome assembly GCA_021186555.1 of Reticulitermes speratus. Lineage (NCBI taxonomy): Eukaryota > Metazoa > Arthropoda > Insecta > Blattodea > Rhinotermitidae > Reticulitermes > Reticulitermes speratus. The sequence goes on from JAJKFL010000013.1 coordinate 44,029,693, forward strand.
ACCAATATGGCACAAAATTTGGCTGGATATTCCCTACCAATAAGGCACACAATTTGGCTGGATATTCCCTACCAATAGGGCACACAATTTGACTGGATATTCCCTACCAATAAGGCCCACAATTTGGCTGGATATTCCCTACCAATGGGGCACACAATTTGGCTGGATATTCCCTACCAATAGGGCACAAAATTTGGCTGGATATTCCCTACCAATAAGGCATACAATTTGGCTGGATATTCCCAGCCAATATGGCACACAATTTGCCTGGAGATTCCCTGCCAATACTGCACAAAATTTGGCTGGATATTATCTGCCAATAGGGCACAAATTTTGGCTGGATATTCCCTACCAATAGGGAACAAAATTTGGCTGGATATTCCCTACCAATATGGCACAAAATTTGGCTGGATATTCCCTACCAATAAGGCACACATTTTGGCTGGATATTCCCTACCAATAGGACACACAATTTGGCTGGATATTCCCTACCAACAAGGCACACAATTTGGCTGGATATTCCCTACCAATAGGGCACACAATTTGGCTGGATATGCCCTACCAATAGGGCACAAAATTTGGCTGGATATTCCCTACCAATAAGGCATACAATTTGGCTGGATATTCCCTGCCAATATGGCACACAATTTGCCTGGATATTCCCTGCCAATACGGCATACAATTTGCCTGGATATTCCCTACCAATAGGGCACACAATTTGGCTGGATATTCCCTACCAATAGGGCACAAAATTTGGCTGGATATTCCCTACCAATAAGGCATACAATTTGGCTGGATATTCCCTGCCAATATGGCACACAATTTGCCTGGATATTCCCTGCCAATACGGCATACAATTTGCCTGGATATTCCCTGACAATACGGCACACAATGTGCCTGGATATTCCCTGCCAATAGGGCACACAGTTTTTAGGCTCTTCATACCGAAGCGTTTCCAGCATGGCAGCAGTGTGTACGGCTACTTGTGTGGCTGCTATGTCGGCCAGACATACCGCAGACTTGTGACAAAGAGCACGAACCGCCCAATGACACTTGTTACATACATCGCGTGTTTGACTGCAGGGGATAGGTGGCGCGACGACTGGGAATGACGTGTGTTAAACACAGGGCCGGTGTGCTTGTGCAACATGGGGCCTCGCTGGCCAAAGCTGTAGCAACCTATGAACTTGCATGGGCCCCACTTTTAAACTGTCACAATCTATGCAGCTGCATGGGGCCTCACTGTCTAAAGCCTTTGCAACCTATGAACTTGCTTGGGGCCCCACTTTTAAACTGTCACAATCTATGCAGCTGCATGGGGCCTCACTGGCTAAAGCTGTAGCAACCTATGAAGTTGCATGGGGCCTCACGGTTTAAACTACCGCAAATTCTGCACTTGCCTGAGGCGTCATTCTTTGGGTGGGACAGTAAAGCCAGGTGGTATTTCAGGTATTACATAAAACTTGTTTTGTGCGTATGTTATAGCTCCATGGTCAGTTCAGGACTACGTGTAACTAAGGCCACCAAACTCATGTGTTTGTCTTGTCTAGAAATTTTTCAAACCGTTCCACCATAGAATGAATGTGAAAGGCGAGAAACCTGGTAACTGCTGGTAAGAATGCTGTGAAAATTGTCTTAAGCGGTTACACGAGAAAATTTCTTGGCATATAATTTACATTTATTTACATTCTCCTAGTTGAGGAATCTACCGCATGCATAAAAGGACTCTTATTTTCAGAAGTTAATTGAGAGTAGCTAAACAATGCTCAACGTTTTAACGACTGACATTAACCTGAATTGTACATAAAGATACAGTCCGTACCGCGCAGTAAACACACTCCGTCTCAGTTATACAAACCAGTCAGTTAATGTTGTACAGTGAAATAATCGCTGTTTGTTCTGAGATCCACACAAAACACATAAATACAGTCCGTACCGCGCAGTAAACACACTCCGTCTCAGTTATACAAACCAGTCAGGTAATGTTGTACAGTGAAATAATCGCTGTTTGTTCTGAGATCCACACAAAACACATAAATACAGTCCGTACCGCGCAGTAAACACACTCCGTCTCAGTTATACAAACCAGTCAGGTAATGTTGTACAGTGAAATAATCGCTGTTTGTTCTGAGATCCACACAAAACACATAAATACAGTCCGTACCGCGCAGTAAACACACTCCGTCTCAGATATACAAACCAGTCAGTTAATGTTGTACAGTGAAATAATCGCTGTTTGTTCTGAGATCCACACAAAACACATAAATACAGTCCGTACCGCGCAGTAAACACACTCCGTCTCAGTTATACAAACCAGTCAGTTAATGTTGTACAGTGAAATAATCGCTGTTTGTTCTGAGATCCACACAAAACACATAAATACAGTCCGTACCGCGCAATAAACACACTCCGTCTCAGTTATACAAACCAGTCAGTTAATGCTGTACAGTGAAATAATCGCTGTTTGTTCTGAGATCCACACAAAACACATAAATACAGTCCGTACCGCGCAGTAAACACACTCCGTCTCAGTTATACAAACCAGTCAGTTAATGCTGTACAGTGAAATAATCGCTGTTTGTTCTGAGATCCACACAAAACACATAAATACACTGTGTGGGCAGAACGTAGAATTTGTGAATGTTAAACATGGTGGTACATATAGTAACCACTGGGCTTTAAAGGTAGTCGGTCATAGATAAAGACACGAAGAGACATACACTCCAGGCTGCCTGTTCAGCAGCTGTACGCTGCTTCCTACTTCGTCAACATCTGTCAAATAACACAGTCTGACTTAAATAATTAATTGGCCGCACAAGCCGCTACCGGTCCAAATTCCACTGCAGCTCAGCACATGTGGAGCAAACGACAGAACTCCAACGCAGCTCATATTACCAATACACGCTCTGTAGGTTATGTAAGTGGTTTATATGTGGATATCGAGTAGGCAGTTTTGGGCTATCTGACTCTGTGGGCTATAAAGAATGACAGAGCTATGTATTCAATTTATTACACCAACTAAATGCACAATATCAGTTACATATGACTGTTACACACGTAGCTTCGACATGTTTCGGCACAAAAGTACCATCTTCAGGGGCGCGGTATGTCAGGTTTAAAACCAACTGCCAGTGACAAGCCACTATTTACACGGTTCCACAGTCTGCATTAGGCCCCATTGTAGATGTCATTTGTGTATAAAGGTACAACTTGTACTGTTTTTAATATCTTATGGTTAAAATATGATTAAAACATTTCGTACATGATAAGTATGATTTATACACATTAAAATTATTGTTGCAACTTCTAGTTTGTGGCATTATGTGTGTAGGTCTGTATGCGTGTCTCAGTCCAAGGTGCATCGGGTCACTGTGTTATGCTGTGTTGTATATTGGGACTGAGGTCAAGTTTCTGGTAGCCTGAAGCGGACTGGGACTGAAGTAAGATTTTCGGTACATTGAAGTGGACTGGGACTGAAGTAAGATTTTCGGTACATTGAAGTGGACTGGGACTGAAGTAAGATTTTCGGTACATTGAAGTGGACTGGGACTGAAGTAACATTTTCGGTACATTGAAGTGGACTGGGACTGAAGTAAGATTTTCGGTACATTGAAGTGGACTGGGACTGAAGTAAGATTTTCGGTACATTGAAGTGGACTGGGACTGAATTAAGATTTTCGGTACATTGAAGTGGACTGGGACTGAAGTAACATTTTCGGTACATTGAAGTGGACTGGGACTGAAGTAAGATTTTCGGTACATTGAAGTGGACTGGGACTGAAGTAACATTTTCGGTACATTGAAGTGGACTGGGACTGAAGTGACATTTTCGGTACATTGAAGTGGACTGGGACTGAAGTAAGATTTTCGGTACATTGAAGTGGACTGGGACTGAAGTAAGATTTTCGGTACGTTGAAGTGGACTGGGACTGAAGTAACATTTTCGGTACATTGAAGTGGACTGGGACTGAAGTAAGATTTTCGGTACATTGAGGTGGACTCGGACTGAAGTGACATTTTCGGTACATTGAAGTGGACTGGGACTGAAGTCAGATGTTCGGTACATTGAAGTGGACTGGGACTCAAGTAACATTTTCGGTACATTGAAGTGGACTGGGACTGAAGTAATATTTTCGGTACATTGAAGTGGACTGGGACTGAAGTAAGATTTTCGGTACATTGAAGTGGACTGGGACTGAAGTAACATTTTCGGTACATTGAAGTGGACTGGGACTGAAGTCAAGTTTTCGTTAAATTGAAGTCGACTTGGACTGCAGTCAGATTTTCGGTAATTGAAGTGGACTGGGACTGAAGTCAAGTTTTCGTCACATTGAAGTGGATTGGGACTGAAGTCATGTTTTCGGTACATTGAAGTGGATTGGGACTGAAGTCAAGTTTTCGGCACATTGAAGTGGATTGGGACTGAGCCACGTTTCTGGTACATTGTAGTGGATTGGGACTGAAGTCAAGTTTTCGGTAGATTGAAGTGGAGACTGGGACTGAAGCCACGTTTCTGGTACATTGTAGTGGATTGGGACTGAAGTCAAGTTTTCGGCACATTGAAGTGGATTGGGACTGAGCCACGTTTCTGGTACATTGTAGTGGATTGGGACTGAAGTCAGATTTTCGGTAGATTGAAGTGGACTGGGACTGAAGCCACGTTTCTGGTACATTGTAGTGGATTGGGACTGAAGTCAAGTTTTCGGCACATTGAAGTGGATTGGGACTGAGCCACGTTTCTGGTACATTGTAGTGGATTGGGACTGAAGTCAGATTTTCGGTAGATTGAAGTGGACTGGGACTGAAGCCACGTTTCTGGTACATTGTAGTGGATTGGGACTGAAATCAAGTTTTCGGCACATTGAAGTGGATTGGGACTGAAGCCACGTTTCTGGTACATTGTAGTGGATTGGGACTGAAGTCAGATTTTCGGTAGATTGAAGTGGACTGGCACCTCAGCAGTCAGTTTATAATGTCGCTGGTCCAAGAGAAGCACAAGACTTTCTAATGTGCCGCAGTAGCCGCTCTGAATTCCAGTGACCGCCAACAGATGGTGCGACAGTCCCGTGCAGTATATTATATACGTGATCGGATATTCTAAAATGCCTCAAAGGCTTAAGGTGAAAGGCGCACGACACAGGGAGCAAAAGTAATTCAAAATTTCATACTTCCTCCCCTTTAGAAGAAATTTTCACACGATAATTATCAGAAAGAAATTATAACAATTAATTTTGGAAAGCATTAAATAAGAAATTTGAGGGTGAAAATGCGACAGAACATTGATGGCCGACGGACTATATGTGACACATCTGACTGCGAAAGGCCCTGGCTGGCTTAACTCTTTACAAAATACTAGTTACTAAACATGTACCACCACGACCGTGCCATGGCTCAGGCGGTTAGTCACCGGCCTCTCGCCGCCGAGGCCCGGGCTCGATCCCGGCCTGTCAATGTGGGATTTGTGGTGGACAAAGTGGCACTGGGACAGTACTTCGGTTTTCCTCTGTCAATTTAATTCCACCGGTGGTCCATTAAAGTGGAAAAGCAGCAAAAACTTCATCATCCTCGTCATAGGGTTGCACAATAAGCCTCCAAGGCTACGGTACGTCCGTAGATACGGGGCCCTTCAGTAAATAAATAAATGTACCACCCCATTTAACATTCACAAATTCTACGTTCTGCCCACACAGTGTATTTATGTGTTTTGTGTGGATCTCAGAACAAACAGCGATTATTTCACTGTACAGCATTAACTGACTGGTTTGTATAACTGAGACGGAGTGTGTTTACTGCGCGGTACGGACTGTATTTATGTGTTTTGTGTGGATCTCAGAACAAACAGCGATTATTTCACTGTACAGCATTAACTGACGGGTTTGTATAACTGAGACGGAGTGTGTTTACTGCGCGGTACGGACTGTATTTATGTGTTTTGTGTGGATCTCAGAACAAACAGCGATTATTTCACTGTACAACATTAACTGACTGGTTTGTATAACTGAGACAGAGTGTGTTTACTGCGCGGTACGGACTGTATTTATGTGTTTTGTGTGGATCTCAGAACAAACAGCGATTATTTCACTGTACAACATTAACTGACTGGTTTGTATAACTGAGACAGAGTGTGTTTACTGCGCGGTACGAACTGTATTTATGTGTTTTGTGTGGATCTCAGAACAAACAGCCATTATTTCACTGTACAACATTAACTGACTGGTTTGTATAACTGAGACAGAGTGTGTTTACTGCGCGGTACGGACTGTATTTATGTGTTTTGTGTGGATCTCAGAACAAACAGCGATTATTTCACTGTACAACATTAACTGACTGGTTTGTATAACTGAGACAGAGTGTGTTTACTGCGCGGTACGAACTGTATTTATGTGTTTTGTGTGGATCTCAGAACAAACAGCCATTATTTCACTGTACAACATTAACTGACTGGTTTGTATAACTGAGACAGAGTGTGTTTACTGCGCGGTACGGACTGTATTTATGTGTTTTGTGTGGATCTCAGAACAAACAGCGATTATTTCACTGTACAACATTAACTGACTGGTTTGTATAACTGAGACAGAGTGTGTTTACTGCGCGGTACGAACTGTATTTATGTGTTTTGTGTGGATCTCAGAACAAACAGCCATTATTTCACTGTACAACATTAACTGACTGGTTTGTATAACTGAGACAGAGTGTGTTTACTGCGCGGTACGGACTGTATTTATGTGTTTTGTGTGGATCTCAGAACAAACAGCGATTATTTCACTGTACAACATTAACTGACTGGTTTGTATAACTGAGACGGAGTGTGTTTACTGCGCGGTACGGACTGTATTTATGTGTTTTGTGTGGATCTCAGAACAAACAGCGATTATTTCACTGTACAACATTAACTGACTGGTTTGTATAACTGAGACGGAGTGTGTTTACTGCGCGGTACGCACTGTATTTATGTGTTTTGTGTGGATCTCAGAACAAACAGCCATTATTTCACTGTACAACATTAACTGACTGGTTTGTATAACTGAGACGGAGTGTGTTTACTGCGCGGTACGAGCTGAGTGTTTATATATAATTCAGGTTAGTTTTAGTGTTTGGAAAGTTAAATGAACCAATTCAAGTTTCGTTTCACCCGCACCGCACCGCATGTCTATTTACCCCTCGTAACGACATACTGACCGATTGCAGACAGATAACAATGTAAAGTGTAAACAGGCAATGTACGTATAACGCAACATTGAGGCGCGTTCGAGTAACCATTGTTCCCGTGGTAAAGCAATAAGTATTTCATACTCTGAGTGTGTGTCTGTAGCCTTAGTTATCCAGCATGCAAAGCGCATATATTCAAAATGTATTACAATACTTTACCGGGATATGCTAAGGTCAATTAATAAGTGATCAGCAGTTGTTGTCCTGAATTTGTGTAATCAGACGGACGGACATTGCGAGGCCTACAGGCGCTTACGCATTGTTGGAGAGTGTCAAAATGGCCGGAGCTTGGAGCAACAAACTGTCAGGGTATAGGGCTGTGTAGTACATCCGCTTGAACACAGAAGGTAAGTACAGGGAATTTAAAATATGACACTAAAAGGGAATTTTAAAGTTTGGCCCAGCACATGTATGGCTATAAAGGTAAAGGTAAAGGTAAAGTCTTTTATGTTGACGTCATGACGACATACAGGGTGAGCAGCGGTGTAGCTCCACTCATTTTTACCTTCGGCATTAAATAGAGTTGAGTGCTTAATGTCACGCTCTGGCCACTTTACCCCCAGGAAGGACCCCAGTACCCATTGAACGGGGGCTGCGTGGGCCCTGGAGCTGGTCTGGATAATTTTCAAGAAAATTCCTTACCCTTACAGGATTCGAACCGCGGACCGCCCAGGCCGTACCGTAGCCCCTATTCTTATAGAAAGTCTTGGCTATCAAAACCTCATACATGGCTACAAGACATAAACATATTAATTTATGTAATTCTGGTTTACAAAGGACTGCAGTCGGGCAACAACGGGATATTTGTCAGATTAGCCATGCAAGATTTAATCTCAATTACACACAAACAATCAGCTCGTTATCTGAGAAAACACAGAATTCTTGCATTAGAATGAATGATATATAGCGAGAAATGTTGTATTTAAGAATTAGCTAGAACACATAAATAGTACAAACTGTGGGCACAAAACAGGGACTATTACAGTTAAACCTGCGGCATGTGTAATAACTACTAGGTATTGAGGGTTAAGCAGAATTGTATTTAGGCATATTGAACCTACGAAGGGACCGGGATGAGGCGAATTCGAAATTCTGAATAATTATGAAATGACAGTACATTACTGTACCGCCATCAGTGAGCTGCAGCTAGTGCTGCCTTTTGTGTGAACAGTGTAGTCTGTACATCAGGCGCTCTACATCAGTAGCAGTACGATAACACAGACGGAACTGACGGGTCAGGACAAGAGACAAGCAGGCAGCGTCATGGCTCAGGCGGTTAGTCACCGGCCTATTACCGCGGAGGTCCGGGTTCGATTCTACGCCAGTCTATGTGGCATTTGTGGTGGACAAAGTGGTGCTGAACAGGTTTCTTTCCTAGTAATTCGGTTTTCCCCTGTCAGTATCATTCCACCAATGCTCCATACTCATTCATTACATCTACCACCAACGCTGCATAATGTTTCTCTCCCAGTACTTCAATTTTCCCAGTCAGTATCATTCCACCAATGCTCCATACTCATTCAATTCATCTACCACCAACGCTGTATAATGTTTCTCTCCCAGTACTTCAGTTTTCCCCTGTCAGTATCATTCCACCAATGCTCCATACTCATTCATTCATCTACCACCAACGCTGTATAATGTTTCTCTCCCAGTACTTCAGTTTCCCCTGTCAGTATCATTCCACCAATGCTCCATACTCATTCATACATCTACCACCAACGCTGTATAATGTTTCTCTCCCAGTACTTCAGTTTTCCCCTGTCAGTATCATTCCACCAATGCTCCATACTCATTCATACATCTACCACCAACGCTGTATAATGTTTCTCTCCCAGTACTTCAGTTTCCCCTGTCAGTATCATTCCACCAATGCTCCATACTCATTCTTCATCTACCACCAACGCTGTATAAAGTTTCTCTCCAGTACTTCAGTTTCCCCTGTCAGTATCATTCCACCAATGCTCCATACTCATTCATCAATCTACCACCAACGCTGTATAATGTTTCTCTCCCAGTACTTCAGTTTTCCCCTGTCAGTATCATTCCACCAATGCTCCATACTCATTCATTCATCTACCACCAACGCTGTATAATGTTTCTCTCCCAGTACTTCAGTTTCCCCTGTCAGTATCATTCCACCAATGCTCCATACTCATTCATACATCTACCACCAACGCTGTATAATGTTTCTCTCCCAGTAATTCAGTTTTCCCCTGTCAGTATCATTCCACCAATGCTCCATACTCATTCATTCATCTACCACCAACGCTGAATAATGTTTCTCTCCCAGTACTTCAGTTTTCCCCTGTCAGTATCATTCCACCAATGCTCCATACTCATTCATACATCTACCACCAACGCTGTATAATGTTTCTCTCCCAGTATTTCAGTTTTCCCTGTCAGTATCATTCCACCATTGCTCCATACTCATTCATACATTTACCACCAACGCTGTATAATGTTTCTCTCCCAGTACTTCAGTTTCTCCCTGTCAGTATCATTCCACCAATGCTCCATACTCATTCCTTCATCTACCACCAACGCTGTATAAAGTTTCTCTCCCAGTACTTCAGTTTCCCCTGTCAGTATCATTCCACCAATGCTCCATACTCATTCTACATCTACCACCAACGCTGTATAATGTTTCTCTCCAGTACTTCAGTTTCCCCTGTCAGTATCATTCCACCAATGCTCCATACTCATTCATACATCTACCACCAACGCTGTATAATGTTTCTCTCCCAGTACTTCAGTTTTCCCCTGTCAGTATCATTCCACCATGCTCCATACTCATTCATTACATCTACCACCAACGCTGTATAATGTTTCTCTCCCAGCACTTCAGTTTTCCCCTGTCAGTATCATTCCACCAATGCTCCATACTCATTCTTTCATCTACCACCAACGCTGTATAATGTTTCTCTCCCAGTACTTCAGTTTTCCCCTGTCAGTATCATTCCACCAATTGCTCCATACTCATTCATACATCTACCACCAACGCTGTATAATGTTTCTCTCCCATACTTCAGTTTCCCCTGTCAGTATCATTCCACCAACTCTCCATACTCATTCATTCATCTACCACCAACGCTGTATAATGTTTCTCTCCCAGTACTTCAGTTTTCCCCTGTCAGTATCATTCCACCAATGCTCCATATTCTCATTCATACATCTACCACCAACGCTGTATAATGATTCTCTCCCATACTTCAGTTTTCCCCTGTCAGTATCATTCCACCAATGCTCCATACTCATTCATCATCTACCACCAACCTGTATAATGTTTCTCTCCCAGTACTTCAGGTTCCCCTGTCAGTATCATTCCACCAATGCTCCATACTCATTCATTCATCTACCACCAACGCTGAATAATGTTTCTCTCCCAGTACTTCAGTTTCCCCTGTCAGTAATCATTCCACCAATGCTCCATACTCATTCATACATCTACCACCACACGCTGTATAATGTTTCTCTCCCAGTACTTCAGTTTTCCCCTGTCAGTATCATTCCACCAATGCTCCATACTCATTCATACATCTACCACCACGCTGTATAATGTTTCTCTCCCAGTACTTCAGTTTCCCCTGTCAGTATCATTCCACCAATGCTCCATACTCATTCATCATCTACCACCAACGCTGTATAATGTTTCTCTCCCAGTACTTCAGTTTTCCCCTGTCAGTATCATTCCACCAATGCTCCATACTCATTCATACATCTACCACCAACGCTGTATAATGTTCTCTCCCAGTACTTCAGTTTCCCCTGTCAGTATCATTCCACCAATGCTCCATACTCATTCATACATCTACCACCAACGCTGTATAATGTTTTTCTCCCAGTACTTCAGTTTCCCCTGTCAGTATCATTCCACCAATGCTCCATACTCATTCATACATCTACCACCAACGCTGTATAATGTTTCTCTCCCAGTACTTCAGTTTCCCCTGTCAGTATCATTCCACCAATGCTCCATACTCATTCATACATCTACCACCAACGCTGTATAATGTTTCTCTCCCAGTACTTCAGTTTCCCCTGTCAGTATCATTCCACCAATGCTCCATACTCATTCATACATCTACCACCACGCTGTATAATGTTCTTCTCCCAGTACTTCAGTTTCCCCTGTCAGTATCATTCCACCAATGCTCCATACTCATTCATACATCTACCACCACGCTGTATAATGTTTCTCCCAGTACTTCAGTTTCCCCTGTCAGTATCATTCCACCAATGCTCCATACTCATTCATACATCTACCACCAACGCTGTATAATGTTTCTCTCCCAGTACTTCAGTTTCCCCCTGTCAGTATCATTCCACCAATGCTCCATACTCATTCATACCATCTACCACGTAATGTCTCTGTACTCATTCCGTCTTCACACATCCCAGTTACATTACAGATATTTTCCCAGTACTTCAGTATCCCCTTCACACCAATGCTCCATACTCATTCATCATCTACCACCAACGCTGTATAATGTTTCTCTCCAGTACTTCAGTTTCCCCTGTCAGTATCATTCCACCAATGCTCCATACTCATTCATACATCTACCACCAACGCTGTATAATGTTTCTCTCCCAGTACTTCAGTTTCCCCTGTCAGTATCATTCCACCAATGCTCCATACTCATTCATACATCTACCACCCACGCTGTATAATGTTTCTCTCCCAGTACTTCAGTTTCCCCTGTCAGTATCATTCCACCAATGCTCCATACTCATTCATACATCTACCACCAACGCTGTATAATGTTTCTCTCCAGTACTTCAGTTTCCCCTGTCAGTATCATTCCACCAATGCTCCATACTCATTCATACATCTACCACCAACGCTGTATAATGTTTCTCTCCCAGTACTTCAGTTTCCCCTGTCAGTATCATTCCACCAATGCTCCATACTCATTCATACCATCTACCACAACGCTGTATAATGTTTCTCTCCCAGTACTTCAGTTTCCCCTGTCAGTATCATTCCACCAATGCTCCATACTCATTCATACATCTACCACCCACGCTGTATAATGTTTCTCTCCCAGTACTTCAGTTTCCCCTGTCAGTATCATTCCACCAATGCTCCATACTCATTCATACATCTACCACCAACGCTGTATAATGTTTCTCTCCCAGTACTTCAGTTTCCCCTGTCAGCTTAATCATTCTCACTCCCAATGCTCCATACTCATTCCTCAGATCTCCATCATTACCACTAAACGCTGTATAATGTTTCTCTCCCAGTACTTCAGTTTCCCCTGTCAGTATCATTCCACCAATGCTCCATACTCATTCATACATCTACCACCAACGCTGTATAATGTTTCTCTCTCAGTACTTCACAGTATTCCCCTGTCAGTATCATTCCTACCATTGGGCAATAACACATTGGGTAATGTCCACATTTGGTTTTAGAATTAATAATTTTTTGCTAACAATGCTGCGTTAATTTGGTAACATGAAAGTGCAAAAAAAAGGAATAGACACTACTGTGTGCAGACTGTAGACACCAGCAAGTCAATCATCTTGTTAGAACATTACTTAGTGTGGAGACTGTACTGTTGCAGCTGTAGGCACAGCAAGTCATCAGCATTGTGTTAAAGCAGTGTACTGTGTGTGGAGACTTGTCACTGTGTTGCAGACTGTAGGCACAGCAAGTCATCAGCTTGTGTTAGAAGCATGTACTGTGTGTGGAGACTGTACTGTGTGCAAGCTGTAGGACACAGCAAGTCATCAGCTTGTGTTAGAAGCATGTACTGTGTGTGGAGACTGTACTGTGTGCAGCTGTAGGCACAGCAAGTCATCAGCTTGTGTTAGAAGCATGTACTGTGTGTGGAGACTGTACTGTGTGCAGCTGTAGGCACAGCAAGTCATCAGCTTGTGTTAGAAGCATTGTTAACTGTAGTTGTGTGGAGACTCGTATTACTGTGGTGCAGTCTGTAGCAACAGCAAGCTATGTCATCAGCTTGTTGTTAGATGCATGTACTGTTATGTGTGAGACTGTACTGTGTGCAGCTGTAAGCACAGCAAGTCATCAGCTTGTGTTTAGAAGCATGTACTGTGTGTGGTAGATCTTACAATATGCTGAAAAATGACAAAGCCTTATCGAACCTATCTGCACTGAGTTACTTTGTACAACTTTTATTGAGATTTCCTTTTGACTCGCCTACTCAATGTACACTTCAGTCTGTTTCATATTTACAACACAACTAACACTCTGCTCGCATTTCTTCTTCCACACAGACAAAACAATTTATTTTATGGAACTCACCGCAAGCCGTGTGTACTAACGCAGCACTCACCTGCACAGGGCCCTCACACGGCATCACTTAACCTCCCAAATTTCACTGATCACGCTAATCAAGTACACTGTCCTCTTGTATCTACAGAATTACGTCTAGAACAGGTTACATTACTGAGATATATGTATAAAGTTACAATTTACGTAATTAACACAGACTGATGCATCTTGCTTTCACTGAGTGTTTCAACACTTACCAGTTCCGATGGTGAATGTGAAATATTGAAATACGCCGACAGTTGCTTTCCCATCTGAAAATAAGAACAAATGAGCTATACTAATTGCACATTGCTTAATTTTAAATGGTAAATAGAGTCAAATTTTAAATAACTGCTATCTCTATACGGACCTTGACGTCTTGCCTTCCTTAACCCTTAAGGACGAAACGTAATCTGCGAACACTCAGTCCGTACCGCGCACTAAACACAATCCGTCTCAATTATACAAAGCAGTCAGTTAATGTTGTACAGTGAAATAATCGTTGTTTGTTCTGAGATCCACACAAAACACATAAATACAGTCCGTACCGCGCAGTAAACACACTCCGTCTCAGTTATACAAACCAGTCAGTTAATGTTGTACAGTGAAATAATCGCTGTTTGTTCTGAGATCCACACAAAATACATAAATACAGTCCGTACCGCGCAGTAAACACACTCCGTCTCAGTTATACAAACCAGTCAGTTAATGTTGTACAGTGAAATAATCGCTGTTTGTTCTGAGATCCACACAAAACACATAAATACAGTCCGTACCGCGCAGTAAACACACTCCGTCTCAGTTATACAAACCAGTCAGTTAATGTTGTACAGTGAAATAATCGCTGTTTGTTCTGAGATCCACACAAAACACATAAATACAGTCCGTACCGCGCAGTAAACACACTCCGTCTCAGTTATACAAACCAGTCAGTTAATGTTGTACAGTGAAATAATCGCTGTTTGTTCTGAGATCCACACAAAACACATAAATACAGTCCGTACCGCGCAGTAAACACACTCCGTCTCAGTTATACAAACCAGTCAGTTAATGTTGTACAGTGAAATAATCGCTGTTTGTTCTGAGATCCACACAAAACACATAAATACAGTCCGTACCGCGCAGTAAACACACTCCGTCTCAGTTATACAAACCAGTCAGTTAATGTTGTACAGTGAAATAATCGTTGTTTGTTCTGAGATCCACACAAAACACATAAATACAGTCCGTACCGCGCAGTAAACACACTCCGTCTCAGTTATACAAACCAGTCAGTTAATGTTGTACAGTGAAATAATCGCTGTTTGTTCTGAGATCCACACAAAACACATAAATACAGTCCGTACCGCGCAGTAAACACACTCCGTCTCAGTTATACAAACCAGTCAGTTAATGTTGTACAGTGAAATAATCGCTGTTTGTTCTGAGATCCACACAAAACACATAAATACAGTCCGTACCGCGCAGTAAACACACTCCGTCTCAGTTATACAAACCAGTCAGTTAATGTTGTACAGTGAAATAATCGCTGTTTGTTCTGAGATCCACACAAAACACATAAATACAGTCCGTACCGCGCAGTAAACACACTCCGTCTCAGTTATACAAACCAGTCAGTTAATGTTGTACAGTGAAATAATCGCTGTTTGTTCTGAGATCCACACAAAATACATAAATACAGTCCGTACCGCGCAGTAAACACACTCCGTATCTCAATTATACAAAGCTAGTCAGTTAATGTGTTGTACAGTGAAATAAACGTATGTTGTTCTGAGATCCACACAAATACATAATACTGTCCGTAACCGCGCATAAACACATCCGTCTCAATTAACAAAGCAGTCAGTTAATGTTGTAACAGTGAAATAATCGTGTGTTTGTTCTGAGATCCACACAAAATCATAAAACTGTCCGTACCGCGCACTAAACACAATCCGTCTCAATTATACAAAGCAGTCAGTTAATGTTGTACAGTGAAATAACGTTGTTTGTTCTGAGATCCACACAAAATACATAAATACTGTCCGTACCGCGCACTAAACACAATCGTCTTTCAATTATACAAAGCAGTCAGTTAATGTTGTACAGTGAAATAATCGTTGTTTGTTCAGAGATCCACACAAAATACATAATACTGTCCGAAACCGCGCACTAAACACAATCGTCTCAATTATACAAAGCAGCATTAAGTTGTACATGAAATCGTTGTTCTGAGATCCACACAATCAAATACGCCGTACCGCGACTAACACAATCCGCTCAATTAACAAGCAGCGTTAATGTTGTCAGTGAAATATCGTTTTTGTTCTGAGATCCACCAAATCTAAATACGTCCGTACCGCGCACTAAAACAATCGTCTCAATTTACAAAGCGTCGTTATGTTGTACAGTGAAATAATGTTGTTTGTTCTGGATCCACACAATATAAAAGCCGTACCGCGCACTAAACACAATCCGTCTCAATTATACAAAGCAGTCATTAATGTTGTACAGTGAAATAATCGTTGTTGTTCTGAGATCCACACAATACATAAATACTGTCCGTACCGCGCATAAACACATCCGTCTCAATTATACAAAGCAGTCAGTTAATGTTGTACAGTGAAATAATCGTGTTTGTTCTGAGATCCACACAAAATACATAAATACTGTCCGTACCGCGCATAAACACATCCGTCTCAATTATACAAAGCAGTCAGTTAATGTTGTACAGTGAAATAATCGTGTTTGTTCTGAGATCCACACAAAAACATAAATACGTCCGTACCGCGCACTAAACACAACCGTCTCATTATACAAAGCAGTCAGTTAATGTTGTACAGTGAAATAATCGTGTTTGTTCTGAGATCCACACAAAAACATAATACGTCCGTACCGCGCACTAAACACAATCCGTCTCAATTATACAAAGCAGTCAGTTAATGTTGTACAGTGAAATAATCGTTGTTTGTTCTGAGATCCACACAAAATACATAAATACTGTCCGTACCGCGCACTAAACACATCCGTCTCATTATACAAAGCAGTCAGTTAATGTTGTACAGTGAAATAATCGTGTTTGTTCTGAGATCCACACAAAAACATAAATACGTCCGTACGCGCACTAAACACAATCCGCTCAATTATACAAAGCAGTCGTTAATGTTGTACAGTGAAATAATCGTGTTTGTTCTGAGATCCACACAAAATACATAAATATGTCCGTACCGCGCACTAAACACAATCCGTCTCAATTATACAAAGCAGTCAGTTAATGTTGTACAGTGAAATAATCGTGTTTGTTCTGAGATCCCACAAAATACATAAATACTGTCCGTACCGCGCACTAAACACAATCCGTCTCAATTATACAAAGCAGTCAGTTAATGTTGTACAGTGAAATAATCGTTGTTTGTTCTGAGATCCACACAAAATACATAAATACTGTCCGTACCGCGCACTAAACACAATCCGTCTCAATTATACAAAGCAGTCAGTTAATGTTGTACAGTGAAATAATCGTTGTTTGTTCTGAGATCACACAAAATACATAAATACTGTCCGTACCGCGCACTAAACACATCCGTCTCAATTATACAAAGCAGCAGTTAATGTTGTACAGTGAAATATCGTTGTTTGTTCTGAGATCCCACAAAATACATAAATACTGTCCGTACCGCGCACTAAACACATCCGTCTCAATTATACAAAGCAGTCAGTTAATGTTGTACAGTGAAATAATCGTTGTTTGTTCTGAGATCCACACAAAATACATAAATACGTCCGTACCGCGCACTAAACACATCCGTCTCAATTATACAAAGCAGTCAGTTAATGTTGTACAGTGAAATAATCGTTGTTTGTTCTGAGATCCACACAAAATACATAATACTGTCCGTACCGCGCACTAAACACAATCCGTCTCAATTATACAAAGCAGTCAGTTAATGTTGTACAGTGAAATAATCGTTGTTTGTTCTGAGATCCACACAAAATACATAAATACTGTCCGTACCGCGCATAAACACAATCCGTCTCAATTATACAAAGCAGTCAGTTAATGTTGTACAGTGAAATAATCGTTGTTTGTTCTGAGATCCACACAAAATACATAAATACTGTCCGTACCGCGCAGTAAACACATCCGTCTCATTATACAAAGCAGTCAGTTAATGTTGTACAGTGAAATAATCGTTTTTTGTTCTGAGATCCACACAAAATCACATAAATACTGTCCGTACCGCGCACTAAACACAATCCGTCTCAATTATACAAAGCAGTCAGTTAATGTTGTACAGTGAAATAATCGTTGTTTGTTCTGAGATCCACACAAATACATAAATACTGTCCGTACCGCGCACTAAACACAATCCGTCTCAATTATACAAAGCAGTCAGTTAATGTTGTACAGTGAAATAATCGTTGTTTGTTCTGAGATCCACACAAAAACATAAATACTGTCCGTACCGCGCATAACACATCCGTCTCAATTATACAAAGCAGTCAGTTAATGTTGTACAGTGAAATAATCGTTGTTTGTTCTGAGATCCACACAAAATACATTAAATACTGTCCGTACCGCGCACTAAACACAATCCGTCTCAATTTATACAAAGCAGTCCCGTTAATGTTGTATCAGTGAATATCGTTGTTTGTTCTGAGATCCACACAAAATACTAAATACTGTCCGTACCGCGCACTAAACACAATCCGTCTCAATTATACAAGCGTCAGTTAATGTTGTACAGTGAATAATCGTTGTTTGTCTGAGATCCACTCAAAATACATAAATACTGTCCGTACGCGCACTAAACACAATCCGTCTCAATTATACAAAGCAGTCAGTTAATGTTGTACGTGAAATAATCGTGTTTGTTCTGAGATCCACACAAAACTACATAATACAGTCCGTACGCGCACTAAACACAATCCGTCTCAATTATACAAAGCAGTCAGTTAATGTTGTACAGTGAAATAATCGTTGTTTGTTCTGAGATCCACACAAAATACATAAATACTGTCCGTACCGCGCACTAAACACAATCCGTCTCAATTATACAAAGCAGTCAGTTAATGTTGTACAGTGAAATAATCGTTGTTTGTTCTGAGATCCACACAAAATACATAAATACTGTCCGTACCGCGCACTAAACACAATCCGTCTCAATTATACAAAGCAGTCAGTTAATGTTGTACAGTGAAATAATCGCTGTTTGTTCTGAGATCCACACAAAACACATAAATACGTCCGTACCGCGCACTAAACACAATCCGTCTCAATTATACAAAGCAGTCAGTTAATGTTGTACAGTGAAATAATCGTTGTTTGTTCTGAGATCCACACAAAATACATAAATACTGTCCGTACCGCGCACTAAACACAATCCGTCTCAATTATACAAAGCAGTCAGTTAATGTTGTACAGTGAAATATAATCGTTGTTTGTTCTGAGATCCACACAAAATACATAAATACTGTCCGTACCGCGCACTAAACACAATCCGTCTCAATTATACAAAGCAGTCAGTTAATGTTGTACAGTGAAATAATCGCTGTTTGTTCTGAGATCCACACAAAAACATAAATACGTCCGTACCGCGCAGTAAACACACTCCGTCTCATTTATACAAACCAGTCAGTTAATGTTGTACAGTGAAATAATCGTGTTTGTTCTGAGATCCACACAAAATACATAAATACTGTCCGTACGCGCATAACACAATCCGTCTCAATTATACAAACAGTCAGTTAATGTTGTACGTGAAATAATCGCTGTTGTTCTGAGATCCACACATAAACATAAATCAGTCCGTTACGCGCATAAACACATCCGTCTCAGTTTACAAACCAGTCAGTTAATGTTGTACAGTGAAATAATCGCTGTTTGTTCTGGATCCACACAAAACACATAAATACGTCCGTACCGCGCAGTAAACACACTCCGTCTCAGTTATACAAACCGTCAGTTAATGTTGTACAGTGTAATAATCGCTGTTTGTTCTGAGATCCACACAAAACACATAAATACACTGTGTGGGCAGAACGTAGAATTTGTGAGTGTTAAACATAGTGGTACATATAGTAACACTGGACTTTAAAGGGTAAATCTCGTCACCCATTTCTCAGGCTACCGCTATGTTTCGATTATCTGTTTCCTAAAACAGAATGCTCTGTCTACTCTCATAACACTTGCTTCATCATGCTCCTCTATCTTTACCCCTTATTCAGGTGAAAGGTAAAGTAAATTTCTCCCTACAACAGGCCATGAACAGGCAGAGGTATAGCTCTACTCTTTCTTTAACCCTGGCTCTAGATGAGGGTGGGTGGTTCAACTCCACGCCCCGGCCGCTTTACTCCCGGGAAAGAGACCCGGTACCCATTGTACAGGATGGGTGGGTCCCAGGGCCGTCTAGACGGGTGCGGAAAATCTCGTCCCACCGGGATTCGATCACCTGTACCGTCAATGTCGTAGCGAGTCGCTATACCGACTGAGCTATCGCGGCCCATTCTTGTTTAGATTCCTGTTTGTAGCTTCCGGTGCGCTGAGAACTGAGATATCTGATCCTGCCTGTGGACAGTTTAGTAATAAGGTAGTCTTCAGGCATGCCTTTAAATTAAGTTTGTGCTTTGGTTGTGCTGTTTTTTTAGTTGTACATTTTGTCGCACTTCCCGCGTGTGTAATATTCCATTAATGCTCGTACTAAATCTGTCGCTTTGCAACGACAAGCAGTGCAATGTGGTTACGAAACTTGGAAACTGAAATTCACTTCTCCCGTAGGCCAGGTTTATTTGAAACAGTTGCAAGAGAATCAGTAAATTTGGATTCTGTGGGAGTACAGGCAGGTCAGATTGGACAAGGGTAGCACCGAACCAGCAGGTTGCTAAAGTTAGGGAAAGACTGTCGGTAAATAAACGAGAAAAAAACAGTTTGTTAAGGAGAGATACCATCTCAAGAAGTTATATGAGGTGGAAGATAGAGAACAGTTTCAGTATACAATCTCTAAAGTATTTCCAGGTTTGTGTAGCTCAGGTTACAGCGGGGATGCCAACAGGACTGCGGGACATACGAAATAGAATGCCTCAATCTCAGCTAAAGTGGGTCTAGGTTACAAAGACTTGAGGAAGAGTGCTTAAAAATCGTACAACAAATGAAATAAGCTAAATTACAGACGCGAACTGGAGTACAAATGGGGCAGGAGTTTCCAGAAATCCGCATTTTTGTTTTTGTGTTGAATGTCTTTCAGGTCTCCGTACTCATGCTTATTATTTGAACTGACGGTGTGTTTATTCAAGACACACACACACACACACACACACACCTGTCATCGCTGTTGTCGACAATCTGTTATTTACACCAACACAGCTGACAGCAACTGTTTTATTCCCTAAAGGACACAGGTGTGCCGATCGCAAGCGGATCGATGGATTGAGGAGACAAATGTCAGGCGACAGTTACACGAGGCAGCTTACACCGACGACAGACAGACGGACGGACGCGCTTGTTACACGGCGACTTGACGCGCCTTATCTCTTTCTACATGCATGCAGATGTAAAGGTCCGGCTTGTGACTACGTGCATGTTGTTTTATGCAAGCTCAAACGAACCGTCAAGCTAAGTAACTAAGCAACACTCAAGTAACTCCATACAGCAGGGTCATTATTCAGAAGCTGACAGTGCCTCAGCTATTCAAGAAGCTTCCCGCATTTTATGAAACCTGAACCGTGTACACAACATACAGCCACTTGTAACTATCCTAAGCCAGATAAATCCATTTCACGTCCTTCTATTTCTTTAAAATATATTTTAATATCATGTTGCCATCTACGCCTAGGTCTTCCATGCAGTCTCTTTCCTTGATGTTTCCCCATAAAAACCACGTATTAATTAAGGCGATTCACCTCGTATTTTAATATTAAAACACTAAACTATATGTGTTTCGAACACAACTTATATTTATATTACGGTATAAATCTAACTACATGTTTCGACTATTAAACTAGCCATCATCAGGCTGCACATAAGAAGAAAATAAAAACGTAAAATTTATATCTGCAATCGATATTTTCTCAACGTTGAGATCTCTGTCTTGTAACATATATTTATATATTTAATATTATTTTTGAAAGTCAAATTTAAAAGTATAAACATTATACTAATAAGACGTATACACGGTGTAGCTGTACGTCATATAGAGCAGAAATGTTGTGTTGCTGGACGAAGTGAAATTTAAGGCACAAAACAGTCACATGTGCCGTGTGTATCAGGGAATCCTTACATGTAACTGTCGAATCTGTAAAAATTCAAGAAGGAAGTAACAATTTAATTTATAACTAATTTGATTTTAGTAAATTTAAAAAGGGAATAATACAAAACAATTACGTGAATATTCGGATTATGTTAAATCGATGTATATGTTGGCGTACCACTTGTTAAAGTTCTAAAAGTACGACTGCATTATAACTAAAGTGTTAAAGTATTTGATGCATATAGTAGGATTCAACACGTAAATTGTGTTTCAAGTCTTGCAATGGCGTACACCAGTTGACAACTACGGATAGTCGCCACTAATATGTGGGCCAGACTGGTAGAATTTTGCAAAAAGATTTCAAGATAACTAATTATCTTTTTAAAAAAATAGCAACAGTTCAAAATGTTCACTATACCTTCTAGAGAATGGCCACTCCTTTGGAAAAAATGGAAAATATTATGTAAGTTCTGCATTTCAACAAGAAAGTTTTTTATATGGATACAATAAAGAACTTTTATATGTATAAAGAAACTATCAATGATAATTAAGTGACAAATATACTGTAATCCAAAATAAAATGTTTGAAACTATAACGAAATGTAAAAGCCACAACTCGCAGGTCTCAATACTCGTCACCTCGCTCCAACTGAACCAAACTAACACAGTTCAGTAAGCAGCCAATACCTGAAGCACAAATGACGTGGTGAACACTACAATCCTACGATACAAATAAAACATTTAAAGAATTATATTACAAAACAGTTACACCTTTGACATACAAACTACATTTACAAGTGACATTTCAACATACAAATCGATTCAACGTAATCCAAACATCCACGTATAATTTCAACTGTTTATTTTGTTATTCTAAAATATACTAACGCCGATCCCAGTGGCCGTGCGGTGTAAGGTGTCGGTCTACGGCCGCTCGCTTACTGGGATCGTGGGTTCGAATCCCACCGGGGGCATGGATGTCTGTCTGTTGTGAGTGTTGTGTGTTGTCAGGTAGAGGTCTCTGCGACGGGCTGATCACTAGTCCAGAGGAGTCCTACCGAGTGTGGTGTGTCTGAGTGTGATCGTGAAGCCTCGAAAAGTGAGGAGGCCTAGGCCCCCAAGGGGCTTTCGAGCCATTGGCAAAAAATATATATTTTAACCAAAAAATTAGTTAAAAATTTGGTCTTGAATTTTTAGAGATTCCAATAAACAGTTGGACAATTGCATGTAAGTATTCCCTCATATACGTAGTATAAGCCACATCCGAGGATCTGACTGCTTCAAGCTCCAGCATTGCCTTCAGCTTCACTTCCTTCAGCAACACAATATTTCTGCTACACCAAAGCCATTATTTTTACATATATATCATACATAAAGATCTTATGATTGTGGTGTATATACTCTTATGTTTAACTTCTACATACATTACGTACACACACACACACAATATATATATATATATATGAGATTGAGGTTTCAACCTTGAAACAATATCGACTTCAGATATAAAATTTATCTTCTTGCCTTCTTATATGTAGCCTGATGATGGCTAGCTAAATAGTCGAAACATGTAGCTGGATTTATACCTCAATATAAACATAAGTTTTGCTCGACATGACATAAAGTTTTAAAACCACTTATGCCTTACTCCCATTCCCCACACGTGCCACATGTCCCTCCCATCTCATTTCCTTCATTTTATCACCTAATAATATTTGGTGGTCTCTGCGATGGGCCGATCCCTCGTCCAGAGGAGTCCTACCGAGTATGTGTGTCATTGAGTGTGATCAGATGCAACAATAACCTCTACACCAGCGGTTCCCAAATTTTCGGTCCACCGACCCCCTCGGTTCCATATACACACCCACCGCCCCCTTAGTTCCATATACACACCCACAGCGCCCACCCCCACCTTTTTTCAAAACATAAATGCGCTTTTGTTTCCACTTTTATTTTATATTTAAAAATGTTTAAATAAAATTATAAGAGTAAACTTAATGTTTTATGTGTTAATTAATAAATTAAAATTTATTATATTTTTATGATTAACAATAATTCATCTAGCAATCGTTTATTAACAAAATGTGCTTGAATAAGATTCATAAATTAAAATACTAAGAAATTTAGTTCATTTTTTATTTTTAACACAAAAATTACTTTATTTCAATTTTATTACAAAAATAAACGCACTACTTGTCTACTAGCGCCCCCCTGTGATAATAACAGCGCTCCCTTCCACCTCTCGTACCTATTAGCGCCCACCTCGGTAATCCCACCGCCCCCCAGGGGGCGGTACCGCCCACTTTGGGAACCACTGATCTACACCAACAGTGAGTAGGCAGAAGAGGTCAGACTGAGGTAGAAAGGAAGAAAGAAAGGAGCACTAACACTCGGTCAGCTGTGCAAATCACAAAGCTGCTCTACAGCCGTCTGTTACATTTTCCTATCAGCCCAAAAGTTTTCCTCAGCGCCCCATTTCGAACTCCCCTCTGACGCACAGTTGGGCCCTCTGCTCTGTTGCTACAGTTTATTCCCAGACACATGACACAGCGTCTTAGCACGCTAATTACACAGCGTCGGCCGACCACACACTTGTATTGCCCGATGCGTCGCTACGCCTGTCGTCACCTGCCCACAGCACTGCCATGTGGAATATTACGACACGCGGTCGGCTGTTGCTACGACAGCAGGTGACTGACACGGGCTGCTGTCTGACCGCTTGGCAGTCACATTTGGCTGAGAATGTGCGTTTGTGCAGGATATAGCACTGCTCTACAAGCCGGAAGGTTGCAGGTTCGATTCCCGATGGCGTCACTGGAATTTTTCATTGACATAATCGTTTCGGTCGCACTATGGCCCTGGGGTCGACTCAGCCTCTAACAGAAATGAGTACAAGGAATATTTCCTGGGGGTAAAGGCGGCCGGTGCGTAGGGCTGACAACCTTACCACCTTCATGTGCCGATTGTCTATAAATCTGACAGCCTCAACCTCCTGGAACCCTAAGGCCTGTCCAGGGACTGCTTTATAAGAACAGTCAGACGTTTGTACGGCACTGGGCATTACACTAATGTGCAATTGTGTTGGGTAACAAGTGTCGAGATGACTTAAACTAGTGCTTTTAGTGCAAACTTTAAGAATATAGACTTTGTATGTTACACGTTGTAACTGAATATGGTACAGGCTGACCGAAACACGTAGCAGGAATATTACACTTAGGTTTGTTGTTCCTACAACACTGCGTACACTGTTGCTCTTTATTTTAGGATTAATTGCTTTAAGCAAACTAGTCTTACGACTACGAAATGTACGTGACATAGCACAGTGGCTAGTGACGTAACGGAATTGTCCGTTAGTTAGAACAACCTTCAGCATTTTATAATGATACGTACATACATACGTACATTATACGTACATACATACATACATTATACGTACATACTACGTACATTATACGTACATACATACGTACATTATACGTACATACATACGTACATTATACGTACATACATTATACGTACATTATACGTACATACATACGTACATTATACGTACATACATACGTACATTACACGTACATACATACGTACATTATACGTACATACATACGTACATTACACGTACATACATTATACGTACATACATACATTATACGTACATACATACATTATACGTACATACATACATTATACGTACATACATTATACGTACATACATACATACATACATACATACGTACATTATATGTACATACATACATACATTTACGTACATACATACATACATACATACATTATACGTACATACATACATACATACGTACATTATATGTACATACATACATACATTATACGTACATACATACATACATACATTATACGTACATACATACATTATACGTACATGCATACATACATACGTACATTATACGTACATACATACATGCATTATACGTACATACATACATACATACATTATACGTACATACATACATTATACGTACATACATACATACATTATACGTACATGCATACATTATACGTACATACATACGTACATTATACGTACATACATACATTATACGTACATACATACATACATTATACGTACATACATACATTATACGTACATACATACATACGTACATTATACGTACATACATACATACATTATACGTACATACATACATTATACGTACATACATACATACGTACATTATACGTACATACATACGTACATTATACGTACATACATACATACATTATACGTACATACATACATACATTATACGTCCATACATACATACATTATACGTACATACATACGTACACACATACATACACACACACATTTACAGCAAGACACAAGCAGACAGACAGGAAGTAAAGTAAAGTAAAGCTGTCCCTTTGCAAACCATGAAGTCATATGGGGGCAGTGGAGATATAGCTTTACTCATTCTTAACCTCAGCTTCACGCCCCGGCCACTTTACCGCTGGTATAATTGTCTACAGTACGCATTGACTAGGAGGCTGGGTAGGTCCTACAGTCGGTCTGGACGTTTGCCACCTTCGGGAATCAACCGCCGGACTGTGCAACATAGCTCGGAGTAAATCTGACGTAACGTGATACTTGACTGGTCACAGACTGTTACAGCGACAGTCACAGAACTGCTGCGTCCTGCAGTGAGGCGTGTGGACACTGCTTTGTGTGTGTGTGAGTGTAGTTGTGATGTTTTGCAGCTCACGATGTAACAAGTCACGCGCACGCAGGTGCTAACGTACCGACCGCCTGGCACGCCGCGCACGGTGACAGACAGAACTAGCAACTTCGTGGTTTGTGGGATTTGAGGTAATATTGTATGTGGTGTGAGTTGTTGGAGTAAGTTGAGCCAGTTGTATACAGCGATACCTCGGCTAACGAGTGATCCTGCTAACGAGTGACCCTGCTAACGAGTGACCCTGCTAACGAGTGACACTGCTAACGAGTGACCCTGCTAACGAGTGACCCTGCTAACGAATTATCTTCGTCAGCCGAGGTATCGCTGTATTTGACCTGCGTGACAAAATTACGTGTTATTTACGAATATAACATTTAAAATATGCTGAACATGTACTTTGCCTGTTATCTTACGTGGGTGTGAAACTTGGTCTCTCAAATTAAGGGAAAAACATAGGCTGAGGGTGTTCGAGAATAGGGTGCTGAGGGGGATGTTTGGGCCTAAGAGGGACGGGGTAACAGGGGACTGAGAAAACTGCTCTATAAACGGAGATTTGGTTTCTAATTATTGGTAAATATCACTAAGGTGATCAAATGAAGGAAAATAGGATGGGCGAGACACGTGGCACGCATGGGGAGAAGAAAAATGCAGGCAGGGATTTGGTGGGGAAACATAAACGGAAAGGGAGACTTGGAAGACCGAGGCGTACGTGGGAGGATAATATTGAAATTGTATAGAAGGAATAGAATGAGCAGCTGTGTTGTGGATAGGTCGGCTGGAGCTGTAGACAAATGGCGGGCTGCTGTTTGCACGGTGATGAGCTTCTGGGTGTCATGGAACAGGTAAAAGTCAGTGTCAGAGATCTGAACACAGTGTTGGACGTCGGTGAGTTTCGTGAACGTCTGGCACGGAGCTTTGTGAGCTTGTATGACTTTGTAACGTAAAGAACGCCTTGGTTAAATCTGTGCACTACATCACGGATGACAAATAGCAGGCTTGTCATATCATCTGTGACTGCAAGGTACAGTGCAGGTTAGAGCGTGGTAAGGGTTAACACAGGAGAGCTATGGACTGGAGCAGAGCACTCTGCAGCTATGGACTGGAGCAGAGCACTCTGCAGCTATGGACTGGAGCAGAGCACTCTGCAGCTATGGACTGGAGCAGAGCACTCTGCAGCTATGGACTGGAGCAGAGCACACTGCAGCTATGGACTGGAGCAGAGCACTCTGCAGCTATGGACTGGAGCAGAGCACTCTGCAGCTATGGACTGGAGCAGAGCACTCTGCAGCTATGGACTGGAGCAGAGCACTCTGTAGCTATGGACTGGAGCAGAGCACACTGCAGCTATGGACTGGAGCAGAGCACTCTGCAGCTATGGACTGGAGCAGAGCACTCTGCAGCTATGGACTGGAGCAGAGCACTCTGCAGCTATGGACTGGAGCAGAGCACTCTGCAGCTATGGACTGGAGCAGAGCACTCTGTAGCTATGGACTGGAGCAGAGCACTCTGTAGCTATGGACTGGAGCAGAGCACTCTGCAGCTATGGACTGGAGCAGAGCACTCTGCAGCTATGGACTGGAGCAGAGCACTCTGCAGCTATGGACTGGTGCAGAGCACTCTGCAGCTATGGACTGGTGCAGAGCACTCTGCAGCTATGGACTGGAGCAGAGCACACTGCAGCTATGGACTGGAGCAGAGCACACTGCAGCTATGGACTGGAGCAGAGAACTCTGCAGTTATGGACTGGAGCAGAGCACTCTGCAGCTATGGACTGGAGCAGAGCACTCTGCAGCTATGGACTGGAGCAGAGCACTCTGTAGCTATGGACTGGAGCAGAGCACACTGCAGCTATGGACTGGAGCAGAGCACTCTGCAGCTATGGACTGGAGCAGAGCACTCTGCAGCTATGGACTGGAGCAGAGCACTCTGTAGCTATGGACTGGAGCAGAGCACTCTGTAGCTATGGACTGGAGCAGAGCACTCTGCAGCTATGGACTGGAGCAGAGCACTCTGCAGCTATGGACTGGAGCAGAGCACACTGCAGCTATGGACTGGAGCAGAGCACTCTGCAGCTATGGACTGGAGCAGAGCACTCTGCAGCTATGGACTGGAGCAGAGCACTCTGCAGCTATGGACTGGAGCAGAGCACTCTGCAGCTATGGACTGGAGCAGAGCACTCTGCAGCTATGGACTGGAGCAGAGCACTCTGCAGCTATGGACTGGAGCAGAGCACTCTGCAGCTATGGACTGGAGCAGAGCACTCTGCAGCTATGGACTGGAGCAGAGCCCTCTGCAGCTATGGACTGGAGCAGAGCACTCTGCAGCTATGGACTGGAGCAGAGCACTCTGCAGCTATGGACTGGAGCAGAGCCCTCTGCAGCTATGGACTGGAGCAGAGCCCTCTGCAGCTATGGACTGGAGCAGAGCCCTCTGCAGCTATGGACTGGAGCAGAGCACTCTGCAGCTATGGACTGGAGCAGAGCACTCTGCAGCTATGGACTGGAGCAGAGCACTGCAGCTATGGACTGGAGCAGAGCACTCTGCAGCTATGGACTGGAGCAGAGCACTCTGCAGTGATGCCTTAGTTCCCACTCACGCAGCAGACAACGCACAAAGTACGTCACACTGTTATCTGTGGTTATGTAAGTGCGACCTCGGCTGTGCGATCCGCTGCACTTTGCAGCATCTTTATTGCGATCAATTAAAGAGCGTGCATTGCAGAAATCGGATCTTCCACCAACTATCGTGGCCAGCCAGCAGGCATTTCACCAAGACTGTAAAGCGACCTCAGGTCTCCTCACAGCAAGCAAGCCTCCTCACAACCCTGTCCAGCTGTCGCTGCTTGTTCCAATCAGTCAGCAAACACCTTGATACCAGCTTCAGTCAGTCCAAGCCCTCAGTCAACTTCAAGGCCGTCATGGTCCTGTCCCTCCTCAGTTTCTTCAAGAGCCCTTTGCTTCCGAACTTCAACAAGATGGCCGAGCGTGAACTCCTGACCATGGGAGTCCAGCAACTGGAAGACATCTTCAGCATCGCACATAGCAATTTGCGCTGTTGGCTTATTATATGGGGTCTGGGGGCAAAAGACGTAAGTGCGGAACGACGTAAGTTGGGGGTTAGTTAGCTGACAATTTGCAGAAGCTCACACTGTCTTACATTGCAAGTCAGTTCACATTATCATTAACAGTCTTCAGCAGTCCGTGTCAGTAAAGTAAGCAGCGGTACACAGTGTCGTTAACAGTCGCACCAGTTCACTTGTCGTTAAGTCTGCAATATATCACCTTGTCGTTAAGAATCTCCAACATTTCACCTCGTTAAGAATCTCCAACATATCACCTCGTTAAGAATCTCCAACATTTCACCTCGTTAAGAATCTCCAACATATCACCTCGTTAAGAATCTCCAACATATCACCTCGTTAAGAATCTCCAACATATCACCTCGTTAAGAATCTCCAACATATCACCTCGTTAAGAATCTCCAACATATCACCTCGTTAAGAATCTCCAACATATCACCTCGTTAAGAATCTCCAACATTTCACCTCGTTAAGAATCTCCAACATATCACCTCGTTAAGAATCTCCAACATATCACCTCGTTAAGAATCTCCAACATTTCACCTCGTTAAGAATCTCCAACATATCACCTCGTTAAGAATCTCCAACATATCACCTCGTTAAGAATCTCCAACATTCACCTCGTTAAGAATCTCCAACATTTCACCTCGTTAAGAATCTCAAACATTTCACCTCGTTAAGAATCTCCAACATTTCACCTCGTTAAGAATCTCCAACATATCACCTCGTTAAGAATCTCCAACATATCACCTCGTTAAGAATCTCCAACATATCACCTCGTTAAGAATCTCCAACATATCACCTCGTTAAGAATCTCCAACATTTCACCTCGTTAAGAATCTCCAACATTTCACCTCGTTAAGAATCTCCAACATATCACCTCGTTAAGAATCTCCAACATTTCACCCTGTCGTTACAATTACCGCCTTTCCTTAACTTCATTCCACACAACATTTAACAAAGTCAGCTGACAAACGAACCGTTATTTAAAGCGTTGGTATTTCCGTTGAGCCGACTGCATACATTGCCCCTGACACACCACGTGATGTAACAAAGCAGGATTTCCGAAATCTAACGGTGACGCAGTTTGCACACTGCTGTCGTGTTTATTCAGTGACGTCACATACCTGCAGTCAAGACTGCCCCAGCAGTTCTGCGGGTTGTGGCCGGTAAGATATCAAGCGAAGGGCTAACGAGACATTGGTACAGCAATGCTGTGATGTTTGTCAGAAGCACACTGGTTATAAAGCGAAACTGGACGTATTATACGTGGTGATTATGATAAGTAAACAAAATGAGCAGTTGACTGTCAGATAGCAGCACTGTAACATTATGATTTACCGTGCTATATACATCACGACACGTTCTATTGGATGCCGAATTACTGAAACCTTCTACATATACCAGCCAATCAAATATCAACACATTCTGATTAGTAACAACTTATATTTATGTGTTTTTAAACTGTGGGTTGCTATGATTGTCATTTTGTATCTAAGGATTGGTTCTGATATTTCTCTAATTTAATTTTATACGAATCAACTTTAGTATTTCACCTCCCTGAAGATGGCCACATGGTTGGCCGAAACATGTAGGTCATTGTATATATAAACTAATTTCAATATACTTGTGAACATTTGTAGGTACATTATTGTATATATTCGATTAACGCACGGATTATGGATTATAAAAGACCAGGGATTTGTATTCTCTCCAATACGTGCCACATGTCCAGCCCATCTCATCCTTGTTTTGATCACCCTAATAATATCTGATGGCCGATCCCAGTGGCCGCGCGGTCTAAGGCGTCGGTCTACGGCCGTTCGCTTACTGGGATTGTGGGTTCGAATCCCGTCGGGGGCATGGATGTCTGTCTGTTGTGTGTTGTGTGTTGTCAGGTAGAGGTCTCTGCGACGGGCTGATCACTCGTCCAGAGGAGTCCTACCGAGTGTGGTGCGTCTAAAAAGTGTGATCGTGAAGCATCGAACAATGAGGCGGCCTAGGCCCCCAAGGGGCTGTCGAGCCATTGGAAAAAAAAATACCCCAACAATACCAAAGTAGTGCTGTCAAATACTACGATTGTACTTTAACAATGCAATGATGTCTTAATAATGCCCGGACAGTGTGCTAATAATGGCAGGAGAGCACCGCAGTAATTTGGGTCAACTCTTACTGACACACGAACAACACAGGTCAAGTTGTGTGCCATGTGCGTCGTTAATGACATCGAACATTTCTAATCGAGCTGTAATAAGCACAGCAGTTAACACAGCAGCTTTAAATTGACCTACAAATAAATGAATACATAAATACATTTTCTTATCGTTATCATGCATAGACTTATCGAACAACGCTCAATTTCACTGATGTCATAACTTGTTACATAAGCTGACAGTAGCCTACACATCAGTGCAGTGTCACGTGACATAAGACAGACGCATGTGAACTATGTGTGCGTATGCAGAAGACGTGTTGATCTACTGACAGCAATTGCTTCTGTACTGTCAGTCGTCTGCCCAGCACTTCTGTACTGTCAGTCGTCTGCCCAGCACTTCTGTACTGTCAATCGTCTGCCCAGCACTTCTGTACTGTCAGTCGTCTGCCCAGCACTTCTGTACTGTCAATCGTCTGCGCAGTACTTCTGTACTGTCAGTCGTCTCCCCAGTACTTCTGTACTGTCAATCGTCTGCGCAGTACTTCTGTACTGTCAGTCGTCTCCCCAGTACTTCTGTACTGTCAATCGTCTGCCCAGTACTTCTGTACTGCCAATCGTCTGCCCAGTACTTCTATACAGTCAATCGTCCGCCCTGTACTTCTGTACTGTCAGTCGTCTCCCCAGTACTTCTGTACTGTCAATCGTCTGCGCAGTACCTCTGTACTGTCAGTCGTCTGCCCAGCACTTCTGTACTGTCAGTCGTCTGCCCACCACTTCTGTACTGTCAGTCGTCTGCCCAGCACTTCTGTAGTCAGTCGTCTGCGCAGTACTTCTGTACTGTCAGTCGTCTCCCAGTACTTCTGTACTGTCAATCGTCTGCCCAGTACTTCTGTAGTCAGTCGTCTGCGCAGTACTTCTGTACTGTCAGTCGTCTCCCCAGTACTTCTGTACTGTCAATCGTCTGCCCAGTACTTCTGTACTGCCAATCGTCCGCCCTGTACTTCTGTACTGTCAGTCGTCTCCCCAGTACTTCTGTACTGTCAATCGTCTGCCCAGTACTTCTGTACTGCCAATCGTCTGCCCAGCACTTCTGTAGTCAGTCGTCTGCGCAGTACTTCTGTACTGTCAGTCGTCTGCCCAGCACTTCTGTACTGTCAGTCGTCTGCCCAGCACTTCTGTAGTCAGTCGTCTGCGCAGTACTTCTGTACTGTCAGTCGTCTCCCCAGTACTTCTGTACTGTCAGTCGTCTGCCCAGCACTTCTGTAGTCAGTCGTCTGCCCAGCACTTCTGTAGTCAGTCGTCTGCGCAGTACTTCTGTACTGTCAGTCGTCTGCCCAGACACTTCTGTAGTCAGTCGTCTGCGCAGTACTTCTGTACTGTCAGTCGTCTCCCCAGTACTTCTGTACTGTCAATCGTCTGCCCAGTACTTCTGTACTGCCAATCGTCTGCGCAGTACTTCGTACTGTCAGTCGTCTCCCCAGTACTTCTGTACTGTCAATCGTCTGCCCAGTACTTCTGTACTGCCAATCGTCTGCCCAGTACTTCTATACAGTCATCGTCCGCCCTGTACTTCTGTACTGTCAGTCGTCTCCCCAGTACTTCTGTACTGTCAATCGTCCGCCCAGTACTTCTGTACTGTCAATCGTCCGCCCAGTACTTTTGTACTGTCAATCGTCTGCCCAGTACTTCTGTACTGTCAATCGTCCGCCCAGTATCTCTGTACTGTCAATCGGCCGCCCAGTACTTCTGTACTGTCAATCGTCCGCCCAGTACTTCTGTACTGTCAATCGTCTGCCCAGTACTTCTGTACTGTCAATCGTCTCCCCAGTACGAACAGTGATTGGCACTTGTCACCCTCCGAACTTCGTAATATCTCTTGGTTCAACACGGAATTCCACCGGTTGCACCAACATTACAACAACAATTTCCCGCTGTCATGAGCAACATCCCACGTCTGCCTGCAGGAAGCTCTAAATCCGCACAACACGTTACGTCACACATTAGACCAAAGCAGGTGACTCCCAGCCAAACAGCACATAGGCCTGCACACAGCGGTCTCCTGACCTCAGCACGGTGCCAAACAGCACATAGGCCTGCACACAGCGGTCTCCTGACCTCAGCACGGTGCCATACAGCACATAGGCCTGCACACTGCGGTCTCCTGACCTCAGCACGGTGCCATACAGCACATAGGCCTGCACACAGCGGTCTCCTGACTTCAGCACGGTGCCATATAGCACATAGGCCTGCACACAGCGGTCTCCTGAACTCAGCACGGTGCCATACAGCACATAGGCCTGCACACAGCGGTCTCCTGACCTCAGCACGGTGCCATACAGCACATAGGCCTGCACACTGCGGTCTCCTGACCTCAGCACGGTGCCATACAGCACATAGGCCTGCACACTGCGGTCTCCTGACCTCAGCACGGTGCTATACAGCACATAGGCCTGCACACAGCGGTCTCCTGACCTCAGCACGGTGCCATACAGCACATAGGCCTGCACACTGCGGTCTCCTGACCTCAGCACGGTGCTATACAGCACATAGGCCTGCACACAGCGGTCTCCTGACCTCAGCACGGTGCCATACAGCACATAGGCCTGCACACAGCGGTCTCCTGACCTCAGCACGGTGCCATACAGCACATAGGCCTGCACACTGCGGTCTCCTGACCTCAGCACGGTGCCATACAGCACATAGGCCTGCACACAGCGGTCTCCTGACCTCAGCACGGTGCCATACAGCACATAGGCCTGCACACTGCGGTCTCCTGACCTCAGCACGGTGCTATACAGCACATAGGCCTGCACACAGCGGTCTCCTGACCTCAGCACGGTGCTATACAGCACATAGGCCTGCACACAGCGGTCTCCTGACCTCAGCACGGTGCCATACAGCACATAGGCCTGCACACAGCGGTCTCCTGACCTCAGCACGGTGCTATACAGCACATAGGCCTGCACACAGCGGTCTCCTGACCTCAGCACGGTGCTATACAGCACATAAGCCTGCACACAGCGGTCTCCTGACCTCAGCACGGTGCTATACAGAACATAGGCCTGCACACAGCGGTCTCCTGACCTCAGCACGGTGCCATACAGCACATAGGCCTGCACATTGCGGTCTCCTGACCTCAGCACGGTGCTATACAGCACATAGGCCTGCACACAGCGGTCTCCTGACCTCAGCACGGTGCCATACAGCACATAGGCCTGCACACTGCGGTCTCCTGACCTCAGCACGGTGCCATACAGCACATAGGCCTGCACACAGCGGTCTCCTGACCTCAGCACGGTGCCATACAGCACATAGGCCTGCACACAGCGGTCTCCTGACCTCAGCACGGTGCCATACAGCACATAGGCCTGCACACAGCGGTCTCCTGACCTCAGCACGGTGCCATACAGCACATAGGCCTGCACACAGCGGTCTCCTGACCTCAGCACGGTGCTATACAGCACATAGGCCTGCACACAGCGGTCTCCTGACCTCAGCACGGTGCCATACAGCACATAGGCCTGCACACTGCGGTCTCCTGACTTCAGCACAGTGCAATAAGCGACGACGTTAGAACGCATGCGTCAGTCGTTGTGGCAGATGGAGAGAGCCGTTAACAAAGCAATAAAAACTGTTTTTTGTCCACTTGAACCTTGAGAATGAAGTAAAGGCAATACGTTCTTTCGAAACGTCGGGGACCACTCATGTAACGACACAGCGTCACATATCACAAGACCGGAATCCTCAATTACACATCTAAGAAAACCTCAAATCCCGCACAATATAAATTCCACAGCAGTTATTACAGACAAAGTAGCAACTGTGTAACATTATAATTAGTAGCGTGGGTTCGATACTGCTTGGTGCTGCCTTCTTCCGTATGTTTTGTGGAGCGTAAAGAAACAGTGCGACGTCACTACGAATTGGCCTGGGCCTAGCAGGTCAGGCGAAACACGTGGGTGTGGTGATAGCACTCGAGTGCCTTACCACTGACATGACCGGTAGCAGTGGTTCACAACCTCAGGCCACGACCCAAATCAGGGTCGCGAGGTCTGACGTAGGCTCGCGAGAGGGGTTTATGGAGAACTCGATAATTATTAAAAAGTCAAAATTTGTATCTAAATTCAAACAGAATGATCGAGAAAATGATTGAATCTATGTTTATTAATTTTAAACATGCTACAGCAATTACATTTCAAATAAGTCTAACCGGCACATGTATCAGTTACTTAAATAAATATTTGTGTCTTGCGTGTGTTGTGTATTTAATATTGTCACAAATATATTGGATTTGACAACTAACATTACAAATTTAATATATTTTCAATAAGTCGCAACGTTACGTAATGTTCAACAAAAGACAGTATCAGTACATTTACAGTAAATATCACTGACTATTGCCGTTTACACGGTAGTGTTGCGGGTCACATACCGTTTGATACTTTAGGGTCACACACATGAAAGTTTGGGAGCCGCTGACCTATAGTGTTACTGATTAGCGTATTAGTGCACAGGGTACAGCCTGGAAGTGTAACGACATTCTGTGAGAGATGAATTGGACAATATGTGAGAGAAACCGACTGCGGCTGACTGAGCTCACTGTCACAGACTGTGGGTGGAGGGGGGGGGTGACGGCCGGGTTGAGTAACATTTGTGTCACCAGTCGAACCCGGGACCTCCCGAATGTGAAGGAATACAAACAAACACAAGGTGAATTTGTGGTGTACGATAGCACAGCGGACGTAGACAAATTGACACGGAAACTGCGCTGACATAATGAAAAGGCTTCTGTGTTTCATGCTACGATTACTTCCATAAAGTCTCTGACGTTCGGTAAGCGAGCCTGGGCTGACGTCACAAGAATCAGCAACGCGAAATCGTGTGCTTTACTTTCTGCTTACGTAGCAGCTATAATCACGTGACTGATGTAAGGTAAGGTCACGTTACACTACTTTGAATTTGAAGACATGTTGAGGCTGACACTGTTGCTAGAGTGACATCTGTTGCTTATTTTGTGAGTTGTAATCGGTTATTGTCTGGACAGTTGGCCAGACTCGCGCTGAAGATCGTGATGCAAAATGAGAGGGACTTTATGGAAGTAATCCTGCTGTAACAGAGTAATGATATAAGAAAATTAAAGGTATTCCTAGTTGTGGTTCAGATTTTAATTTCTGTGTACACTGTTGTGTAGGGGCCGCGATAGCTCAGTCGGTATAGCGACTCGCTACGGGCTGGACGGTCCGGGGATCGAATCCCGGTGGGGGCGAGGTTTTTTCGCATTTTCCAGACCGGCCCTGGGGCCTACCCAGCCTGCTATACAATGGGTACCGGGTCTTTCCCGGGGGTAAAGCGGCCGGGGCGTGGTGCTGACCACCCACCCCCAACTAGCGCCGGGGTTAAGTCCCCCGGGGTCTACTCCCCCTTTGGGCCTTCATGGCCTGTTATAGGGAAAACTTTACTAACTACACTGTTGTAATTCGAACGCAGACATTTGACGGATTTAGTTGGAGCTTTACGTACATTTAACGTGAATAGCAAAGTAAGGCTAAGATTTGTTTTGAGTGCTTTGACATTACGAAAATAAACTGTCTTGAATTTAAGACAACGTTTGTCTGTTGTAGATAAAAGCTGCTAAAAGAAAGCCGTACTTGAAGGGAGGAAATACAACTTGCAGCTCTTCTCGGATTGCTTTATAAACAGATTTCACTGCCCACCTCGCATTTACAACGTGAGCTCCAATGCACAAGATCTGCGTTCTTCTGGGATATTACACGGCGTCTGTGGTAATTGTTTACCGACGTTTCGGGACAACGTGTCAGTCCCATTTTCAAGGGTCAAGAGTCCGAGGAGAAAAGAAAGCTGGCACCGTGACGTAGATTGTATATGGGAAAGTGCGCGCGGGGTGGTAATCAGTGAGAGTGATGACAGCCAATAGGGTTGAACCGGGGTAAGGGTGGGTGGATAGAGACAAAGGATTGTAGTCAGCTAAGGCTGAAGGGAAAATGTATGGAATAAAGTAAGGGGAAACGGGGAAAATATAAAGATAAAGATAAATGAATAAAGTAAAAATAAAAATGAAAAAATTGATATAAAATAAATAAACAAATTAGGTGAAAAAAAACCAAAACAGCTGAGGAAGGGGGAGGGAGACACGTAAAGTGGCTGGTAGGTTAGCTAGGCGGTAACCGGTCCAGCGCGGTCGAATTACTGCCTAGTGTATGAAGGTGAGAGTAATGGGAGAAAATGTACGGAATGCAGCAATAGCAGGGAAGGGAAGTAAACCAGATGAACGACAGTATAAAAGAAAAAATAAATCGTAAATAGATAATTAAACAGTTGCCTCTGTCCGCCCACGCTCCACACAACGCTCTCTCTAAATATTTTCCATCAACTACGTCCGATTATTATTGGCCTTGTACATATTCCTGTATGTTACAACGCCCCTGAAGATACAACGCCCCTGAAGATATCCTGTTTGGAGTTCTATACTGCGCTTTGCACTACCCCTCTCCCCTTAACCCTCCATCTCCTCCTGATATGTGTCAGATTACGATTACAAACACAGCCAGTTGCGCAGTGACACAGTTTGCTTGTACTGATAACAGTTACGACATGCGACAGCCTAGTGCAGCGCTCTGCACTTCTTTCTACCCGGATTTACATACAAACACTGCACGAGCACGACCGTGGATCGCCGGCTATTCTCTTCCGCCCGACCCGAATGCGGCCGGAACTCCGCGGGCTGCATTCGCAAAACTGTAGGCGTCATCGCAAACAATGCTTGCCTACTATGCCAGTCACAGTGCAGCATTTAGAAGCGGGTCAACTTGAAACTGTGCCCTCGCACAGTGCTGCGAGATAGGCGTCGTTCTTTTGTTAAAGTTTTTGTATTTCAGTTTTAGCAGAACAAACAGTTCATCTCATCACTACAGATACGTCAACGTGTAACTGTGTCCTACAAAAAAGACGTATAACAAGGTCTTGGTTGCAAAACCTAAAGAAAGAAAACCCTCTAAAGATCCAGACGTAAATGGAAGGTTAATAATAAAATGGACCTTAAAGGAATATGTTGGGAGAACGTGGACTGAATTAGGCTGGCTCTGGATAGAAAGATGGCTGTCTGATGTGAGCACTGTAATGAAATTCTGGGTTACGTAATGTGTGGGGTGTTTCCTAAATGGCTGTTAGCTACTGCAGAAGGTAGATGATGAGTAATTATTTGTAATGCAGGTGTGCGTGTTTCGATATCTCAAATCATGTCACGAAATGAAACTTACAAGAAGTCATATTTATAGACATATCTTGTGTTTCTTTCACACAATTCTGATATTCGTTGACAGAACTGTCTGGTTACGAAACGGTTGTTTTGAAAGAGCAGTTCAAATGGTAACTTATTTTTGTGGTCAGGTCAAGGGGGATTGGTGCATAAAAGAAAGGTGTACAGTGTGCTGGTGAGGAAAGCTGGAGGACACAAAAACATGGAACGACATAGTTTAGATGGGATGATAATATTAAAATGTTTCGTACAGAAGTGGAATGCACGAGCGTGGCCTGAACAGATCTGGCTCGACATAGCGACACTGTAACGAACCCTCGGGTTCCATAAAGGGTAGGAAATGTCTTCACTATCTAAGGAGCCACTAGTTTCTTTAGAAGGACCCTGCCTTACGGAGTTAGTTAGTTTAGTTAGTTAGAAGAAGCAAGCGGAAGTAACCTGATTCAAAGACTACCAAGTACGAATTCGGACAGCATAATAGAAGTTACAAGTGTCTTTTCTGTCGGGCAGTCGGTCACTAGCACTAGTGTTAATGTGTAGATACTGTCACAGCACTAGTGTTAATGTGTAGATACTGTCACAGCACTAGTGTTAATGTGTAGATACTGTCACAGCACTAGTGTTAATGTGTAGATACTGTCACTGCACTAGTGTTAATGTGTAGATACTGTCACAGCACTAGTGTTAATGTGTAGATACTGTCACAGCACTAGTGTTAATGTGTAGATACTGTCACAGCACTAGTGTTAATGTGTAGATACTGTCACAGCACTAGTGTTAATGTGTAGATACTGTCACAGCACTAGTGTTAATGTGTAGATACTGTCACAGCACTAGTGTTAATGTGTAGATACTGTCACTGCACTAGTGTTAATGTGTAGATACTGTCACAGCACTAGTGTTAATGTGTAGATACTGTCACAGCACTAGTGTTAATGTGTAGATACTGTCACAGCACTAGTGTTAATGTGTAGATACTGTCACTGCACTAGTGTTAATGTGTAGATACTGTCACAGCACTAGTGTTAATGTGTAGATACTGTCACAGCACTAGTGTTAATGTGTAGATACTGTCACAGC
The DNA here is from genome assembly GCA_021186555.1 of Reticulitermes speratus. Lineage (NCBI taxonomy): Eukaryota > Metazoa > Arthropoda > Insecta > Blattodea > Rhinotermitidae > Reticulitermes > Reticulitermes speratus. The sequence goes on from JAJKFL010000013.1 coordinate 44,069,715, forward strand.
ACTAGTGTTAATGTGTAGATACTGTCACAGCACTAGTGTTAATGTGTAGATACTGTCACAGCACTAGTGTTAATGTGTAGATACTGTCACAGCACTAGTGTTAATGTGTAGATACTGTCACAGCACACTGCACACTACAGCAGAGCACTAACATTGCACACTGCAGTACAGCACTAACATTGCACCCTACAGCACAGCACTAACATTGCACCCTACAGCACAGCACTAACATTGCACCCTACAGTAAAGCACTAAAATTGCACCCTACAGCACAGCACTAACACGCACCCTACAGCACAGCACTAACATTGCACCCTACATCACAGCACTAACATTGCAACCTACAGCACAGCACTAACATTGCACCCTACAGCACAGCACTAATATTGCACCCTACAGCAAAGCACTAATATTGCACCATACAGCACAGCACTAATATTGCACCCTACAGCACAGCACTAACATTGCAACCTACAGCACAGCACTAACATTGCACCCTACAGCACAGCACTAACATTGCACACTACAGTAGAACACTAAAATTGCACCCTACAGCACAGCACTAACATGCACCCTACAGCACAGCACTAACATTGCACCCTACAGCACAGCACTAACATTGCACCATACAGCACAGCACTAACATTGCACCCTACAGCACAGCACAAATTATTGCACCATACAGCATAGCACTAATATTGCACCTACAGCACAGCACTAACATTGCAACCTACAGCACAGTACTAACATTGCACCCTACAGCACAGCACTAACATTGCACCCTACAGCACAGCACTAACATTGCACACTACAGTGAACACTAAATTGCACCCTACAGCACAGCACTAACATGCACCCTACAGCACAGCACTAATATTGCACCCTACAGCACAGCACTAACATTGCAACCTACAGCACAGCACTAACATTGCACCCTACAGCACAGCACTAACATTGCACCTACAGCACAGCACTAACATTGCACACTACAGTAGAACACTAAAATTAACCCTACAGCACAGCACTAACATGCACCCTACAGCACAGCACTAACATTGCACCCTACAGCACAGTACTAACATTGCACCCTACAGCAGAACACTAACATTGCACCTCACAGCACAGCACTAACATGCACCCTACAGCACAGCACTAACATTGCACCCTACAGCACAGCACTAATATTGCACCATACAGCATAGCACTAATATTGCACCTACAGCACAGCACTAACATTGCAACCTACAGCACAGCACTAACATTGCACCCTACAGCACAGCACTAACATTGCACCTACAGCACAGCACTAACATTGCACACTACAGTAGAACACTAAAATTGCACCCTACAGCACAGCACTAACATGCACCCTACAGCACAGCACTAATATTGCACCCTACAGCACAGCACTAACATTGCAACCTACAGCACAGCACTAACATTGCACCCTACAGCACAGCACTAACATTGCACCCTACAGCACAGCACTAACATTGCACACTACAGTAGAACACCAAAATTAACCCTACAGCACAGCACTAACATGCACCCTACAGCACAGCACTAACATTGCACCTACAGCACAGTACTAACATTGCACCCTACAGCAGAACACTAACATTGCACCTCACAGCACAGCACTAACATTGCACCCTACAGCACAGTACTAACATTGCACCCTACAGCAGAACACTAACATTGCACCTCACAGCACAGCACTAACATTGCACCCTACAGCACAGCACTAACATTGCACCCTATAGCAGAGCACTAAAATTGCACCTCACAGCACAGCACTAACATTGCACCCTACAGCACAGCACTAACATTGCAACCTACAGCACAGCACTAACATTGCACCCTACAGCACAGCACTAACATTGCACCCTATAGCAGAGCACTAAAATTGCACCTCACAGCACAGCACTAACATTGCACCCTACAGCACAGCACTAACATTGCACCCTACAGCACAGCACTAACATGCACCCTACAGCACAGCACTAACATTGCACCCTACAGCACAGTACTAACATTGCACCCTACAGCAGAACACTAACATTGCACCTCACAGCACAGCACTAACATTGCACCCTACAGCACAGTACTAACATTGCACCCTACAGCAGAACACTAACATTGCACCTCACAGCACAGCACTAACATTGCACCCTACAGCACAGCACTAACATTGCACCCTATAGCAGAGCACTAAAATTGCACCTCACAGCACAGCACTAACAATTGATTCTACATAATTTAATGTTAAATTTCGTATTTTACAGAAATTTTGGGTTTCCTCTTAAAGAAAGTGGCCGTGCCAGACTCTAAATTTACAGTTCTTACAGCAACACAGACTTCAGTGTTGCTGCAGTGAACAGCAGAACTTGCAGCGGTACTGCTCTACTGTTTCTGATGCACTCAGCGGCACGCTAACCAAAACCAAACGTATGCAGTTAAGTAATATGAGCCAAGTTTTAAAATCGCGCTACGTAAGTTTCCAAATTTTGGCACCAGTGGCGCTGTCTCCGCATTTGTCGATAATGGCTTCTCACGTGCAGAGAGCTACGTGTGTGTTCTGGTATGGCGGATCAAGATATGTGGTTATGGAGGAAAGAAGACTTCTTACGGGGTTTTAACGAGGTACACGTTGTTGAATGAGAGGGTTTGTAACGGGAAAGGCAGCAGTGAGCGACCATTCGATGGTGCTAACGTGGTGGTGCGTCTTGTGTTGATGGTGATAACGTGGTGGTGCGTCTTGTGTTGATGGTGATAACGTGGTAGTGCGTCTTGTGTTGATGGTGCTAACGTGGTGGTGCGTCTTGTGTTGATGGTGATAACGTGGTGGTGCGTCTTGTGTTGATGGTGCTAACGTGGTGGTTGCGTCTTGTGTTGGCAGTTCAAGCAGGCCAGGAAGATAAGCTGACCGAAAATTAAGCGTGTCGTAGTCGACAGTGTATAGTGTTCTAGGAAGTCGGTACATATCTGACAGTTACGTACACCAACTTGTGCACATATCTGACAGTTACGTACACCAACTTGTGCACATATCTGACAGTTACGTACACCAACTTGTGCACATATCTGACAGTTACGTACACCAACTTGTGCACATATCTGACAGTTACGTACACCAACTTGTGCACATATCTGACAGTTACGTACACCAACTTGTGCACATATCTGACAGTTACGTACACCAACTTGTGCACATATCTGACAGTTACGTACACCAACTTGTGCACATATCTGACAGTTACGTACACCAACTTGTGCACATATCTGACAGTTACGTACACCAACTTGTGCACATATCTGACAGTTACGTACACCAACTTGTGCACATATCTGACAGTTACGTACACCAACTTGTGCACATATCTGACAGTTACGTACACCAACTTGTGCACATATCTGACAGTTACGTACACCAACTTGTGCACATATCTGACAGTTACGTACACCAACTTGTGCACATATCTGACAGTTACGTACACCAACTTGTGCAATATCTGACAGTTACGTACACCAACTTGTGCACATATCTGACAGTTACGTACACCAACTTGTGCACATATCTGACAGTTACGTACACCAACTTGTGCACATATCTGACAGTTACGTACACCAACTTGTGCACATATCTGACAGTTACGTACACCAACTTGTGCACATATCTGACAGTTACGTACACCAACTTGTGCACATATCTGACAGTTACGTACACCAACTTGTGCACATATCTGACAGTTACGTACACCAACTTGTGCACATATCTGACAGTTACGTACACCAACTTGTGCACATATCTGACAGTTACGTACACCAACTTGTGCACATATCTGACAGTTACGTACACCAACTTGTGCACATATCTGACAGTTACGTACACCAACTTGTGCACATATCTGACAGTTACGTACACCAACTTGTGCACATATCTGACAGTTACGTACACCAACTTGTGCACATATCTGACAGTTACGTACACCAACTTGTGCACATATCTGACAGTTACGTACACCAACTTGTGCACATATCTGACAGTTACGTACACCAACTTGTGCACATATCTGACAGTTACGTACACCAACTTGTGCACATATCTGACGTTACGTACACCACTTGTGCACATATCTGACAGTTACGTACACCAACTGGTGCACATATCTGACAGTTACGTACACCAACTTGTGCACATATCTGACAGTTACGTACACCAACTTGTGCACATATCTGACAGTTACGTACACCAACTTGTGCACATATCTGACAGTTACGTACACCAACTTGTGCACATATCTGACAGTTACGTACACCAACTTGTGCACATATCTGACAGTTACGTACACCAACTTGTGCACATATCTGACAGTTACGTACACCAACTTGTGCACATATCTGACAGTTACGTACACCAACTTGTGCACATATCTGACAGACATAGAGAGAGAAGTCCGCAAGAGACGTTAAGTCTTCTGGGATGTTATGCTGTTTGGTTAAGGCGAGACTTCAGTTTGAAGTAATAACACAAGTAACTTTTGTATTAGAAGGGGCAGACTGCAATACCGACAAAATTCGCAATCATTATAAAAAGAACACAGGGGAAAATTTGAATATGTCAGAATATACCAGAGCCGATCCCCAGTAGCCGCGCGGTCTAAGGCGTGGTTCTGCGGCCGCTCGCTTACTGGGATTGCGGGTTCGAATCCCGCCGGTGGCATGAATGTCAGGTAGAGGTCTCTGCTCGAGCTGATCACCCGTCCAGAGAAGTACCTACCGAGTGTGGTGTGTCTGAGTGTGATTGTGAAGCCTCGATAATGAGGCGGCCCTGGCCAACTGGGGGCTGTTGCGCCATGGGGGAAAAAAATTATCCACAACATGCAGCGTTTATGACGCACAATTATACGTCGCCAAGTCACGTGCCAGGAACAACAATGACATCAAAATGTACATAAAACAGCGATCAAGTCAAGGACCAGTCTGTACGAACACAACGTAACTCAAAATACTGCTTGTCCAGCTGTCCTTGTCATAATGTACTCTTCTCAGAATAGAAGTCAAATTGTGAAGACTTCTTCATGTCCGTCGGCCTGTGGTTGTGTGCTGCTTTTTATTTTACAGCTAATTAAATTTTCCGTATCGCCATTTGTCAGTCTGTCACTTCTGACGGCGAAACACACTGACATTATATGCAACTGGCAGTGGACTATAAATATCGACTGGAAATTAACTTTTTCGTGAGACATTTAGAATTCCTGTGGAATATATATATATATATATTTATTTATTTCCAGTTTGTTCCACACCCCCAGGAGCCTAGACCTCCTCATTATCGAGGCTTCGCGATCACACTCAGACACACCACACTCGGTAGTACTCCTCTGGACGAGTGATCAGCCCGTCGCAAAGACCTCTACCTGACAACACACAACACACAGACATCCATACCGGCAGCGGGATTCGAACCCACAATCCCAGCAAGCGATCGACCGCAGACCGACGCCTTAGACCGCGCGGCCGGTGGCATCGTCTGTGGAAATATAGCCAGTGAAATGAACAAAGGCAGCTTATGAGTGCAACGTGGGAATGAGTAAAGTGTCACGTGTCCACGTGTGTTATAGGACATGATAGGACGTTGGTGAATGAGTAATTTAGTATTGTTCAATGCGTACAGTATGCTTAAGATCATATATATATATATATATATATACCAACACACGCACATAGCAACGTTACAATTCACACACAGACACAACTCTGCTACATGTTTCAGCTATAAATCGCCATCCTGAAGTAGACGTAAATACACAGCAATATATAACATTAATACATCACTCTCATATGTACAGATACAAATATATATAGGAGCAGCTATAAATAAAATGATGTGGATATTATGGCTAGTGTGTAGTTAACATGCTCTTTGTTAAAATTATTGTCACTGTTTATAATGTAATGAGGATGTAACATGGAGTGATCCGTGATCGAACCCGGGCCTCCGCGGTGAGAGGCCGGCAGGGACTTAAAACAGTTAGATTAACCGCAGTTACATGTGAAGTATCAGTCCGTACCGCGCAGTAAACACACTCCGTCTCAGTTATACAAACCAGTCAGTTAATGTGTACAGTGAAATAATCGCTGATTGTTCTGAGATCCACACAAAACACATAAATACAGTCCGTACCGCGCAGTAAACACACTCCGTCTCAGTTATACAAACCAGTCAGTTAATGTTGTACAGTGAAATAATCGCTGTTTGTTCTGAGATCCACACAAAACACATAAATACAGTCCGTACCGCGCAGTAAACACACTCCGTCTCATTTATACAAACCAGTCAGTTAATGTTGTACAGTGAAATAATCGCTGTTTGTTCTGAGATCCACACAAAACACATAAATACAGTCCGTACCGCGCAGTAAACACACTCCGTCTCAGTTATACAAACCAGTCAGTTAATGTTGTACAGTGAAATAATCGCTGTTTGTTCTGAGATCCACACAAAACACATAAATACAGTCCGTACCGCGCAGTAAACACACTCCGTCTCAGTTATACAAACCAGTCAGTTAATGTTGTACAGTGAAATAATCGCTGTTTGTTCTGAGATCCACACAAAACACATAAATACAGTCCGTACCGCGCAGTAAACACACTCCGTCTCATTTATACAAACCAGTCAGTTAATGTTGTACAGTGAAATAATCGCTGTTTGTTCTGAGATCCACACAAAACACATAAATACAGTCCGTACCGCGCAGTAAACACACTCCGTCTCAGTTATACAAACCAGTCAGTTAATGTTGTACAGTGAAATAATCGCTGTTTGTTCTGAGATCCACACAAAACACATAAATACAGTCCGTACCGCGCAGTAAACACACTCCGTCTCAGTTATACAAACCAGTCAGTTAATGTTGTACAGTGAAATAATCGCTGTTTGTTCTGAGATCCACACAAAACACATAAATACAGTCCGTACCGCGCAGTAAACACACTCCGTCTTAGTTATACAAACCAGTCAGTTAATGTTGTACAGTGAAATAATCGCTGTTTGTTGTGAGATCCACACAAAACACATAAATACAGTCCGTACCGCGCAGTAAACACACTCCGTCTCAGTTATACAAACCAGTCAGTTAATGTTGTACAGTGAAATAATCGCTGTTTGTTCTGAGATCCACACAAAACACATAAATACAGTCCGTACCGCGCAGTAAACACACTCCGTCTCAGTTATACAAACCAGTCAGTTAATGTTGTACAGTGAAATAATCGCTGTTTGTTCTGAGATCCACACAAAACACATAAATACAGTCCGTACCGCGCAGTAAACACACTCCGTCTTAGTTTATACAAACCAGTCAGTTAATGTTGTACAGTGAAATAATCGCTGTTTGTTCTGAGATCCACACAAAACACATAAATACAGTCCGTACCGCGCAGTAAACACACTCCGTCTCAGTTATACAAACCAGTCAGTTAATGTTGTACAGTGAAATAATCGCTGTTTGTTCTGAGATCCACACAAAACACATAAATACAGTCCGTACCGCGCAGTAAACACACTCCGTCTCAGTTATACAAACCAGTCAGTTAATGCTGTACAGTGAAATAATCGCTGTTTGTTCTGAGATCCACACAAAACACATAAATACAGTCCGTACCGCGCAGTAAACACACTCCGTCTCAGTTATACAAACCAGTCAGTTAATGTTGTACAGTGAAATAATCGCTGTTTGTTCTGAGATCCACACAAAACACATAAATACAGTCCGTACCGCGCAGTAAACACACTCCGTCTCAGTTATACAAACCAGTCAGTTAATGCTGTACAGTGAAATAATCGCTGTTTGTTCTGAGATCCACACAAAACACATAAATACAGTCCGTACCGCGCAGTAAACACACTCCGTCTCAGTTATACAAACCAGTCAGTTAATGTTGTACAGTGAAGTAATCGCTGTTTGTTCTGAGATCCACACAAAACACATAAATACAGTCCGTACCGCGCAGTAAACACACTCCGTCTCAGTTATACAAACCAGTCAGTTAATGTTGTACAGTGAAATAATCGCTGTTTGTTGTGAGATCCACACAAAACACATAAATACACTGTGTGGACAGAACGTAGAATTGTTGAATGTTAAACATGGTGGTACATATAGTAACCACTGGGCTTTATAAAGGGTTTATTAGCTAATCCTTCTTTGAGCTATACAGAACATACTCTGTGTGTCTGACACTTCTGCGACGTTAGTTCCAGAGACATCCCTGTTTGTGTCGTGAATTGAATTATGACATTCGCTTGGAATTTAAATAATATGGCATTGAGTGTAATGTATTTCCGGGAAGATCCTTGGTTACTCAATGACCTTACGACAGCTCTGAGTAATGCGAAAGTCCAAAAGAGCACGGTCATGCGTGATGTGTGTGTCGTAAACACGTGCGTGCGTCAGCCTGTTTGCGTGTCTAAAGTCACGTCACTAATGGACGTAAATTTGTTAATAACGGTAACACACACGTCGTAACGTAAGCTCCAAATTCCCGGTCTTGTTTTTTTGTTATCGGGTTTCGCGAATTAAATATTGCGCCTGTACAGAGAAATCGTTACGAATTGCGAAGGGGGAAGTACAGAGGAATGCTAACTTGGCCTGTGTTTAGACACAGTGCCGTCCGCAGCGTGTTACTGCAGAGTGACAGAGAGAGACCACGATAAACATGATGCAGGGGTTTTAACGGAGTGACTGGCGAATGTAAAACAGAAATGCTAACAGCTACGTCTTGCAGAACGTCTGTTTGTCTTTATTTGCCTAATTCGGGAATAATCTCAGATAATTCTTGTTGCTGCTTGAAATTGTCTGTAAGTCCACCTCGAATCATAGTTTCGTTCTGACTACTGTTTTGTCTACGTCTGTGTACCTATTGTTCGCTATAAACATATTAACCCTCTAAAGCCCAGTGGTTACTATATGTACCACCACGTTTAACATTCACAAATTCTACGTTCTGCCCACACAGTGTATTTATGTGTTTTGTGTGGATCTGAGAACAAACAGCGATTATTTCACTGTACAGCATTAACTGACTGGTTTGTATAACTGAGACGGAGTGTGTTTACTGCGCGGTACGGACTGTATTTATGTGTTTTGTGTGGATCTCAGAACAAACAGCGATTATTTCACTGTACAACATTAACTGACTGGTTTGTATAACTGAGACGGAGTGTGTTTACTGCGCGGTACGGACTGTATTTATGTGTTTTGTGTGGATCTCAGAACAAACAGCGATTATTTTACTGTACAGCATTAACTGACTGGTTTGTATAACTGAGACGGAGTGTGTTTACTGCGCGGTACGGACTGTATGTGTTTTGTGTGGATCTCAGAACAAACAGCGATTATTTCACTGTACAACATTAACTGACTGGTTTGTATAACTGAGACGGAGTGTGTTTACTGCACGGTACGGACTGTATTTGTTGTTTGTGTGGATCTCAGAACAAACAGCGATTATTTCACTGTACAACATTAACTGACTGGTTTGTATAACTGAGACGGAGTGTGTTTTACTGCGCGGTACGGACTGTATTTATGTGTTTTGTGTGGATCTCAGAACAAACAGCGATTATTTCACTGTACAACATTAACTGACTGGTTTGTATAACTGAGACGGAGTGTGTTTACTGCGCGGTACGGACTGTATTTATGTGTTTTGTGTGGATCTCAGAACAAACAGCGATTATTTCACTGTACAACATTAACTGACTGGTTTGTATAACTGAGACGGAGTGTGTTTACTGCGCGGTACGAACTGTATTTATGTGTTTTGTGTGGATCTCAGAACAAACAGCGATTATTTCACTGTACAACATTAACTGACTGGTTTGTATAACTGAGACGGAGTGTGTTTACTGCGCGGTACGAACTGTATTTATGTGTTTTGTGTGGATCTCAGAACAAACAGCGATTATTTCACTGTACAACATTAACTGACTGGTTTGTATAACTGAGACGGAGTGTGTTTACTGCGCGGTACGGACTGTATTTATGTGTTTTGTGTGGATCTAAGAACAAACAGCGATTATTTCACTGTACAACATTAACTGACTGGTTTGTATAACTGAGACGGGTGTGTTTACTGCGCGGTACGGACTGTATTTATGTGTTTTGTGTGGATCTCACAACAAACAGCGATTATTTCACTGTACAGCATTAACTGACTGGTTTGTATAACTGAGACGGAGTGTGTTTACTGCGCGGTACGGACTGTATTTATGTGTTTTGTGTGGATCTCAGAACAAACAGCGATTATTTCACTGTACAGCATTAACTGACTGGTTTGTATAACTGAGACGGAGTGTGTTTACTGCGCGGTACGGACTGTATTTATGTGTTTTGTGTGGATCTCACAACAAACAGCGATTATTTCACTGTACAGCATTAACTGACTGGTTTGTATAACTGAGACGGAGTGTGTTTACTGCGCGGTACGGACTGTATTTATGTGTTTTGTGTGGATCTCAGAACAAACAGCGATTATTTCACTGTACAGCATTAACTGACTGGTTTGTATAACTGAGGAGTGTGTTTACTGCGCGGTACGGACTGAGTCTTTATATGTAGCCTAATAGATTCTAAAGAGGGCAAGTTCAAACACATAAACAGTGCAAGATATGACTGACCCAGTTTCTATGTAATTTCTTTAAAATACCAGCACACAGCTGTTCCTGTGTGTCAAGTTACTTAACTCGCCTTCTGTCGCTCACATCGTTACCCGTGAAGTGATGGCTACTGTGACACTCTGCCCACAATTCAATTCGCCTGTATATACATCGCCATATCTTTCTAAGCGCATGACATAGGCCACACACAAACAGCTGTTGTTACGCTCACGTTACGACTGCTGTTCCATAAAACTACCCACTTTCCTGTGTACTGTCCTCGACCAACAAGAACAGCTTTGACTGTGATGTCATAGGTAGGAACTCTTATCTCTGAGCTTACATTGCGGGGATAAAGTGTATATTCTGTCATTGCTATGTCTCTATCACTGCATGTATCACTTGCTTCTGGTCGCCATTTGTTCGTTATTCAGTTTAAACAACTCTAAACTCCAATTAATGTCCAGCTGTTACCGAATAGAACACAACATTATAAACTGTACTTTATATTATATGTTCGGTGCATATCAGTAATTAATAATTCATTCCAACAAATGCAATACACTAGTTTAGTGTTTTCTTGTCCCTACATATGTTTCGGCACCACCTGTGCCATCCTCAGGGGTGTCGTCGATAGTTCACAGTTTTCAAATGCATCCAATTCACTTCCACAACATAAATTCACTATCACTGAATATCACTTATCTTCTTATTCATGGTAGTCAGCTTGTCTAATTAAGTAATTACAAATAGTGTCCTCTCGCACGCACAATACACAACATTTCAGCCCAGTGTATTTTTAACAGGAACACATCGGTTACTAATCATATATATTTGTCTAACTGAACACTGCGGAGGTCAAAGCTGTCCTCGTGAGTCAACATCAGTACTTCCCGTTTTGCCCAAACACCGTCCGTTACTAGCATTATCTTTTCTTTGAACAGTGTCCGCCATGACAGTACATCTTGCCTGTTATTAGCGATAACGCACAACAAACAGCCCGCTGACTAATTGCGCTGCGTAAGTACAATTGCTATTCAGTTTCAAGCTCCATACTTTTTTTCGCAGTCTGATGCATCACATCACATTATCAAAAAAGCAAGATGATTCTACATGGGCACATACAGTCGAACCCGTTTATAACGACATCGGTTTATGCGACATTTCGTATATAACGACATATATTCTGTGGTACCAATTAATTCCTCGCTGTTAACCATAACACTATACTCCTCGGTTATAACAACACTCGTTTATAACGACACACAATATTCAGTCCCCTTCATGACGTCATAACCGAGTTCGACTCTATATCAGTTAATTTCGTCAAAATAAAATGTATTCTTTGTTTCTCTACAAGGGCCGGAATTTTCTTGCGAAGGTGAAACTGGCAGAACTGTTGAACTCAGCACAGTCTGAGGCTGTGGTTCGTCTTTGTAATGCAGACAAAGTGTTGTCTGTGAGGTGCGAGCAGAGACCGAAGACACAGTTGACGATCTAAACACAAAAATCGAACGTGTCTGTCCCGACATCTGTCGCTAAGGCACATAACCAACGCGCCAGAAGTGTTACGCCCTGCAGAAGGTTCCTCTCACGGTACATGCAGACGTGCTTCACCTCAGTTACAGTTGCATTCGTAACGTGACGTAAGGTCACGTCAGCGAAGCGAATCGGGTTAGCGGTCAAGTTTAGACAGTGTAAACGCTGCAGGGAAGTGGGAAACCGTCCTTACAAGTTGGCGTTTCAGCGAGAGAAAGCTCTCCGGCTAGAAGAAAAGCACGAAGCGTCGTGGTGAGAAAGGAGGGCTCTCTCCACTGCTGCACTGCACTCTTGGTCACAGAGAAAGTGACCGACATATCTGGCCAACATTCTTTGTTGCTACTCAGCCGCATTGTGCTTCTGCTTCTATAAAGTTACGTTGAACGCCTGCAGCCGAACAGCAATGGACAGATTACTTGCTAGCTGAGCTCCCCAAATCTGCACATACTGCTACTTACTGCAGAGACCAGCTTTAACCTTGACAACGTGGGTTGGCCTCCTTTATCACTGCAGAAAGCACAAAGACACTGTCAGACACTTTATATACTTCATATAATGCATTTCCATCTGGTCACACATTTTTTAACCAGCAAAATGCATACCTTTTTATACGATACTTCTTTCTACAATAAAATTAATCCAAAATGTTTCGGTTCTCCAAAGGAACCATCATCAGGGATTTAAACCTTGATTTTACACATATTTATAAATAACAAACAATTGGCACATATTAGAAGTTCTTCTTCTTCTTCTTCGCTTCATGTATTAGGCATTAATGCCTGTTCCGAACTTATACATCAGCTCTCAAATTCACTCCATCTGCGACGTGGGCGACCCATACTTCGTCTTCCTCGTGGGTTGTATTCTCGTATATTAAAAGTTAAAGATGCAAACTGTGAATATTGTCTGTTGTTATAAGTAGGTACACTGAAAGTTAAAATTAGATTAAATCTATTCATATAATTTTGTATAGACATATAATCGTTAAGACAGAACGGCTGTTGAAATGGCAACACTGTACATACCTGCGTATTAGGAGTTCTGCCTTAAGGATTACCTTATATGTCTAAACAGAATTATATGAATAAATTTCATGTAATTTTAACTTCATTTCTAATTTTAACTTTCAGTGGACCTGCTTATAGCAACAGACAATATCCAAAATTTGCATCTTTACTTTTAATGTGCCAATTATTTGTTATGTTATAAATATGTGTAAAATTAACTGACTGGTTTGTATAACTGAGACGGAGTGTGTTTACTGCGCGGTACGGACTGAATGCTTACCTTTAAAGCCCAGCGGTTACTATTGTACCACCATGTTTAGCATTCAACAATTCTACGTTCTGCCCACACAGTGTATTTATGTGTTTTGTGTGGATCTCAGAACAAACAGCGATTATTTCACTGTACAACATTAACTGACTGGTTTGTATAACTGAGACGGAGTGTGTTTACTGCGCGGTACGAACTGTATTTATGTGTTTTGTGTGGATCTCAGAACAAACAGCTATTATTTCACTGTACAACATTAACTGACCGGTTTGTATAACTGAGACGGAGTGTGTTTACTGCGCGGTACGAACTGTATTTATGTGTTTTGTGTGGATCTCAGAACAAACAGCTATTATTTCACTGTACAACATTAACTGACTGGTTTGTATAACTGAGACGGAGTGTGTTTACTGCGCGGTACGGACTGTATTTATGTGTTTTGTGTGGATCTCAGAACAAACAGCGATTATTTCACTGTACAACATTAACTGACTGGTTTGTATAACTGAGACGGAGTGTGTTTACTGCGCGGTACGAGCTGAGTCTTTAAATGTACTTCGCGTTAATTTTCGTGCTTTAGTTGAATGATATTGAGAGGGGAAACCCGAACTACTCCCAAAGATAGCTGTCCCAGTCCCACTATGTCCACCACAACCTCAAACGGGCTGTTCCAGAATCGAAACAGGCCCTCCGCGGTCAAAGGCCGGCGACTATCCGCCTACGTTACTCTACAACGCCTCTAACAACGCTCTATCGCCATATTCGTGTACAAGCTGGTGTTAACCGGAGGACAAAGGGCGAAGTCTGGGAACTTTCCAAAGATAATACTCTTTCGGGAATCTGGGAGCATTGGACAGACTGTTGCCTTATTTTGTGTTTTAACACTCTTAACACTGTAGCTGCTTGCAGCCACGTGCAGACAGCTAACAAGAACGTTGAGGTGCCAAATGGGGGGCAGTCTAACAACCTGACAGACGGAGAATCCAGTTTCTTGCGTACAGCTTAGTGTTAAAGAGGATGAAACACTGAAGTGGAAAATTGGGATTGCTGATATTAATAAGTTTAAGAAGTACAGAACAACGTGTAGGACAAACACATGGTCAGATGTTTCAAATTGTTGCTGTTAAATCAAAGAGAATGCCGAGCATAATTTCGAAGCAGCGATGTTCAAAATGCAAGTTAGTAGTGTTGTGGGGTGACAGACATGACAGAACAGCTGATCGCTGCGTCACGTGATGCGGATGTGCGCTCTGACTGGCACTTGAGATGACGCAGGTTGTGTGGACAGCCAGTTTATGGTACGTGACTTAGAGCTCTCACGGTGGCAAAATTGTGGCTGCTAGCTGAGTCAGTTGGTTCAGATAAACCAAATAAGCCACTTAATATGGCCATCTTGCCGAGAGGGTTTCAGCGAAATTTATTGCTAGCAATTACATTCGATTGACTTCAAGCACTTCCCAATTTTCTAAATGTTCAGTATTAATCCTAAAGCAATACGACCGCCAGACAGTGTTATTATATTAAGGACAGTCACACGTATATTAAGGACAGTGACACGTATATTAAGGACAGTGACACGTACATTAAGGACAGTGACACGTATATTAAGGACAGTGACACGTATATTAAGGACAGTGACACGTATATTAAGGACAGTGACACGTATATTAAGGACAGTGACACGTATATTAAGGACAGTGACACGTAGCCTACTTAGAGCTATATAACTGTCAGCAGAAAGACAACTAACACACAATTGTCACACTTCGTCAAGATATATTAAAACGTTTGCCCTTTCAGACAGCTTTTATTCACTTTGAGTGGGAAAAAGCAGTAAAATTTCTGAATTCGAGATAAACTTTATGTTACGTATACGTATTCATCAGTTTAATGTTACGTATACGTATTCATCAGTTTATGTTACGTATACGTATTCATCAGTTTATGTTACGTATACGTATTCATCAGTTTATGTTACGTATACGTATTCATCAGTTCATATTACGTATACGTATTCATCAGTTTATGTTACGTATACGTATTCATCAGTTTATCTAGAGAGCTATGGAACTGACTGGTGCTGTTGACTGAGGAACTGAGTGTTCTGGAACTGACTGGTGCTGTTGACTGAGGAACTGAGTGCTCTGGAACTGACTGGTGCTGTTGACTGAGGAACTGAGTGCTCTGGAACTGACTGGTGCTGTTGACTGAGGAACTGAGTGTTCTGGAACTGACTGGTGCTGTTGACTGAGGAACTGAGTGTTCTGGAACTGACTGGTGCTGTTGACTGAGGACTGAGTGCTCTGGAACTGACTGGTGCTGTTGACTGAGGATCTGAGTGCTCTGGAACTGACTGGTGCTGTTGACTGAGGAACTGAGTGCTCTGGAAATGACTGGTGCTGTTGACTGAGGAACTGAGTGCTCTGGAACTGACTGGTGCTGTTGACTCAGGAACTGAGAGCTCTTGAACTGACTGGTGCTGTTGACTGAGGAACTGAGTGCTCTGGAACTGACTGGTGCTGTTGACTGAGGAACTGAGTGTTCTGGAACTGACTGGTGCTGTTGACTGAGGAACTGAGTGTTCTGGAACTGACTGGTGCTGTTGACTGAGGAACTGAGTGCTCTGGAACTGACTGGTGCGTTGACTGAGGAACTGAGTGCTCTGGAACTGACTGGTGCTGTTGACTGAGGAACTGAGAGCTCTGGAACTGACTGGTGCTGTTGACTGAGGAACTGAGTGTTCTGGAACTGACTGGTGCTGTTGACTGAGGATCTGAGTGCTCTGGAACTGACTGGTGCTGTTGACTGAGGAACTGAGTGCTCTGGAAATGACTGGTGCTGTTGACTGAGGAACTGAGTGCTCTGGAACTGACTGGTGCTGTTGACTGAGGAACTGAGTGCTCTGGAACTGACTGGTGCTGTTGACTGAGGAACTGAGTGCTCTGGAACTGACTGGTGCTGTTGACTGAGGAACTGAGTGCTCTGGAACTGACTGGTGCTGTTGACTGAGGAACTGAGTGTTCTGGAACTGACTGGTGCTGTTGACTGAGGAACTGAGTGTTCTGGAACTGACTGGTGCTGTTGACTGAGGAACTGAGTGCTCTGGAACTGACTGGTGCTGTTGACTGAGGAACTGAGTGCTCTGGAACTGACTGGTGCTGTTGACTGAGGAACTGAGAGCTCTGGAACTGACTGGTGCTGTTGACTGAGGAACTGAGTGTTCTGGAACTGACTGGTGCTGTTGACTGAGGATCTGAGTGCTCTGGAACTGACTGGTGCTGTTGACTGAGGAACTGAGTGCTCTGGAAATGACTGGTGCTGTTGACTGAGGAACTGAGTGCTCTGGAACTGACTGGTGCTGTTGACTGAGGAACTGAGTGCTCTGGAACTGACTGGTGCTGTTGACTGAGGAACTGAGTGCTCTGGAACTGACTGGTGCTGTTGACTGAGGAACTGAGTGCTCTGGAACTGACTGGTGCTGTTGACTGAGGAACTGAGTGCTCTGGAACTGACTGGTGCTGTTGACTGAGGAACTGAGTGTTCTGGAACTGACTGGTGCTGTTGACTGAGGATCTGAGTGCTCTGGAACTGACTGGTGCTGTTGACTGAGGAACTGAGTGCTCTGGAACTGACTGGTGCTGTTGACTGAGGAACTGAGTGCTCTGGAACTGACTGGTGCTGTTGACTGAGGAACTGAGTGCTCTGGAACTGACTGGTGCTGTTGACTGAGGAACTGAGGAACTGAGTGCTTTGGAACTGACTCGAACTCGTTTGTCGATCAGCTTGATTACCTTGCAGTATTCGTGAGCGACAGTCTGTATGTCCTTCAACAGACAACTACGTAACTTTATTTGCTGTGTTTCGATCTCCAATAGTCAGGCCGCAGTACCGTAAATCTAAAACTCAATTATCATTTTTGCAGTAGCGCTGTTTAAAGATGGCAGCGTGCTGACTTTCATACCGGTGACGTGCTTACAGCTGACAAAGTTTGAACACTGCTTGGGGGCGTAAATGAAGTTATATCCGTACCCTTTTTATTTCTTGACAGATTTGAATGAAATTCGGAACTTAGCTTTCCGTGGAAATCGGCGCAGTAGAGGTCATATTTATTTTAGGATCAGAAATAAATATTGTACCAATACTTACCACATTTATTGTCAGATTTCGATATAATTCTGTACAAGACGTGTGTATATAAAGGTGTTAAGTCGTAAGTGTTCTGAAAACCGGCGCTTGGAAAGGCCGTACCGTTTGTGGGCGTAAATGAAATTATATTTACGTGTGAAACGAGAAACATTACACCACATTTTCAAAGTAAAGAACTCCTTGGTGTCACGTGACGGTGGCATTTCATGCTGAAATTTGTAGAGATATGTAAATTGGTAAAGGGTTAGACATTGGCTGTTTCTAGCCGAAACGTGCAGTCGATCAAATCTCGAGACGCACGGCGTCACGCAATATACGTTGCACGCACAGTATGATCGCTTTCTTTCGAGGCTACAAGATCGCAGCAGTTGAGTTATCGTCGTAACAATTATAAACCACTCTCGAAGTAGGAGAAGTCTGTCGGGCGCCGCATTGCACAATTGCGGCCACTCGGCAGTGTAACAGCATTACGGCACACTAGCCTACTTACGTCCGTCCGTCCGTCAGGCTCACATCGCTTTATACCACTTTCTCGCATTTCCTAGTTTTACAGGTAAACTTGGTACTGTGTTACTTTCATTGTGTCTTGTTTTCTCCCGGCAAGAGGGCTGACCTCCTTACGGACTCACATGTAGGTCACTGCCGCGCATCCTGCCCCCGCCTCCGCCCCCGCTTCCGCCCCCAGCCGCCATAAAAACCTGTCCTGTATTTTTGCATTGTAACGTGGTGTAAGTACGAAATTTTTTGTGTTCTACAGAGGCTTTGTATTACACACAGTATTTCGGCCACTCCAGGCTAATTACTGCTACCCATTCCTTCCCGATTCATTACCACATCGCCCCCCCCCCACCCACCCACACACACACAACACCTTATTAAAATTAAACTCTGTCAGTAACAGTATCTATAATCTTTGTCTTTTCCTTTATTGGTTAGGGAAGCAAATTTTTATCGGGTGTCCTAAAACTCACTTCACCAACACACTACAGCAATTAACTCTTATTATTTTTAATCCCATTCAGTTTTCATGTGATACAGTTGGCAATACTCTGGTTACTAGCTCACATTTCTGTCGCCGATGTAAATAAGGCAGTAATTGTCAGGAAAGTGGGTGTAATATCGGTGAAGCGACTTTCATAACACCCTGTACTTCATATGACGCCATGCTACAGGTTGTGACGAAGGCTTTAATAATACACGTTGAATTATTTTAAATAACATTTGGTAATGGAAGCACTTCTGAAACGTATGTTTAATACCGCTCGGCCAGAGGTTAAGGTTATGAACACCTGTATAAACTATCAGTTGTTAAGTGATATGAACACCCTGTATAAAGTATCACGTCATAAATTATATGAACACTCTGTATAAACTATCAGCTGTTAAATGAGAACATCGACAGTGGATATTCTGTTTCTACTGTGAAATGAACGCAATGCGTAACATCAAACACTGGAATCCGAACTCAGTAGGAACTTTTCTGCCTGAAGGCATAATGCGTATCTGTTGGTCTGTTGTCTGCAGCAGCAGTTTGCTGGATCCTCACAAATGGCAATAAATCTCCTGTAACAAGTTTAACACTCTGAACACTAATTTTAACCTGAAGTATACGTGCTTTTAAACACTCAGTCCGTACCGCGCAGTAAACACACTACGTCTCAGTTATACAAACCAGTCAGTTAATGCTGTACAGTGAAATAATCGATGTTTGTTCTGAGATCCACACAAAACACATAAATAAAGTCCGTACCGCGCAGTAAACACACTCCGTCTCAGTTATACAAACCAGTCAGTTAATGCTGTACAGCGAAATAATCGCTGTTTGTTCTGAGATCCACACAAAACACATAAATACAGTCCGTACCGCGCAGTAAACACACTCCGTCTCAGTTATACAAACCAGTCAGTTAATGCTGTACAGTGAAATAATCGCTGTTTGTTCTGAGATCCACACAAAACACATAAATACAGTCCGTACCGCGCAGTAAACACACTACGTCTCAGTTATACAAACCAGTCAGTTAATGCTGTACAGTGAAATAATCGCTGTTTGTTCTGAGATCCACACAAAACACATAAATACAGTCCGTACCGCGCAGTAAACACACTACGTCTCAGTTATACAAACCAGTCAGTTAATGCTGTACAGTGAAATAATCGCTGTTTGTTCTGAGATCCACACAAAACACATAAATACAGTCCGTACCGCGCAGTAAACACACTACGTCTCAGTTATACAAACCAGTCAGTTAATGCTGTACAGTGAAATAATCGCTGTTTGTTCTGAGATCCACACAAAACACATAAATACAGTCCGTACCGCGCAGTAAACACACTACGTCTCAGTTATACAAACCAGTCAGTTAATGCTGTACAGTGAAATAATCGCTGTTTGTTCTGAGATCCACACAAAACACATAAATACAGTCCGTACCGCGCAGTAAACACACTACGTCTCAGTTATACAAACCAGTCAGTTAATGCTGTACAGTGAAATAATCGCTGTTTGTTCTAAGATCCACACAAAACACATAAATACAGTCCGTACCGCGCAGTAAACACACTACGTCTCAGTTATACAAACCAGTCAGTTAATGCTGTACAGTGAAATAATCGCTGTTTGTTCTGAGATCCACACAAAACACATAAATACAGTCCGTACCGCGCAGTAAACACACTACGTCTCAGTTATACAAACCAGTCAGTTAATGCTGTACAGTGAAATAATCGCTGTTTGTTCTGAGATCCACACAAAACACATAAATACAGTCCGTACCGCGCAGTAAACACACTACGTCTCAGTTATACAAACCAGTCAGTTAATGCTGTACAGTGAAATAATCGCTGTTTGTTCTAAGATCCACACAAAACACATAAATACAGTCCGTACCGCGCAGTAAACACACTACGTCTCAGTTATACAAACCAGTCAGTTAATGCTGTACAGTGAAATAATCGCTGTTTGTTCTGAGATCCACACAAAACACATAAATACAGTCCGTACCGCGCAGTAAACACACTCCGTCTCAGTTATACAAACAAGTCAGTTAATGCTGTACAGTGAAATAATCGCTGTTTGTTCTGAGATCCACACAAAACACATAAATACAGTCCGTACCGCGCAGTAAACACACTCCGTCTCAGTTATACAAACCAGTCAGTTAATGTTGTACAGTGAAATAATCGCTGTTTGTTCTGAGATCCACACAAAACACATAAATACAGTCCGTACCGCGCAGTAAACACACTCCGTCTCAGTTATACAAACCAGTCAGTTAATGCTGTACAGTAAAATAATCGCTGTTTGTTCTGAGATCCACACAAAACACATAAATACAGTCCGTACCGCGCAGTAAACACACTCCGTCTCAGTTATACAAACAAGTCAGTTAATGCTGTACAGTGAAATAATCGCTGTTTGTTCTGAGATCCACACAAAACACATAAATACAGTCCGTACCGCGCAGTAAACACACTACGTCTCAGTTATACAAACCAGTCAGTTAATGCTGTACAGTGAAATAATCGCTGTTTGTTCTGAGATCCACACAAAACACATAAATACAGTCCGTACCGCGCAGTAAACACACTCCGTCTCAGTTATACAAACAAGTCAGTTAATGCTGTACAGTGAAATAATCGCTGTTTGTTCTGAGATCCACACAAAACACATAAATACAGTCCGTACCGCGCAGTAAACACACTCCGTCTCAGTTATACAAACCAGTCAGTTAATGTTGTACAGTGAAATAATCGCTGTTTGTTCTGAGATCCACACAAAACACATAAATACAGTCCGTACCGCGCAGTAAACACACTCCGTCTCAGTTATACAAACCAGTCAGTTAATGCTGTACAGTGAAATAATCGCTGTTTGTTCTGAGATCCACACAAAACACATAAATACAGTCCGTACCGCGCAGTAAACACACTCCGTCTCAGTTATACAAACCAGTCAGTTAATGCTGTACAGTAAAATAATCGCTGTTTGTTCTGAGATCCACACAAAACACATAAATACAGTCCGTACCGCGCAGTAAACACACTACGTCTCAGTTATACAAACCAGTCAGTTAATGCTGTACAGTGAAATAATCGCTGTTTGTTCTGAGATCCACACAAAACACATAAATACAGTCCGTACCGCGCAGTAAACACACTCCGTCTCAGTTATACAAACAAGTCAGTTAATGCTGTACAGTGAAATAATCGCTGTTTGTTCTGAGATCCACACAAAACACATAAATACAGTCCGTACCGCGCAGTAAACACACTCCGTCTCAGTTATACAAACCAGTCAGTTAATGTTGTACAGTGAAATAATCGCTGTTTGTTCTGAGATCCACACAAAACACATAAATACACTGTGTGAGCAGAACGTAGAATTTGTGAATGTTAAACGTGGTGGTACATATAGTGACCACTGGCCTTTTATAGAGGTACGTAGCTATCATTTGCGTATTTGCTGATTCATAAACCGAAGAACGAGGAAGTAATTTGGGAACAAAACAAAACTTTAGTGTTTTACATAAAGGCCTCACTAAGGCCGCACAAATCTTCTCGCATGTGACGCTGTGTCGTAGGGTGAGGGGATACCGACGTTTCGAAATGTCGTGTTGTCTTCAACTTCAAAGGCAGCGACCCAAGAACTGCTTACCTGAATATGAAGGCAATTCAATCCTTCGGAACGTCTGGAAGCACTAACCCTACGACATGCACTTACATCCCAGAAGGCTGTCAGAACACCAGACACTGTGCAGTGACACATTTTGTTTAACGACGTCAATACATTTCCGTCCGTCATTTCCGTATTTCTGCGACGGTTTGGGTCAACTTGGTGTAAAGTTACGTGTGGAACGTCTGCACGTACTGAACGTAGAGCGGTAGAGAGTTTTGTGGGAAACGCAGCTGATGTAAGCGCGTAAATTATATTTTGTCGTACGCTCTACGTTCTACGCTCTAAGTTCTACGCTCTACGCTCTAAGTTCTACACTCTACGTTATACGCTCTACGTTCTACGTTCTACGCTCTACGATCTAAGTTCTACACTCTACGCTCTACGTTCTACGCTCTAAGTTCTACGCTCTACGCTCTAAGTTCTACACTCTACGTTATACGCTCTACGTTCTACGTTCTACGCTCTACGATCTAAGTTCTACGCTCTACGCTCTAAGTTCTACACTCTACGTTCTACGCTCTACAATCTCTTACGATTTGCACAGATGTCGCTAACGATGCCCACAGTAATGTGTTGAGTCACAGTGATTTTTGTGAAAGTCGACCCACGTAAAGTCATACTTATGGGCGTAAAGAAGTTTCCATTCGTAATTTGCACACCGATTTGCTGATTTGGTTGAAACAAAGTATAAGAGATCTACAAACAGTGCTGTTGATTATTTTCGAGTTTCACGAAAATCGGCTCAGTGAAGCTCACACTGTAGGCTACTTACAGGCGCAAATAAATGTCTGTCCTATATTCCACTTTACTGTACAATTTACGTACAGCTCCGTCCTGTAAAGCCCACACAGTGCTGTTAGGCTTTGTAAGTTTCTTGAAATTCGGCCTGGAAGTCATACTGCATTTAGACGTGTACTTTGAAACGGCGTGACGTCCTGACACTCAACAGGAGGACGCCCTGATGGACTCTGTGCACTTCGTCACGGATTGCACCGTTGTGAGTCTCGTTATTCGCCGCGCTTTAGTTTCAAGTATGTGGCTGAAGCAGTTGCCGGGGGTTTTGGGCTTCAGAGCAAACGGTCACAAGTAAACTTGACTAAACAGGTTGCCAAATACACGTAGGACTAAACAGGTTGCCAAATATACGCAGGACTAAACAGGTTGCCAAATACACGTAGGACTAAACAGGTTGCCAAATACAAGCAGGACTAAACAGGTTGCCAAATACACGAAGGACTAAACAGGTTGCCAAATACACGTAGGACTAAACAGGTTGCCAAATACACGCAGGACTAAACAGGTTGCCAAATACACGAAGGACTAAACAGGTTGCCAAATACAAGCAGGACTAAACAGGTTGCCAAATAAACGCAGGACTAAACAGGTTGCCAAATACACGAAGGACTAAACAGGTTGCCAAATACACGTAGGACTAAACAGGTTGCCAAATACACGCAGGACTAAATAGGTTGCCAAATACACGCAGGACTAAACAGGTTGCCAAATAAACGTAGGACTAAACAGTTTGCCAAATACACGCAGGACTAAACAGGTTGCCAAATAAACGTAGGACTAAACAGGTTGCCAAATACACGCAGGACTAAACAGGTTGCCAAATAAACGTAGGACTAAACAGGTTGCCAAATACACGCAGGACTAAACAGGTTGCCAAATAAACGTAGGACTAAACAGGTTGCCAAATACACGCAGGACTAAACAGGTTGCCAAATACACGCAGGACTAAACAGGTTGCCAAATAAACGTAGGACTAAACAGGTTGCCAAATAAACGCAGGACTAAACAGGTTGCCAAATACACGCAGGACGTCTGATTACCAAACTGTCCTCACATCAGGCAATACGCAAGTCCTGTTTCAGCCACTCATCCCATTGTACGAAAGCCTTGAACCATCTCAAAACCTTGTAACTGCTCGGTTTGTCAACAAATCTAAAAGTTCATTGCCGCGTTCACAAAAGCCTGCCACTACTCACTACCCACATGTCCAATTTGTTTCATTACTATCGTCCTACCATCTACGTGTATGTCTACGTTTTGCAAGTAGCCATTTTTTCTTTGTATTTTCCATTTACATCTTACGAATTTGTTATCTTCCCCTGCGTGCTACATTATGCTCTCATCTCATCGCATCTCGTTTGGGCTCACTTATGACAATTATTTAAAAGTACAAATTATGAATTCATAATTATTTATATACACCAACAACAAATACAGTTTATGTAAACTCACAAATTATATATATATATATATATATATATATATATATAAACCCTTCTACATGTTTCAGTGACAAATCCCCATATCAGGCATACATACATACAAAGGTATATAAAATTAGTACGTCCAATTTACATATAACTAAGTAACTAACTCGATGAAGCAGCGTCCTTCTTGAGAAGCTAACAGGTCGTCAGCTAGTCAATAAATTCTCCGCGTTTTATGGAACCCGAAGGTTCATTACCGCATTCACAACAGCCCGCCACCTGTCCCTATCCTGAGCCATATCAATCCAGTCCATGCCCTCCATCCCACTTCCTGAAGATCCATTTTAATATTATCCTCCCATCTACGCCTGGGTCTTCCAAGTGGTCTCCTTCCATCAGGTCTCCCCACCAAAATCCTGTACGCACCCAATTTACATGTAAATTGTTAATAACAAATAATGTAAGCTACAATTACAAAAGTGTGGACACTACGCAGTGCGATGTGACGTCACGTTCACTGACACGTCGCTGTTCACACAGTGCTGTACACAGCTGTCTGCTACAGCAGGCACAGCACTGCACGATACAGGCACTTCATGCATACAGGCATCTAAAACTCCGATACTAGACGTCTGTATACATATAACGTATAACATATAACATATAACATATAACATATAACCACATACAGCATAAACAGTGGCGCATCAGTGAATTTTATTCGATAACATATCAGCATCAAGCTTGATCTCAAGCTTCCGCCGCGATGTAAAGAGATCTGCGTTCTTTTGGGAATTTACGTAGCGTAGAATGGTAGTTTTGCACCGACGTTTCGGTACAACTTATCGGTCCCATCTTCAAAAGCCAAGCAGTACAAGACGAATGCCGGGTACACTTAGGTACGCAGTTTACATAGCGAATGGTGATTGGTGCTCAGTTAACGTCACGTGTACCCGGGATTATTCTTGGACTGCTTGACACTTGAAGATGGGACCGATAGATTTTCCCGAAACGTCGGCGCGGAACTACCATTCTAAGCTGCGTAAAATCCGAAAATAGCGCAGATCTGATGTCGGCATCACTTTACCTCTTGTATCCACATTTTTGTATTTCTAGCTGTAATTATTTATTTGTGACACCGTGTGTATGTCCGATGTATTTGTGACACCGTGTGTATGTCCGATGTATTTGTGACACCGTGTGTATGTCCGATGTATTTGTGACACCGTGTGTATGTCCGATGTATTTGTGACACCGTGTGTATGTCCGATGTATTTGTGACACCGTGTGTATGTCCGATGTATTTGTGACACCGTGTGTATGTCCGATGTATTTGTGACACCGTGTGTATGTCCGATGTATTTGTGACACCGTGTGTATGTCCGATGTATTTGTGACACCGTGTGTATGTCCGACGTATTTGTGACACCGTGTGTATGTCCGATGTATTTGTGACACCGTGTGTATGTCCGATGTATTTGTGACACCGTGTGTATGTCCGATGTATTTGTGACACCGTGTGTATGTCCGATGTATTTGTGACACCGTGTGTATGTCCGATGTATTTGTGACACCGTGTGTACGTCCGATGTATTTGTGACACCGTGTGTACGTCCGATGTATTTGTGACACCGTGTGTATGTCCGATGTATTTGTGACACCGTGTGTATGTCCGATGTATTTGTGACACCGTGTGTATGTCCGATGTATTTGTGACACCGTGTGTATGTCCGATATATTTGTGACACCGTGTGTATGTCCGATGTATTTGTGACACCGTGTGTATGTCCGATGTATTCGTATTATATTTCTGTGTATTAACGTCTCCCTGAGGTTGGCCATTTACCGCTGTAACATACAGGGTGTTCATGTGTGTGGACAGTTTGTGCTTTTGTATAACTGTGGGCATTGCTGGTGTATTTGTGTGATTGTACTGCATTCTGCAGTCTGTCTTACGACAGGTCCGTAGCCTCTTCATTCTGCAGTCTGTCTTACGACAGGTCCGTAGCCTCTTCATTCTGCAGTCTGTCTTACGACAGGTCCGTAACCTCTTCATTCTGCAGTCTGTCTTACGACAGGTCCGTAACCTCTTCATTCTGCAGTCTGTCTTACGACAGGTCCGTAGCCTCTTCATTCTGCAGTCTGTCTTACGACAGGTCCGTAGCCTCTTCATTCTGCAGTCTGTCTTACGACAGGTCCGTAGCCTCTTCATTCTGCAGTCTGTCTTACGACAGGTCCGTAGCCTCTTCATTCTGCAGTCTGTCTTACGACAGGTCCGTAGCCTCTTCATTCTGCAGTCTGTCTTACGACAGGTCCGTAGCCTCTTCATTCTGCAGTCTGTCTTACGACAGGTCCGTAGCATCTTCATTCTGCAGTCTGTCTTACGACAGGTCCGTAGCTCTTCATTCTGCAGTCTGTCTTACGACAGGTCCGTAGCCTCTTCATTCTGCAGTCTGTCTTACGACAGGTCCGTAGCCTCTTCATTCTGCAGTCTGTCTTACGACAGGTCCGTAGCCTCTTCATTCTGCAGTCTGTCTTACGACAGGTCCGTAGCCTCTTCATTCTGCAGTCTGTCTTACGACAGGTCCGTAGCCTCTTCATTCTGCAGTCTGTCTTACGACAGGTCCGTAGCCTCTTCATTCTGCAGTCTGTCTTACGACAGGTCCGTAGCCTCTTCATTCTGCAGTCTGTCTTACGACAGGTCCGTAGCCTCTTCATTCTGCAGTCTGTCTTACGACAGTGTATTCATCGCGTCTGTTACACATCGTATTTCATTCTGCAGTCTGTCTTACGACAGGTCCGTAGCCTCTTCATTCTGCAGTCTGTCTTACGACAGGTCCGTAGCCTCTTCATTCTGCAGTCTGTCTTACGACAGGTCCGTAGCATCTTCATTCTGCAGTCTGTCTTACGACAGGTCCGTAGCCTCTTCATTCTGCAGTCTGTCTTACGACAGGTCCGTAGCCTCTTCATTCTGCAGTCTGTCTTACGACAGGTCCGTAGCCTCTTCATTCTGCAGTCTGTCTTACGACAGGTCCGTAGCCTCTTCATTCTGCAGTCTGTCTTACGACAGGTCCGTAGCATCTTCATTCTGCAGTCTGTCTTACGACAGGTCCGTAGCCTCTTCATTCTGCAGTCTGTCTTACGACAGGTCCATAGCCTCTTCATTCTGCAGTCTGTCTTACGACAGGTCCGTAGCCTCTTCATTCAGCAGTTTGTCTTACGACAGGTCCGTAGCCTCTTCATTCTGCAGTCTGTCTTACGACAGGTCCGTAGCCTCTTCATTCTGCAGTCTGTCTTACGACAGGTCCGTAGCCTCTTCATTCTGCAGTCTGTCTTACGACAGGTCCGTAGCCTCTTCCAAAGCGAGTTCTCCACAGGGTGCGATCTAGTGCTTCCTCTTTCAATTTCCAGTATCTTCTTTTTTACTTAAGGTCAATCAGTAGCTGCTTACGTCTTCTCCCTCGTCTTCCCGTCATTTCTATCCTTCCTTCTAACTGTAGACACAGTAAATATGTCATGTTAAACATGAAATTCTGCCTCTGTATTTGTCTCAATTCCAGACACTCTCTCAGCACCTGAACTCTATCTTAAATTAATTAATTATTAATTCCAACAAATGCACTACAGTATTTTAGTGTTTTCTGTTCCTACATATGTTTCGGCACTTATAGTGCCATCTTCAGGGGTGCCGAAAGATATGTAGGGACAAGAAAACGCTAAAACAGTGTAGTGCATTTGTTGGAATAAATAATTAATTACTAAATGCACGGTATATATATATATATATATATGTAACATAAAGTCTATGTTCCATGTTTATGCTGACGGTGGCTGACCGTGTTGCATAACCTTACGGCGCAGCCAGCAGTCTACTGTTTTATGTTTCGGTGTTTACGTCCTCGTGCGCGACACCGCATACAACGGACCATTCCGTCAACGGGAGGGCAGAACACAGTGCAATTCGCAGAAGATATGTTACGTGACACAAAGACGTTTCCAGCTTGACTCGAAGGGTCAGCACTGCTGCAGTGCCCTTGACAGATGGAAGACAACTGTCACGGTGCCCGACGTTTCGTCAGGTTTCTCCGCCGGGCCGCTTTATCACGTAGGCACGATCTGACCTGGATGTTACGTAGCGCTGCTTTTCACTTGTCTTTCGCTTCATCGAGTTCATCCACCTTCTCCGCCTTCTGCCGCTTTCTTCGGCCTGAATTTCCGCAGATTGTATAACGGTGTCAGCGGACACACAGGGCAGCGGACACACAGGGCAGCGGACACACAGGGCAGCGGACACACAGGGCAGCGGACACACAGGGCAGCGTGCGGGCTGTCGCCAGGGGCCAAAGTGCCAGACAAAACGTCAAATTAAGAAAACAAATTGTACGTTGTGTCCACCGTGCAGTTTGGTAACATTCAACAATTAAACCAACAAATACACTTCACTTTTTAAGCATGTCCAATAACCCTACAGATGTTTCGACTGCAATAGAGCCATCATCAGGGGTTCAAGGTCACGTTCACTTCAACGTTCACGTAGTGATACCAAATGGATTAGTGAATGTTGAAGTGAACGTGACCTTGAACCCCTGATGATGGCTCTATTGTAGTCGAAACATGTGTAGGGTTATTGGACATGCTTGAGAAATGAAGTGAATTTGTTGGTTTAATTGTTGAGTAAGAAAACAAAATTTGTTAACTGCATGGTGCCCCAGCTAGGGCTTGTGTGTCCCGTGACCCCACAGTTCCAACGGTCCTTCGCTAGGGGCGCTGGCAATATAGTGCAATAGAAATATAGAAAATATAGAAAATAGGTGCAAAATAAGTCCCTGTTTTTCAAAACACCTTACTGCTCTTTTAGGCGGGGGGGGGGGGGGGGGGGGGTTGTCAGCGTGTGGTTCTTCTAGGGCGCCAGTTTCCAGCCTTCAGTCCAAGGAATGGGCCAGTCAATGCAGAGAGGCAGCCGATTTCATGACACTGTATCACATCACTCTGCCTGGCCTCATCACACGTCACACAGTGGCGTATCGTTACTGACATGTCGTTACATTTACCCCACGATAGAGCATAAGTGATTTCTCAGTATGGACAGATAAATCGATGAATATTCTTCACCGGAATGCTAGCAAACATTAACACGCTTTGTCTTACATCTCGAGACACTGGATCCTCGCTCACTCAAGACAACAGTTACGGACACAAAGATATCTACTGCCAGTTTCTGTAGGTAACACAAAGATATCTAATGCAGTTTCTTAGTAACACAAGATCTAAGTATTTTCAGTAGGTACACAAAGATATCTACTGCCAGTTTCAGTAGGTGACACAAATATATCACTGTCAGTTCTGAGTGACAGATATCTACTGCCAGTTTTAGGTGACTCAAAGATATCTACTGCCAGTTTCTGTAGGTAACACAAAGATATCTATGCCAGTTTCAGTAGGTGACACAAAGATATCTACTGCCAGTTTCTGTAGGTGACACAAAGATATTACTGCAGTTTCTGTAGGTGACTCAAAGATATCTACTGCCAGTTTCTGTAGGTACACAAAATATCTAATGTCATTTTCTGTAGGTAACACAAAGATATCTACTGCCAGTTTCAGTAGGTGACACAAATATATCACTTACTGTCAGTTTCATTCGTAGGTGACTCAAAGATTCTTATACTTAGCCAGTTGTAGTCAGTATTGGTGACACAAAGATATCTACTGTCAGTGTTTCTGTCAGTGTAGTGACACAAAGATATCTACTGCTTCAGTAGTCACTATTCATGTAGGTAACTAATACAAGATATATCTACTGTCAGTTTCAGTAGGTAACCACAAACAAGATTATTTCATAATATAAATGTCACAAACACAATTTCTTAGACAAACAACATAATTGATTAAACTTGAACTAAGTAATTATCATACGAAGCAGTAATTATTGGAATTGTTATGCACATTATATAAAGTATGATTTACTTATATAATGACACTCGTAAGAAAGGAGATGTGCCTGGCGCTGTTGTGAAAGTGCTTTCTTCTGCAGGGTTTGTGGCACACGGAGAGAAATTGTAGCATGACATCATTCAGGAACGTCATGTCGCTGACCTCGAAATTGACAGTAGTGCTACTTACATAGTTCGGTAGTCGTCAACTTGAGTCCATCAGCTTAATACGTTTGTCTACAAGTGGGACGAGATACAATCGGGTGATGAGCACGGACTGAGCTGTAAGCACGTGCGACAAGAATCGGAGAGCTCTTAGCTATAAGAATGGTTTAAGTAATGCGTCAGTTTAACTTTTGTTTTGTTAGGATATTGAGCACAATAGGGTATTTCCGATCTCTTGCTAATCGTTTGTTCTATAGCGCTATATATATATATGGATCCAGGCCGTTGTAACTAACGGGACCTCAAGTAGGGGCGCACCCAAGGAGGGGCTGCCGGGCTGCAGCCCCCCCCCCCAAATCCCCAACACCGAAATTTAAAAATATAGATTTTATAGATATTACGATATCAAAAATTTTACGTGATTTACCCCTCATCTGAAATCAGCTTATGACAGTATGTTAGAATTTTGGAAAATAAATTAATAAAATTAAAAAAACAATAAGATAGGACACTGTGATTGAGTGACGGAATGTAACTATGTATGTTAATGTAGTTATTTGTGTTGTATATAAAGTAGTTAGTATGTTATAACATGTTCATATGTTGTGCTTAGGACATGATTTTTGTAACAATTTTAAAATCAAACATAAATTATATACAGCCTCAGGGTCAGCCCCCCAAAAAAATTTTGGGTACGAACCTGACCTCAAGTGATAAAATATCTGATGTGTATTATACCACACAACCTGTTTCGTAAGCCAGACACACACTGACAGCTTTCAGAGACGCTGTCAGAGGCAGTCACGTGACTACCTGAAGGACGCCACGGCCATTTGTAACTGCGTCGTATCTAAGCACCGTCTGATATTGGAGAAGTCCATTGATAGCCTTTGTTCTGTTTCTGGGAATTCCGTGTTATTGAACGAAGGTAGGTGTGGGCGTTGCGAGGAGACGCGTCGAGTAGAGATTAGAGAACAAATACGAAGTGGCAGAAACCCACAGCGAGGCCTAATACAAGTCCGAATATACAGAGTATACACAAAAGAATGGTGCGGTTTACTATGTAATTAGTATGGACACCGCACCATTCTTTTGTGTATATCCTGTATACTAGCTTGAAGACAGAGACCAAAAATGGAGGATCCCGAGAAAATAATTCACACGAAATGTTTCTCCACAACAAAGAAAACGCAATTGGATCTTCACTGCTCAATGCCGACCAACATGTCAGTAGGACAGACAATGCATGCTGTAATTTAGTTGTTGCTGTCAGCGAAGCCCACATTCTCCCTCCAAACAATAAGACTGTTGTGGCCTATTTCACACGCACTGCTCTTCAGAACCGAAAGTGTCAGCGCGGGTACACGGATCGTGCTGATAGTTCTGCAGAGGAACTAGCAGAGGTTGCAGCTACTATAACTTGCAATGGCGCACTCCGTCACGTGACACACAACTTTAGTAACGCGTTCTCTAAATGCCGCACAGTTTTACGGTACAGCGTGAATGTAATTCAGTTTATTTGCTTTAGAACAGCATGGCCTCCCTGCGCGGATTTTCACGAAACTCAAAGAAATTCAACAGAACTTCGTGAAGATCTGTCATAACGAACTTCGCCCAAAACGGAAAATCAAAGGGGAGAATATGAATATAAATTTACTTACGCCTCTAATTAAAGTATTATTTTCACTACACGGATTGTATTGGTTTGTTGTGTGTTGTTTGTTGTTGTTTTGTGTTGTGTTTGTTGTTTTGTTGTTGTGTTGTTTTGTTGTTGTTTTGTGTTGTTGTGGTTTGTGTTGTTTTTGTTGTGTTGTTGTTGTTGTTTTGTTGTTGTGTTGTTTGTTGTTGTTGTTGTTTGTTTTGTGTTGTGTTGTTCGTGTTTTGTTGTTGTTTGTTTGTTGTTTTGTTGTTGTGTTGTTGTTGTTGTTTTGTTGTTTGTTGTTTTGTTGTTGTGTTGTTCTGTTGTTTTGTTGTTGTTCTGTTGTTTTGTTGTTGTGTTGTTTTGTTGTTTGTGTTGTTCTGTTGTTTTTGTTTGTTGTGTTGTTTTGTTGTTTTTGTGTTGTGTTGTTTTTGTTTTGTGTGTTGTTTGTTGTTTTGTTTTTGTGTTGTTCTGTTGTTTTGTTGTTGTGTTTTTGTTGTGTTGTTGTTGTTGTGTTGTTGTTGTTTTGTTGTTTGTTGTTTTGTTGTGTTGTGTTGTTGTTGTTTGTTGTTGTGTTGTTTGTTGTTGTGTTGTTTGTTTGTTGTTTTGTTGTTGTGTTGTTCTTGTTTTTGTTGTGTGTGTTTTTTGTTGTTGGTTTGTTTGTTGTTTGTTTTTGGTTGTTTCTGTTGTTTTGTTGTTGTGTTGTTTTGTTGTTGTGTTGTTCTGTTGTTTTGTTGTTGTGTTTTCTGTTGTTTTGTTGTTGTGTTGTTCTGTTGTTTTGTTGTTGTGTTGTTTTGTTGTTGTGTTGTTCTGTTGTTTTGTTGTTGTGTTGTTCTGTTGTTTTGTTGTTGTGTTGTTCTGTTGTTTTGTTGTTGTGTTGTTCTGTTGTTTTGTTGTTGTGTTGTTTTGTTGTTGTGTTGTTCTGTTGTTTTGTTGTTGTGTTGTTCTACGTTTGGTTCGGTGTTTTGATTGGTTGCTTCTGCTTCTGTTGCTTGATATTATTATCTAAATTAATTATTGCCGGTTGCCATTGGTTTATGCGCTGTGTATTGTGGTATTAAATTCCTTGTTTCGGTACAAATGTATACCAGTCACAGAAGCTAGTGGCTTCCATAAACAGGGAATAACTAAGATGGGAAACAAAATAAAACTACAAAAACACAACAAACCAATAAATAACACTGAATCAAACTTTATATTATACATACCGTACATTTCAGTAATTAGTTAATTAATTCATTCCAACAAATGCACCACACTGTTTTAGTGTTTTTTGTCCCTACACATGTTTCGGCACTTCCTGTGCCATCATCAGGCTGTCGTCGAGAGACTACAAACCTCAATGCATCCAGTTCACTTTCACAACATATAATTTGTAAGTCACTGTCACTTAACATCACTTATCGTGCACTAAGTGCTGTTCAGTGACAGTGACTTACAATAATTATATGTTGTGACAGTGAACTGGATGCATTGAGGTTTGTGAACTCTCGACGACACTCCTGATGATGGCACAGGAAGTGCCGAAACATGTGTAGGGACAGAAAACACTAAAACAGTGTAGTGCATTTGTTGGAATGAAATATTTAATTAACACTGAATCAAATATAGATCAACAGAAGAAGATAAGGGCCAGTTTAACATTCCACAGCCCATAGATAAGGTGAATTACAAGTCTTCTACAAAACACAAAAAAACTGCATTTAGAAGAACATGACAAAGCAAAACTGGAGCATAAAAGAAAGCAGCAGTCGTAATACCAGCGATATGTACAAATTTACAAGTCGAAAATGCAACCATAAATCTGTGGGCCAAACAGGCAAGAAAATAAAAAACGTTACATAGAACATAAAATATATATTAAAAGGATTTTAATATTGTTCATTCAGTGTATTATTTAATGTTTGTATGTTCTTCCTGATGATAATTCCTAAAGAGTCGAAACATGTTGGAG
Organism: Reticulitermes speratus; assembly: GCA_021186555.1. Classification (NCBI taxonomy): domain Eukaryota; kingdom Metazoa; phylum Arthropoda; class Insecta; order Blattodea; family Rhinotermitidae; genus Reticulitermes; species Reticulitermes speratus. The sequence goes on from JAJKFL010000013.1 coordinate 44,103,932, forward strand.
ATTTTATGCTTTAAGGTTTAAATATAAATTTACATTGACATATTGTGCATTTGGTTGTTTTCTATAAGTTCCTACTAAAACGAACAATCCATATTGGTCGCTCGCAATGCAGATTCTCACAATAAAGACGACAGCAGCAGCAAGCAAGACGCCACGCAATTTACACAAAAATAACACGATCAGACGAGTGGGACGTTTCTTTTTATTTGAAACTGTCCACCAACATTATGCCACAGTGCGCATGCGCGAACCTACAAAAGCACGTACCTAATACACGTAACCCTGAACAGGCCCTTGCAAAGGCCTAACTCAGCAGCATCACAACGCCAAGGTCCGGCCCTACAAAGTCGCTATGTATAACATTCACAGGTTAGCAAAGCATTTTCGGTAGCAACGGTCACGTGTCGGCGGGAAAGAGAAGACGAAACGTCAGGCGGACACGTGCTTCACGTCAACAGGCCTTTGGACGCAATAATAATTAGAAATTACGAACAGCGAGAACAAGATTATGTACCAGCGTCTCCAAACCACGGTCCCGCGGGACATCGTTAGGAGTACCGCGAGAAAACGTGTGAGGGGAACAAATGTTAGGAATACGGCGAAAAATTGCGAAAGTTTCGGGAAACATCGCGGAATTTTTATCCGGCAACTAGAAATACTGGAGTAACTCCAGGCTTTACCAGCTACCTGTCAGTTTTATTTCGGGCATTTCGTATTTAATGCAGTGGTAGGGATTCCTCCATGGAAAGAGGTTGGAAGACACTGCTACAGATCAGTAGTTCCCAAGGGATCTGCGACAGTTCCCATGGGATCCATGGATACGTTTCTGTAACGGCTGCTTTGAAGTCGGCTTTTTTTTTAACTAAAGAAATAATGTTTTGTTAAAAATAATCGCGGAACTCCTTCAATTAGCGATGTGTTTATTTCGTATTACCGTTAGAATATCTAATTAAGAAACCCCTGTACCCACAAAGCAAGCGACAATCAGTTTAATTAACGTCAAATCATGCCATGCATTGTTACGTATGCTACTGGTATATATTGGTAGCTATCTGAAATGAGTTCTGAGGTACAAACTTTTAATTTTGGATACCTATCGCCTGGACACCCTATATTTACGTGAGCAAGGATGTGAGGATCTGTGGTTATTTTTAGAAGCCTAAGTAGACCACGAGGAAAAAAGTTTGCTAAACACTGCTATAGACAATAACGAATTTGTGATTACCTGCTGATCACCTTAGCACAGGACTCACGTATGACATTGTACAATTAAACAAATAAATGTCAGTGACAGACGTGAACAGTAAACGTCTGTTGTTATAATTCAACGCTACAAAACCTGAGTTTTATATTGGTTTGTGCGTTTTGTGTTAAATTACATTAATTGGGTGAAATTGTAAACATCGTAGGTTTCTGGATATGGCTAATAGACACAAAATGTGTTTACGAGTGCTGCCCTGATGATGGATGACTGGCCATAACATGTTGGAGAAATTTCAGGATAAGCCATGTGGGATTTGTGGTGCACAAAGTGACACTGGGACAGGTTTTTCCCCCCGAGTACTTCGGTTTTCCCCTGTAAATTTCATTCCACCGATGCTCCATTACTTGGAAAAGTGAAAAAACTGATCATCTTCATCACAGTGTTGCAAAATAAGCCTTAAGGCTGCGGTGTGTCCGTAGCATCAGCTGCGGGGCCCTTCACCACAAACAAAATCAGGATAAGTCTGAAATATAAAACACTTTTAAGGCTTTTTGTGTAACGTGTTGGTGCCTTTTGATGTTTCGATCTGTTTATAAGACAACCTTCTTCAGTATTTTTCCCACATACTTTGAAATATCTGTAAATATTCTATTAGATCTGAGCACAAGAAATGTGATGGTAAAGAAGGTCTCAGCCTTCATCTGCATAGTACAGGGACTATATTGCCTAGATGCTTTACAGACCGCAGGCAGTGCATTTATACACCACGCTCAAACACCGGACTGTTCCCTCGCACCTGTAGCAGAGGTTTGCGACGATCCCGCAAGTCATCGGAGCATTGCGTATTTTTTGCACGCTACATGCAGTAAATTCAATTCTTACAGAAATTTCATAAATTCAGACGGAAGTCTCCTTGTTGCATGTTCCAAACAGAACAACTTCGAAATACGTTAAGGTGTTCCGGGCAACAACTTGCAACCTACCGGGCCACAGACCGCGCAGAAGACACGCACTGAGAAGAACTGGACACAACTGGTAATCGGTGCTGGACAAGAGACATGTCCAAGAAAATCCTTCGGGCAACACGCAGTACACACTGCAGTGTCCGCAGTATTAACACGCAATACAATACCATTACTGCAACAGCAGACAACTGTAGTTAGCAAATTGTACGAAACAGAGCGTGACGAAGGACTGAATTTTATGAACTGGTACTTCGATAGGGTAAATGCAGGAGAAATAGTCTCCCCACACACTCTAGTGCTGAGGCTGGGTTTCGTTCTCAGGTGTCCCACACTAATCCACGATGTGCCATTGCGTGATATTAAGGTTGCTGTGAGCCCAACTAGGATCAATGGGCCCCTTTTTTCTGAGACCGATAAGTCTCGCATATTATTACACAATTTTTTACAACTTGTCCGATTACGAGACTTTTCCTTTATTTTCAACAAGACAGTTCAAGTAATTCTGTGTATTGTTTAGTGACGAATTAATGTACAGGGAACTGTCGCCTTTCGTGAGCTAGATATGGGCCCACGCAACATTTACCCCCGGGGCATGTCACAGGACAAACTGCTCAATCATGCTCGCACTGAAGACATTCAGAATATAATGTTTTGAGTTTCATCAGCAGAAATTCGAAGTGTAATGAACTTCAGTGTTTGATATGACGCGTGGCTGCAAGCCGAAGACCATTTCCAGCGCTTTCTTTAAATATGGCGATGAAAAACCTGCAACGCATTCCTCTACAAAGTGCGTGTCTACGCACACAGAAATGTAACGACAGCGAGCGCACACGGGGTGGAGTACCTGGAGTACAGTGACGTGGCTAGGCCTTGTGAAGCCCGGGCGAGTACCCACGGTGGCTAAGCCTTGTGAAGCCCGGGCGAGTACCCACGGTGGCTAAGCTTGTGAAGCCCGGGGCGAGTACCACGGTGGCTAAGCCTTGTGAAGCCCGGGCGAGTACCCACGGTGGCTAAGCCTTGTGAAGCCCGGGGCGAGTACCCACGGTGGCTAAGCCTTGTGAAGCCCGGGGCGAGTACCCACGGTGGCTAAGCCTTGTGAAGCCCGGGCGAGTACCCACGGGGCTAAGCCTTGTGAAGCCCGGGGCGAGTACCCACGGTGGCTAAGCCTTGTGAAGCCCGGGCGAGTACCCACGGTGGCTAGGCCTTGTGAAGCCCGGGGCGAGTACCCACGGTGGCTAACCGTGTCAGAAATGGCGAACTTTTGAAAAAATCACAAATAATTATTACATTTTATTGGCTCAATAATTTAAAAATTTATTGCACGCAGCAAATCGAATTTTTTTCATTAAAATATCCATTTTGTCTCCCCCTTGGACTTTGCAGCCACTCGCCACCCCCTTATAACCATACACCTGTTCTGAGTTATATACACGACGTTTCGGGAGTTGAGTCTACTGCAGAAATGACGTGTATATTAAATACAACTCAGAAACTAGACAATGACGAAAATAAGGGTATAACAAATGAAGCCTTGTCACGAACAACTGGCGAAACATTCTGAAGTTACCCCACAGCATACAAGCTACAACACACGTAACTCCAGTACTGTGTACACAAACTACGTCATAGCTGCGTATAAAGGCTCCACATAATCACTTTGACTTTATTCTAGAGCTGATCGCAATAACTTGTATTGTCCAGCAATGCACAGGTGCTACATGTTTCGAATACATCCACAGTCTTAAAGCAATCCCATTACAGGCCTCGACAGGCCCTTAGGGCTCCAGGAGTTGAGGCTCCCGGAATTTCTAGACAATCGACACATGAAGTTGGCAAGTTTGTCAGCCCTACGCATCGGCCGCCTTTACCCCCAGAAGATATCCCTGGTACTCATTCTGTTAGAGACAGAGTCTACCCCAGGGCCATAATGCGGCAGGAAGGAATCGAAACCGCGACCTTCCGGCTTGTAGCGGAGTGCCTCAACCATCTGCGCCACCGCAGTTTACGAGTAACAAACTAGACAAGTTAGGAACATTCTGCAGAGCCTACCTGCGTTCTGTGTGCCCTTCATCGTGTCGTTGTAATTGTCTCTCGTTTCCAGCGATATTTTGAAGAATACAGCTTGCTGCTGCTTTACACTGTTAGCTTTAAACACCAAACGTCACGTATTAAAACACTGAAACAATTTATCTTCACAACGATCGTATCACATTTGAAGAATCAAAAATTATACCCTTAAATATGTGATCTGAATTGTTAGGTTCCTTCTTAATACTTGCCAATCATCGTGATAGCAGACAGACAGACATTTGCCTGTACGACACACACACACCGCACTACATCTCTATGACCGACGAACTCTACAAATTTTCCACTGAATCTTCAGTGCAATTCGCCGTGACAGCCGCCACAACATAATAACTTATTATTAGCCCTTTGGCCTGCATTACTGCACACGTGAAGGTGGCCCATTTAACTGCAGAACGCACCAAACGCCACCAACCCCTCCCGCATTAATCCCTCAACTGAAGTAGTGTACCGTGAACACGTATCACTCCGCCTCCCTCGAACAAGCAACTATCTATGCCTACGTAGCTTACATAAACATTCAGACTTTCAAAGACAATTTAAATTGTGAATTTAACATTATTAATTATACAGCTGACAGCAAGCCAATGTCCGGAAGTACGTAATTTTTACAGTTCTGCCACTCGCCGTTGTTTAAGTGGTTGTGCTCACATGTATAATATACTGAACTTATTTTGATTAGCGCAGTACAACCGGCTGGTAGGTTAGAGCATCAGGAATAGCAGCGATAAACACGATCAACGCCACGGATATACAAATGAATTACATCTGACGAAGTAACACCATCAGGCAGTAACTGGAAATACAAACATTTGATTAAAATTTTAACTTTCATTCATTCAGTGCATCCTGAATAAATTTCTCATTATAAAACCAACATATACACATCTAATGTACATATCAATACAATCTCTTGCTTAGTGCTACATGTTTCGGCAAAACACCGCTATCTTAAGGGAGTCTACACACCAATATTTAAAACTCACTGAAGTATAATATATATTAGTATTGCACTGTATTATACTGCAGTGACTTTTAATTATTGGTGTACAGACTCCCTGAAGATGGCGGATTCCGCCGAAACATGTAGCAGTAAATAAGAGACTATATTCTTGTGTATGTTAGATGTGCATATGCTGGTTTTATAAATGAGAAGTATGAAGAAAAGCTACTTTTGATGTTCAGTACCCAATGACCTTGAAAACATTTCTCCTCTTTGAGGACACTGTAGTATCCGTAATGACCTTGGTTTGCATTGGGGGGCACTGGTGCGAACCTTGGACGTTTCGTGGCTTTCCTCAGCTTCTCCAGACAAATGCTGGAACAGTAGCTTATGTCTGCTTGACAACCAACGACGACCACCTTTACCAAACCCTTATCTGGTCACTGTTCATCTTCAAATTTTCTTCTTATCGTAAGCCACACATCAGTTGTAGTTGAAATATCGTCGTTACATGACTCAAAAATCAGTCTCTAGATGGTACAGTCAACGTGCCAACAAATTCACTTTCTGTGCACTCAACTTCTATTTACATTTGGAACAACTTGGGCAGTTGAGAACACAACATAACAACTGGGCAGTTTAGAACACAGCAGTCTTTATGTGTCCTGACAGCAGCTGTATTTATGTGTCCTCACAGCAGCTGTCTTTATGTGTCCTGATAGCAGCTGTCTTTATGTGTCCTGATAGCAGCTGTCTTTATGTCATCACAGCAGCTGTCTTTATGTTTCCTGACAGCAGCTGTCTTTATGTTTCCTGACAGCAGCTGTTTTATGTGTCCAACAGCAGCTGTCTTTATGTGTCCTGACAGCAGCTGTCTTTGTGTGTCCTGATAGAGCTGTCTTTATGTGTCCTGACAGCAGCTGTCTTTGTGTGTCCTGATAGCAGCTGTCTTTATGTGTCCTGACAGCAGCTGTCTTTGTGTGTCCTGATAGCAGCTGTCTTTATGTGTTCTGATAGCAGCTGTCTTTATGTGTTCTGATAGCAGCTGTCTTTATGTGTCCTGATAGCAGCTGTCTTTATGTGTTCTGATAGCAGCTGTCTTTTGTGTCCTGATAGCAGCTGTCTTTATGTGTTCTGATAGCAGCTGTCTTTATGTGTTCTGATAGCAGCTGTCTTATGTGTTCTGATAGCAGCTGTCTTTATGTGTTCTGATAGCAGCTGTCTTTATGTGTCCTGATAGCAGCTGTCTTTGTGTGTTCTGATAGCAGCTGTCTTTATGTGTCCTGATAGCAGCTGTCTTTATGTGCCCTGATAGCAGCTGTCTTTATGTGTTCTGATAGCAGCTGTCTTTAGTGTGTTCTGATAGCAGCTGTCTTTATGTGTCCTGACAGCAGCTGTCTTTGTGTTTCTGATAGCAGCTGTCTTTATGTGTTCTGACAGCAGCTGTCTTTATGTGTTCTGATAGCAGCTGTCTTTATGTGTCCTGACAGCAGCTGTCTTTATGTGTTCTGATAGCAGCTGTCTTTGTGTGTCCTGACAGCAGCTGTCTTTATGTGTTCTGATAGCAGCTGTCTTTATGTGTCCTGACAGCAGCTGTCTTTATGTGTTCTGATAGCAGCTGTCTTTGTGTGTCCTGACAGCAGCTGTCTTTATGTGTCCTGATAGCAGCTGTCTTTATGTGTCCTGACAGCAGCTGTCTTTATGTGTTCTGATAGCAGCTGTCTTTATGTGTCCTGACAGCAGCTGTCTTTGTGTGTTCTGATAGCAGCTGTCTTTATGTGTCTGATAGCAGCTGTCTTTATGTGTCCTGACAGCAGCTTGTCTTTATGTGTTCTGAAGCAGCTGTCTTATTGTCCTGACAGCAGCTGTCTTTGTGTGTTCTGATAGCAGCTGTCTTTATGTGTCCTGATAGCAGCTGTCTTTATGTGTCCTGATAGCAGCTGTCTTTATGTGTTCTGATAGCAGCTGTCTTTATGTGTCCTGATAGCAGCTGTCTTTATGTGTCCTGACAGCAACTGTCTTTATGTGTCCTGACAGCAACTGTCTTTATGTGTCCTGACAGCAGCTCTCCCAGTCAGAGCTTTGCTGCACATTACATTCTCTAACTAACAAATTAATTTTCAAGCTACATTTCCATAGACGCCAAATTCTAGACGATCCCCTTCAATGTCTTTTGTAACGCAAGCGATTTCCCCATGACTGTTTCATGCAATGTCCTTGTCACTCTCCTTATTCCATAAATCCCGACGCTCTTTCTTTGAAATTGCATTAATGCGTCACGCACTTATTTTAGTGACTTCTGACGTTTCTCACATATAGTTATGATGTCTTCAAGGCAGAGGAAGGTATAACGGCGTACTGAATATAAAGACGCAGGACAACATTGCGAAAACCTGTTTGTACGAAGCGATTCAGTTCCATAAAGACGCAAAGCCCAGCGGTACAGATAGTTGCATTGTGATGACACTGCCAAGTCACGAGTCCACAAACAAAGGCTTGCGCAATGTGTCAGACGTATAAATAGCATTAATACTAATGATATGCCATTACCTGGCCCGCAAATAATGCGCATATGGACGGCGCAGAACTAACAGCAATGACCCTCCAGATACGGTAGGACGACTAAGCATCTCGCAAAACAAAGCAAAGTGTCCATAAACACCGCGAAGAATATTCCTGACAAGAGGTGGCTACGAGGAAGAATAATTAGACTTCTCAGGGAAATCTTTGTGCGACATCTTTAGGCCAGCGATCGTAACGTCAGTCTGTTGACATTCACTGTATGTTGTGACAGTGAACTGGATGCGTTGAAAATTGCGAACTGTCGACGACACCCCTGATGATGGCACAAAGAGTGCCGAAACATATGTAGGGACAAGAAAACACTAATATAGTGTAGTGCATTTGTTGGAATGAAATAGTTAATTAATTATGGGATATATTTCGCAAAATATCAGGACGATTTCAATTAGAAAACTGTAGAAGGAGGCAGATGAAATACAGAGTTAGTGTATACAGACATTATTGCACCAATTGCTTGGAAAAGAAAGTCACGTAGGTGACAGTGACAGTGACAGTGACTTAACTGTGACACTGACAGACAGCAAGGCAACGTGCACACTCAGTGAAGGCTCGTGCGCTAAGTACATCAGCACTGCCACTGAGTTCCGCTTACAGTAGCTCAGCTGTTCAGCATCAAGCACTGGAACACGTTCAGCTGCTGACGGACCGTTTGATGACTCAGGCGGTCAGTCGCCGGCCTCTTACCGCGAGGACACGGGTTCGATTCCAGACCAGACCATGTCAAACTTGTGGTGAACAAAGTGGCAGTTGGCCAGGTATTTCTCCCAGTACTTCAGTTTTCTCCTGTCAGTATCATTCCCACAATTCATCTATAACCGACGCTATATAACCTCAGCAATTGGACAGCGTCGTTAAATAACGCACTCAAGAAAAAAGCACGCTAGCGAGAGGACATTGCTACAGGCGATGGACATTGTCCAAAAGTTCATTACCCAAAGTGACAGAGGCAAAGCGTGCTCGGCGCTCACCGTCCGGCACCACGTGGAGATCGTGGGGAAGTTCCGAGCGTCACTTTTGCCAAGAAATGGTGCAATTTAAACGAGCAGTGTTGCTCCATCTGGCAGTGCGCCATTGTTGAAGGTGCAAATGAAGGTTGACAGAAGTTAAGAACACACCGCGTGTCTGTCGGCAGTCTTGTGCTTTAGAGCTGTCTGCTAAGGACGGGGGAGAAATGAGTTTGTTGGACAGAACTGTGTGGATCGAACAGTGAGAAACTGCTGTCACTGTGGGTCTGTATCTGCTACCTGGGTGGGGCCTCTGGGATGAGGTGGGGCATCTGGGGATGAGGATGGGGTAACTGTTGATGAGGTGGGGCATCTGGAAATGAGGTGGGGCATCTGGGGATGAGGTGGGGCATCTGGGGATGAGGATGGGGTAACTGTTGATGAGGTGGGGCATCTGGAAATGAGGTGGGGCATCTGGGAATGAGGTGGGGCATCTGGGGATGAGGATGGGGTAACTGTTGATGAGGTGGGGCATCTGGGAATGAGGTGGGGCATCTGGGGATGAGGATGGGGTAACTGTTGATGAGGTGGGGCATCTGGAAATGAGGTGGGGCATCTGGAAATGAGGTGGGGCATCTGGGAATGAGGTGGGGCATCTGGGGATGAGGATGGGGTAACTGTTGATGAGGTGGGGCATCTGGAAATGAGGTGGGGCATCTGGGAATGAGGAGGGGTAACTGGGAATGAGGTGGGGCATCTGGGGGTGAGGTGGGGCATCTGGGGTGAGGTGGGGCATCTGGGGGGAGAGGTGGGGCATCTGGGGGAGAGGTGGGACATCTGGGGATAAGGTGGGACATCTGGGGATGACGTGGGGCATCTGGGGGTGAGGTGTGGCATCTGGGGATGACGTGGGGCATCTGGGGGTGAGGTGTGGCATCTGGGGATGACGTGGGGCATCTGGGGTGAGGTGTGGCATCTGGGGATGACGTGGGGCATCTGGGGGTGAGGTGTGGCATCTGGGGTGAGGTGGGGCATCTGGGGGGAGAGGTGGGGCATCTGGGGGTGAGGTGGGACATCTGGGGATAAGGTGGGACATCTGGGGATGACGTGGGGCATCTGGGGTGAGGTGTGGCATCTGGGGATGACGTGGGGCATCTGGGGGTGAGGTGTGGCATCTGGGGATGACGTGGGGCATCTGGGGGTGAGGTGGGGCATCTGGGGTGAGGTGGGGCATCTGGGGATGACGTGGGGCATCTGGGGTGAGGTGGGGCATCTGGGGATGACGTGGGGCATCTGGGGTGAGTGGGGCATCTAAGGGTGAGGTGTGGCATCTGGGGATGACATGGGACATCTGGGGATGACGTGGGGCATCTGGGGGTGAGGTGGGGCATCTGGGGGTGAGGTGGGGCATCTGGGGATGAGGTGGGCATCTGGGGGTGAGGTGGGGCATCTGGGGGTGAGGTGGGGCATCTGGGGTGAGGTGTCGCTCACGTTCTAACAGTGAACGTCATGGTCATATTTCTATTTTACCTCAACAGACCGAAAGCTTTACTGGTTTATTTATGATTTTATGATTTCCGAGATCTTCGCTCTTCTGGGATGTTACGCGACGTTTCGGGACAACCATAGATCCTATGTGAAAGGGTCAAGCGCTTGACTCTTGGAAATGGGATCTATGGTTCTCCCGAAACGTCGCGTAACATCCCAGAAGAGCGAAGATCTCAGAAATCATTATTTTTGTCTTTACTTTTGAAGTACAAAGCAGATCGGCGCTTGGGCGCGTAGTTTATTGCTTAAACCTCTAAGTCCCAGTACGTGCCACTGTATGTACCACAAAATTTAACATCATATGTTCTATGTTCTGCCGACAGTCTGTATTTATGTATTTTGTGGTGGCGGGCTTTTGTGAGTGCGGTAATGAACCTTCGGTTTCCATACAATGCGGGGAATTTCTTGACTAGCTGAGGAACTGTTAGCTTCTCAAGAAGGACTGTGCTCCATGGAGTTAGTTAGTTAGTTAGGATGAATCTCAGAACAAACAATTATTTCCCTACACGCCAGTACCTGATTTCCGGTCGCACTATGACCCTGGGGTCGACTCAGCCTCTAACAGAAATGAGTACCAGGAGTATTTCCTTGGGGGGTAAAGGCGACCGGTGCTTAGGGCTGACAACCTTACCACCTTCATGTGCCAATTGTCTAGAAATCTGGGAGCCTCAACCTACTGGAAACCTAAGGGCCTGTCCAGGCCTGTAATGGGATTGCTTTAGCTTTTTACATTAACTGACTGGTTTGTATAACCGAGACGGAGTGTGTTTACTGCGCGGTACGGACTGTATTTATGTGTTTTGTGTGGATCTCAGAACAAACAGCGATTATTTCACTGTACAGCATTAACTGACTGGTTTGTATAACTGAGACGGAGTGTGTTTACTGCGCGGTACGGACTGTATTTATGTGTTTTGTGTGGATCTCAGAACAAACAGCGATTATTTCACTGTACAACATTAACTGACTGGTTTGTATAACTGAGACGGAGTGTGTTTACTGCGCGGTACGGACTGTATTTATGTGTTTTGTGTGGATCTCAGAACAAACAGCGATTATTTCACTGTACAGCATTAACTGACTGGTTTGTATAACTGAGACGGAGTGTGTTTACTGCGCGGTACGGACTGTATTTATGTGTTTTGTGTGGATCTCAGAACAAACAGCGATTATTTCACTGTACACATTAACTGACTGGTTTGTATAACTGAGACGGAGTGTGTTTACTGCGCGGTACGGACTGTATTTATGTGTTTTGTGTGGATCTCAGAACAAACAGCGATTATTTCACTGTACAGCATTAACTGACTGGTTTGTATAACTGAGACGGAGTGTGTTTACTGCGCGGTACGGACTGTATTTATGTGTTTTGTGTGGATCTCAGAACAAACAGCGATTATTTCACTGTACAACATTAACTGACTGGTTTGTATAACTGAGACGGAGTGTGTTTACTGCGCGGTACGGACAGTATTTATGTGTTTTGTGTGGATCTGAGAACAAACAGCGATTATTTCACTGTACAACATTAACTGACTGGTTTGTATAACTGAGACGGAGTGTGTTTACTGCGCGGTACGGACTGTATTTATGTGTTTTGTGTGGATCTCAGAACAAACAGCGATTATTTCACTGTACAACATTAACTGACTGGTTTGTATAACTGAGACGGAGTGTGTTTACTGCGCGGTACGGACTGTATTTATGTGTTTTGTGTGGATCTCAGAACAAACAGCGATTATTTCACTGTACAGCATTAACTGACTGGTTTGTATAACTGAGACGGAGTGTGTTTACTGCGCGGTACGGACTGTATTTATGTGTTTTGTGTGGATCTCAGAACAAACAGCGATTATTTCACTGTACAACATTAACTGACTGGTTTGTATAACTGAGACGGAGTGTGTTTACTGCGCGGTACGGACTGTATTTATGTGTTTTGTGTGGATCTCAGAACAAACAGCGATTATTTCACTGTACAGCATTAACTGACTGGTTTGTATAACTGAGACGGAGTGTGTTTACTGCGCGGTACGGACTGTATTTATGTGTTTTGTGTGGATCTCAGAACAAACAGCGATTATTTCACTGTACAACATTAACTGACTGGTTTGTATAACTGAGACGGAGTGTGTTTACTGAGCGGTACGGACTGTATTTATGTGTTTTGTGTGGATCTCAGAACAAACAGCGATTATTTCACTGTACAACATTAACTGACTGGTTTGTATAACTGAGACGGAGTGTGTTTACTGCGGGTACGGACTGTATTTATGTGTTTTGTGTGGATCTCAGAACAAACAGCGATTATTTCACTGTACAACATTAACTGACTGGTTTGTATAACTGAGACGGAGTGTGTTTACTGCGCGGTACGGACTGTATTTATGTGTTTTGTGTGGATCTCAGAACAAACAGCGATTATTTCACTGTACAGCATTAACTGACTGGTTTGTATAACTGAGACGGAGTGTGTTTACTGAGCGGTACGGACTGTATTTATGTGTTTTGTGTGGATCTCAGAACAAACAGCGATTATTTCACTGTACAACATTAACTGACTGGTTTGTATAACCGAGACGGAGTGTGTTTACTGTGCGGTACGGACTGAGTGTTTATATGCATTTCATGTTAGTTATATTGTTTAAAGGTTTCATTACTGCGCGATGTACCGCGATGCCGCCCAAAGTGCACCACGACATACACACTGTCCATGTTCAGTCACAGTCCCATTCAGTGCTACGGTCCTGCAGTGTACTGAGGTTAGCAACATACCAAACTTGTGCACGCTGTATTGACGTCATTATTGGTCTGCCCTGCTGTCCGTCTGTCTTATTAAATCAAACTGAACGCTGAGTCAAAGAGAATCTTGTAACGAGTCTAAACCAGCGAAGTCACGTAATGCTTGTTACCATTTGGTGCAGGATCTTCTGTCTTACAGTTTGCTATCCAAAAATACAAACATTAAGATATACAGAACTATAATTTTGTTGTTGTTTTGTATGGGTGTGAAACTTGGTCTGTCACACTGACAGAGGAACATAGACTGAGGGTGTTCGAGAATAGGGTGCTGAGGTGGATATTTGGGCCTAAGAGGGACGAGGTAACAGGGGAGTGGAGAAGACTACATAACGAGGAGCTTAATGATCTGTACTGATCACAAAATATTATTCGGGTGATCAAATCAAGAATAATGAGGTGGGCGGGGCATGTAGCACGTATGGGTGAGGGGAGAGGTGCATAAAGGATGTTGGTGGGGAGACCTGAGGGAAGGAGACCAACTGAAAGACCCAGGCGTAGATGGGAGGATAATATTAAAATGGATCTTCAATAAGTGGGATGGGGGCATGGAGTGGATTGATATGGCTCAGGATAGGGACAGGTGGCGAGCTGTTGTGAGTGCGGTAATGAACCATCGGGTTCCATAAAACGCGGGGAATTTCTTGACTAGCTGACGAACTGTTAGCTTCTCAAGAAGGACTCTGCTCAATGGAGTTAGTTAGTTAGTTAGTTAGTTAGTTAGTTATGGAGTCCAAACCAGCGTAATTTCTGAGGACTGTGAGACCTTCTGTCCGTTGAAGTTGAAGACACTAGGTTCCTTCGAAACGTCGGGAACCACTCATCCAACTATTCGGAGTCGCTTCCTAGAAGAACTCGGTACTCGATACTTGGAATTGCGTTCCAGTGTCAAGAACCAATGCTAGAAAATAACCACACAGTCTGCAACCGAACCAAAATTTGCAACTGTTTCTGCCCAACAATGACCGTGACACAAGTGTTTTGTGACGTCACGTCCGGTAAATAGTTGCGACGTTTGAAAAGACCATATGGCTTTCATCTTCAGGGTCAGGCATCTCTCGCACTCAATCACCCTGAATCTGAAGGCAACACGATCTTTCGAAACGTCGGGCACTCCTCTTCCAAAGACACCACGTCACATCTTCAACAGCACCGCTGTGATAATCTCAAATCTCGCACAAACAAAGTGCATTGCCCTCCCTGGTCCTAAGCTACGAACAGCCAAGGACAGATTTCACTCGCTTTTACCGGCAGGCTGCAAACTGCAAATCCTTTCGTAAGTGAAACGTCGCTAGATGCACTGACTGCAGATCTGCTGCTAACGACACTTACGTCAGGCAAACGACTTGGCCAGTCTAATTAACGTTACTATTTATAGGCGTGACAAATGCGACTGGGCCGATTGCAGTGTCCGAGCGGTCTGAGGTGTGTACCGCATTGCACAGCGCGGTCTGAGGTGTGTACCGCATTGCACAGCGCGGTCTGAGGTGTGTACCGCATTGCACAGCGCGGTCTGAGGTGTGTACCGCATTGCACAGCGCGGTCTGAGGTGTGTACCGCATTGCACAGCGCGGTCTGAGGTGTGTACCGCATTGCACAGCGCGGTCTGAGGTGTGTACCGCATTGCACAGAGCGGTCTGAGGTGTGTGCCGCATTGCACAGCGCGGTCTGTGGTGTGTACCGCATTGCACAGCGCGGTCTGAGGTGTGTACCGCATTGCACAGCGCGGTCTGAGGTGTGTACCGCATTGCACAGCGCGGTCTGAGGTGTGTACCGCATTGCACAGCGCGGTCTGAGGTGTGTACCGCATTGCACAGCGCGGTCTGAGGTGTGTACCGCATTGCACAGCGCGGTCTGAGGTGTGTACCGCATTGCACAGCGCGGTCTGAGGTGTGTACCGCATTGCACAGCGCGGTCTGAGGTGTGTACCGCATTGCACAGCGCGGTCTGAGGTGTGTACCGCATTGCACAGCGCGGTCTGAGGTGTGTACCGCATTGCACAGCGCGGTCTGAGGTGTATACCGCATTGCACAGCGCGGTCTGAGGTGTGTGCCGCATTGCACAGAGCGGTCTGAGGTGTGTGCCGCATTGCACAGCGCGGTCTGTGGTGTGTACCGCATTGCACAGCGCGGTCTGAGGTGTGTACCGCATTGCACAGCGCGGTCTGAGGTGTGTACCGCATTGCACAGCGCGGTCTGAGGTGTGTACCGCATTGCACAGCGCGGTCTGAGGTGTGTACCGCATTGCACAGCGCGGTCTGAGTGTGTGTACCGCATTGCACAGCGCGGTCTGAGGTGTGTACCGCATTGCACAGCGCGGTCTGAGGTGTGTACCGCATTGCACAGCGCGGTCTGAGGTGTGTACCGCATTGCACAGCGCGGTCTGAGGTGTGTACCGCATTGCACAGCGCGGTCTGAGGTGTGTACCGCATTGCACAGCGCGGTCTGAGGTGTGTACCGCATTGCACAGCGCGGTATGAGGTGTGTACCGCATTGCACAGCGCGGTCTGAGGTGTGTACCGCATTGCTCAGCGCGGTCTGAGGTGTGTACCGCATTGCTCAGCGCGGTTTGAGGTGTGTACCGCATTGCTCAGCGCGGTCTGAGGTGTGTACCGCATTGCACAGCGCGGTATGAGGTGTGTACCGCATTGCACAGCGTGGTATGAGGTGTGTACCGCATTGCACAGCGCGGTCTGAGGTGTGTACCGCATTGCACAGCGCGGTCTGAGGTGTGTACCGCATTGCACAGCGCGGTCTGAGGTGTGTACCGCATTGCACAGCTCGGTCTGAGGTGTGTGCCACATTGCACAGCGCGGTCTGAGGTGTGTACCGCATTGCACAGCGCGGTCTGAGGTGTGTACCGCATTGCACAGCGCGGTCTGAGGTGTGTACCGCATTGCACAGCGCGGTCTGAGGTGTGTACCGCATTGCACAGCGCGGTCTGAGGTGTGTACCGCATTGCACAGCGCGGTCTGAGGTGTGTACCGCATTGCACAGAGCGGTCTGAGGTGTGTACCGCATTGCACAGCGCGGTCTGAGGTGTGTACCGCATTGCACAGCGCGGTCTGAGGTGTGTACCGCATTGCTCAGCGCGGTCTGAGGTGTGTACCGCATTGCACAGCGCGGTATGAGGTGTGTACCGCATTGCACAGCGCGGTCTGAGGTGTGTACCGCATTGCACAGCGCGGTCTGAGGTGTGTACCGCATTGCACAGCGCGGTATGAGGTGTGTACCGCATTGCACAGCGCGGTCTGAGGTGTGTACCGCATTGCACAGCGCGGTCTGAGGTGTGTGCCACATTGCACAGCGCGGTCTGAGGTGTGTACCGCATTGCACAGCGCGGTCTGAGGTGTGTACCGCATTGCACAGCGCGGTCTGAGGTGTGTACCGCATTGCACAGCGCGGTCTGAGGTGTGTACCGCATTGCACAGCGCGGTCTGAGGTGTGTACCGCATTGCACAGCGCGGTCTGAGGTCTGTACCGCATTGCACAGCGCGGTCTGAGGTGTGTACCGCATTGCACAGCGCGGTCTGAGGTGTGTACCGCATTGCACAGCGCGGTCTGTGGTGTGTACCGCATTGCACAGCGCGGTATGAGGTGTGTACCGCATTGCACAGCGCGGTCTGAGGTGTGTACCGTATTGCACAGCGCGGTCTGGGGTGTGTACCGCATTGCACAGCGCGGTCTGAGGTGTGTACCGCATTGCACAGCGCGGTATGAGGTGTGTACCGCATTGCACAGCGCGGTCTGGGGTGTGTACCGCATTGCACAGCGCGGTCTGAGGTGTGTACCGCATTGCACAGCGCGGTATGAGGTGTGTACCGCATTGCACAGCGCGGTCTGAGGTGTGTACCGCATTGCACAGCGCGGTCTGAGGTGTGTACCGCATTGCACAGCGCGGTCTGAGCTTCCAATCCTGCACGAATTGTTCTTGTTTTAGTAGCTAAAATGTCGCTAACAAACTCAACACAGTTAGCGACATTTTAGCTACCTAACTTATATATTTCAATCAGTAGCATACGTCTATAGCTGGTGTAATAACCAATTGAGTCCCTGAAGATGAACTAACATAGTTCGAAACATGTTGGACTATTTTTAATATAAACTGTATTAAATAACAGATAATAGAGGGTGTACATTTGTCGGAACACAATTTTTTGTAACCATCAAAGGACTCTTTCAACCCCCCCCCCCCCCCCCGGTCTAAATCCATTTCTCCTTACCACCAGACACGTCTCTTGCACACCTCTCTTAAAATCACCTTCTCAGTTCTTTACGGTGTGCACACAGACGACAGTACACATATATATGTCTGTAACACACACTACATCCAATCAATCACAATTGATATCGCAGGCACACAGCCTGACGCAATACACCTGTTGTGTAACGTCACGTGACAAATATTGCTCGGCAACATATTGCTTTAATGTCGCTGCTTATTTTCCTATGTAGAAGGACATCAAAACCGCCCACACATGACTAAGGTTACGTGCGGTGTGCTCCGTGTGCAGCACGACTAAGTGTCCTCTACGTTCGTTGTAAGCTTTCACGGTACGCGCCTTAATGCACGTACTTGACTGCGCCCGGAACAAAAGTGCGAACTGGCCTGAGCCACGAAGCTTTTGAATTCCGAACAGCATTATCTGAACATCTCTCGTAGCTAATGTCGCCTAAATCGGAGATAAATACAGAAAGTGCGGACACAAACACTGTTACGCCCCTAAATAAACTATTCCTATCACTGGCAATACACTGACAATTACTCAATGCAGATTTGCGGTCATTATTATCGAAATACGGCACAATATCAAGTACGAATTTCGCCACACCGATTTTTCACGAAACTCACTTTTACTCAACAGCTTTACATGAAAAATTACATACGGAATTTCACTCAAATCCACAAAAATAAATCTGAAAAATACTGTACAAATGTGCAGAGTACTGCATAAATGTGAAAATACTATAGAAATGTGAAAAGTATTGTAGAAATGTGCGAAGTACTGTAGAAATGTGAAAAGTATTGTAGAAATGTGCGAAGTACTGTAGAAATGTGAAAAGTATTGTAGAAAATGTGCAAAGTACTGTAGAAATGTGAAAAGTATTGTAGAATAGTGCAAAGTACTGTAGAAATGTGAAAAGTATTGTATAAATGTGCAAAGTACTGTAGAAATGTGCAAAATACTGTCGACGTTCATTTAAGTCCTTATAATGTTATGACCTTACTGAGCCGAATTTCACGAAAATCACTCCTAAACCGAATTTCATGAAAATCCATTGATAATATTACGTCACAGACAGCAGACGGACAGACAGACGTTGCACAAAGGCCTTTTCTTCTTACAGACGCCTAATATGAGATGCAAATTGCAAAGGGAATTACTAGAGAGACAGGAGGGTATGAAATAGTAAAGTCGTCGTGCCAACTGCTGCGTGTTTCGGCAATGTGCTTTTTGGAACTGGCAAGTCACACGAAACCAGACCGAAATTGTAATGCCACAACGTTAAATGAGCAAAAATGTATGTAGAGACGGACCACACTGCAGAGTTCAGGAAATGCCAACGTGGACATTCAGTGCCTGAGGCAACGTATCAAGTTCAGTTTTTGTCGAGGTTTCTGGAAACAGATTGCCACCGCTGATTTATGCTGCGTCAACTACAGAGACGACACAGCGTAGCAGAGAGACTGCGGGGAAATCTGTTGAGTCATGCCACATTCCTGGAGACACATTTTGAATTCTTGGCAAACGTCTGCGACGCCAACGACGCGTGTGCATGGCACGGAGCACAGGGCGTAGCAATGGGCTCAAGAAGTTGCGATGACAGCGTCGATGCAAGATTGTTGTGCTATGCAGGTAGAGGCACAAGTCAGATTACATCGTAAAGAACAAAGGATGGTTATTATACCACAAAGTTGTACCCTAATGAGCCCCAATGAGTCCCCTCACTTGTTGAAGACATTGTGAGACTTACACGTTAGTGCCAACCTGCGTAATGAATAAACAGAAGGGCCAACCTGAAAGCGAGACTAACATAATTAACTACGTACACTGAGGTTAAGCTGAATTACATATAAGTACTCAGTCCGTACCGCGCAGTAAACACACTACGTCTCAGTTATACAAACCAGTCAGTTAATGTTGTACAGTGAAATAATCGCTGTTTGTTCTGAGATCCACACAAAACACATAAATACAGTCCGTACCGCGCAGTAAACACACTCCGTCTCAGTTATACAAACCAGTCAGTTAATGTTGTACAGTGAAATAATCGCTGTTTGTTCTGAGATCCACACAAAACACATAAATACAGTCCGTACCGCGCAGTAAACACACTCCGTCTCAGTTATACAAACCAGTCAGTTAATGTTGTACAGTGAAATAATCGCTGTTTGTTCTGAGATCCACACAAAACACATAAATACAGTCCGTACCGCGCAGTAAACACACACTCGTCTCAGTTATACAAACCAGTCAGTTAATGTTGTACAGTGAAATAATCGCTGTTTGTTCTGAGATCCACACAAAACACATAAATACAGTCCGTACCGCGCAGTAAACACACTACGTCTCAGTTATACAAACCAGTCAGTTAATGTTGTACAGTGAAATAATCGCTGTTTGTTCTGAGATCCACACAAAACACATAAATACAGTCCGTACCGCGCAGTAAACACACTCCGTCTCAGTTATACAAACCAGTCAGTTAATGTTGTACAGTGAAATAATCGCTGTTTGTTCTGAGATCCACACAAAACACATAAATACAGTCCGTACCGCGCAGTAAACACACTCCGTCTCAGTTATACAAACCAGTCAGTTAATGCTGTACAGTGAAATAATCGCTGTTTGTTCTGAGATCCACACAAAACACATAAATACAGTCCGTACCGCGCAGTAAACACACTACATCTCAGTTATACAAACCAGTCAGTTAATGTTGTACAGTGAAATAATCGCTGTTTGTTCTGAGATCCACACAAAACACGTAAATACACTGTGTGGGCCGAACGTAGAATTTGTGAATGTTAAACGTGGTGGTACATATAGTAACCACTGTGCTTTAAAGGGTTAAGTTCCCAACTGACATCTAGGCATTATAACATTTCGCTGCTACGTTTAAAGTAACAATATCATACTTGCTGCTATCTAGCCCTGTTAGTACCCACTGTCACATTTTAATTCAGTGTCACATTTAGTCTTCTCGTTCTCGAAGGAAGAATTTGTCATCGAAACAGACGTTACTTGAACCGCAATAACAACTATCAATACATTCGTTGTGTACTTTCAGTCACATAAAGAGCATTTTCAGTAATTAGTATTGATCAGTCTGTTCATCAGACTTTTATATTTCGGGAAAAAGTAGCACTGTGTGTAGCAGCAACAGGCAACAGGTGGCGGAACATTCAGTCAGTCAGTCAGATGCTATTTGTGGGATAAGTTGATGTGCAATTGCAAGGACACTGGAAGCTTGGTAACGCGAAAAATTTCGTGTTGCCTTTCGGTGTCTATGTGCGAAATAAGTTTCGGTGTCTATGTGCGAAATATGTTTCGGTGTCTATGTGCGAAATATGTTTCGGTGTATATGTGCGAAATATGTTTCGGTGTCTATGTGCGAAATATATTTCGGTGTCTATGTGCGAAATATGTTTCGGTGTCTATGTGCGAAATATGTTTCGGTGTCTATGTGCGAAATATGTTTCGGTGTCTATGTGCGAAATATATTTCGGTGTCTATGTGCGAAATATGTTTCGGTGTCTATGTGCGAAATATGTTTCGGTGTCTATGTGCGAAATATGTTTCGGTGTCTATGTGCGAAATATGTTTCGGTGTCTATGTGCGAATTATGTTTCGGTGTCTATGTCCGAAATATATTTCGGTGTCTATGTGCGAAATATGTTTCGGTGTCTATGTGCGAAATATGTTTCGGTGTCTATGTGCGAAATATGTTTCGGTGTCTATGTGCGAAATATATTTCGGTGTCTATGTGCGAAATATGTTTCGGTGTCTATGTGCGAAATATGTTTCGGTGTCTATGTGCGAAATATGTTTCGGTGTCTATGTGCGAAATATGTTTCGGTGGCTATGTGCGAAATACGTTTCGGTGTCTATGTGCGAAATATGTTTCGGTGTCTATGTGCGAAATATGTTTCGGTGTCTATGTGCGAAATATGTTTCGGTGTCTATGTGCGAAATATGTTTCGGTGTCTATGTGCGAAATATGTTTCGGTGTCTATGTGCGAAATATATTTCGGTGTCTATGTGCGAAATATGTTTCGGTGTCTATGTGCGAAATATGTTTCGGTGTCTATGTGCGAAATATGTTTCGGTGTCTATGTGCGAAATATGTTTCGGTGTCTATGTGAGAAATATGTTTCCTCCACTGAAATTTTTCACCAATTTATATAAACGTATGATAATGGTGTGGCGACAGAGCTGCGAGTTACAAAACGGTGCGCAGACTTCGAAAATGGCCGAATGTCGCTGATGGAGATCAGACCGGTGGACGTAGCATATGGGGAGGGGTAAGAGGGCAGCATGAGAGGAAGAAGTGCCTTTGGGCCGCCGAAACAACAGTTTGGAGCAACGGTGAAGTGGAAATGGCTGTTCGTGAACTACCGAATGCATTTTGAAACTCGTATCAAGCTGGATAGCTTTGTATGGTGCTGAAACGTGGACACTTCGGAAAGTAGATCAGAAGTATCTGGAAAGTTTTGAAATGTGGTGCTGGAGAAGAATGGAGAAGATCAGTTGGACCGATCGTGTGAGAAATGAAGAAGTATTACATAGAGTGAAGGAGGAGAGGAATATCGTACATACAATAAAAAGAAGGAAGGCTAACTGGATTGGTCACATCTTGCGTAGAAACTGTCTTCTGAAACTGTGATTGAAGGAAAGTTAGAGGGAAGGATAGAAATGACGGGAAGACGAGGGAGAAGAAGTAAGCAGCTACTGGATGTCCTTAAGGAAAAGAGAAGATACTGGAAATTGAAAGAGGAAGCACTAGATCGCACCCTGTGGAGAACTCGCTTTGGAAGAGGCTACGGACCTGTCGTAAGAAATTTGGTTCATTTGTATTTTTAACACAAAAATTACTTTATTTCAATTTCATTACAAAAATAAACGCACTACTTGTCTACTAGCGCCCCCCTGTGATAATAACAGCGCTCCCTGCCACCTCCCGTACCTATTAGCGCCCACCTCGGTAATCCCACCGCCCCCCAGGGGGCGGTACCGCCCACTTTGGGAACCACTGAGTTAGTGTAATTATTGAGCTGTATATAACGCTGTAATGAGCTCGCAGGTAATTGTGACGTCATAGGCACGTCACTCGCTGTAAACACACGCACATCACTACAGCAGTTTGCTGCAACTGCCAACAGCGTTTCTGCGCAGTACGAACACGTCAGACTGTTTCGACGATCAATTTGCGTCACCATCGGTGATTGTGTTACCTGATGATGACGCAAATTAAGCTTCGAAACAGGTACAGTTGGTGAATTGTTAAATGGCGTAGAAAGGCTACAGGTAGCTACATAAACGTGGTTCATATCGCTGTTTATATCGCGTAAAGAACGCCGATGGACACAGCAAAAGTCAGTCGGTTAGAGGAGTTTAGGGAGAGAATCGCTGTTCGCTCTGAGAAACACACGCATAAGTGGAGCTTACACTCCTCAGACTCGTTGCACTGCGTGTAGCACAAATCTCACCATTAGCGAATATTTGAACACGAATTTATTTGACAATTACCAACTAAATGCACTTAATTTTAAAAAACCAATATAAGGTTTCTTTAAAATGTTTAAAAAACCCTACATATGTTTCGGCTTCTAGAAAGCCATCTTCAGAAACCTTATATTGGTTTTTTAAAATAAGGTGCATTTAGTTGGTAATGAGACATAAATTAGTAGAAAATGCACGGTGAAACTTTAGAATAAAATTTGAACACGAATTTGACAATCTAACAACTTCAGACACGCACAAATGTTTGACAATCTAAACAACTTCAGACACGCACAAATGTTTGACAATCTAACAACTTCAGACACGCACAAATGTTTGACAATCTAACAACTTCAGACACGCACAAATTGTTTGACAATCTAACAACTTCAGACACGCACAAATGGTTTGACAATCTAACAACTTCAGACACGCACAAATGTTTGACAATCTAACAACTTCAGACAACGCACAAATGTGCTCCATGAACTTTTAAAAAATCCCACATCTCAGTATTAGGATACAAGAACTGAGATATGTCGCTGCGTCACGGGTAATCGGTTAGCGACGTTTCGGAGAAACGTAGTGCTTTCATCTTTAAGGATCTAGAGTTCGGAGTCATTTCCGGAAATCGAGACCCTTGAATATGAAGGTACAATGTTCCTCCGAAACATCGCGAACCGATCGCTCGTGACGCAGCGCCACATTCCCGAATAACGGAATCATCCCACTGCTCTGGGAAGCACAAGCTTGCGTCACAGTGTTGCATAAGTTCGCGGAACACTCAGTAAGCCATTCGTATGAAACCTGCCGGTAGGCGGCACGCGATGTAATGACTGTACTGCTAAAAATGTACATGGTCGGAGCCTCAAACATGGCACAGCGGTGTGCGTAGACACACATGTGCGTGTGTGGTGTTCTATTGTAGAAACAGCGTTGTCCTTTATCAATGTATCAGTCATACGGCAATTGACACTATTCAGTTTCCTAACGAATCCCCAACAATTCACGCTCACGTCTCCTGACGGTTACGCTCCTCTCTCTCTCTCCCTCTCTCTACAGCGCAATGCCACTCAGGTAGGTGGCGTAAAGCGTAACATATAGCGAGGTCGATCTTTGTTAAGTCACCTCTAGAACCTTCGGCTAAATTCGTTGACTGTCGGGTCCACTCGAGCACTGACTTCACGTTAGGACGTTCACACCGGGCAATGGAGTAATGCATCGAACTATGACGTCATCGCGTTCCTGCCACGATATTAGAATACCTGGAAGATGAGCCAAGTCGCTAAGAGCGAATTTCCTAGCCAACATTGACGTTATTATCAACCTTATTGCAAGCATGATATCAGGCTCTCTTTGTAACCTAGCTGGAGAGGTAACAGCCGTCTGATTGCGCAATATGTTAGCTGTGTGACCCTGGCAACAGGAAGTGGCGTATTGCTGTGCAGCGTAACAGCATCAGATATTCGTTTCGGGCGTAATTACTGTCACCTTCTTCACTGTATTGCTCTTACACTGTTCACAAACTTCG
The DNA here is from genome assembly GCA_021186555.1 of Reticulitermes speratus. Taxonomy (NCBI): domain Eukaryota; kingdom Metazoa; phylum Arthropoda; class Insecta; order Blattodea; family Rhinotermitidae; genus Reticulitermes; species Reticulitermes speratus. The sequence goes on from JAJKFL010000013.1 coordinate 44,128,261, forward strand.
TACACCAGACTGGAAGAAATTCATGACAGGTGCAGCTGCACTCATTCTTAAGCTTACCGCTAGATGAGGGAGAGTTGTCAGCTTCACGCCCCGGCTGCTTTACTGCAGGAGGGAACTCCTGGTACTCGTTGAATAAAAAGGCTAGGTGGACCTCGGAGTCAATCTGGAAGTTTTGGAGGGGGAAAATTCCTGCCTGTGCCTGGAGTCGAACTCAGGACGTCCCGCCCGACGTAACGCCGTCTCACCGCAGTAACATGGCAGTAACAATGACTGTAGTTACTTCGTGCCTGCCAGTTTGTTTCTGTACAACAGACCGCCTGTAAATTGTACGTGTTTGTAAGGCTAAGGTCAGACTGAAGGGGAATTTGGTTGTTAGTTGGAAGGTTTTGTGCCTTTGCGGTATGACATATTGACATTGACACACGTGCTGCTGTATGCCTTTGCGGTATGACATATTGACACTGACACACGTGCTGCTGTATGCCTTTGCGGTATGACATATTGACAGTGACACACGTGCTGCTGTATGCCTTTGCGGTATGACATATTGACACTGACACACGTGCTGCTGTATGCCTTTGCGGTATGACATATTGACACTGACAGACGTGCTGCTGTATGCCTTTGCGGTATGACATATTGACACTGACACACGTGCTGCTGTCAGTCACAGCACATTGTATTAGTTTCGTCAATATGTGCTACGTGTTTCGGCCGTACTGAATCATCCTCAGGCATTAAAGTTTAAGTCAAACCAAGCAATGCACAATAATTATCAACAAAGTATATTTGCAACGTCTACATATGTGACTTGTTATAATTATTGTGCATTTGTTTGGTTGACTTACACTTGTTACAAACGCTACGGTACATTTGTATAGAACACGTGACTTTAAAACCCAATACAAAATGCACATATACATATATATATATAATTCCAATTCGTGACACGTCACAAACTGTACAAACTTGTTAAACTTTATATTGACAATTTTAAAGACTGTCGTCGCGTTGTGTTGTTAATATTATAGAAACTAAATCAATATTTGTCCAAACACAACTAAATTATATTCATTACATATCACTACATGTTTCGACCTGAGGATGACCTGAGATAAGTCGAAACATGTAGTTGTGTATAATAAATATAATTTAGTTGTGTTTGGACACACAGTGATTAAACTTTTGTAATATGTATTGGCACTTCGTGTTAATGTTTTGTTATAAATTATTGTATTTGTTGGTGACGCAAGTTTGTACAATTTGTGAGATCACAAATTAATACATATATATATATATATATATACATACATATATATATATATATACATATATATATATATATGTATTTTATTTTAAGTTTTAAAGTCTTGTATCTAAATGTCTGAGGAAGGTCAGTACGGCGGCAGCACGTGTGTCAGTGTCAGTTCCAACGTTCTGCTGATCAAGACAGTTCCGTATGTCACTGAACTCGAAAGTTCGTCAACACATTCAAAAATCCCACGACTGTGACACACACACAAATTGGTGACGTATTTGTACGTATATAATGCATGCTTCGTACTCTACCCATCTCATAAGCAGCCAAATACCAATTTTTAAGACCTTCATGTAAATGTAACTGTGCGTCTTATCTTCCCTTCACCCATCCCAGACACGTACAGTTACTCTTACTTCCTGACACTCCGTCCCTATTCACCCTCACAGTCCATTCCTCCCATTAGGGCGGGGCGTGATCAACCGGCGGGCAGCAAAATTGTGTTATGCGGCCTGCGGTCACATTTTGAACTACATACAGTCTTGAAAGGGACTGGATATTGCGTGTCGTTATAAACGAGTGTCGTTATAACCGAGGAGTATAATGTTACGGTTAACAGTGAGGAATTAATTGATACTACAGAATATCTGACGTTATAGACGAGGTGTCGTATAAACCGATGTCATTATAACCGGGTTCGACTCTATATGTTATACCACGTACTGTGATTTTGACTCGTGCGGCCCGCAAACCAGCCCACAATTGCCTTTGCGACCCTTTGCGAAAAAGGTTCGACACCCCTGCCTTTGAGGGTGACGCAGTTTGACAGTCTATGAAGCAACAGGGCTGTACAAAACTGTGAGAGCTTGCGACGGGCTGACAGAAGCAGCTACGGACTGTCGAAATAAAACTGTGTTTGGACCCACAATGAAGTACATCATATAGCAGCCGGTGTCTTATTTCCGAGTGCAGAACGCGGTAACCGATATAAAATGACCACAAATGTCACGCTTTAAATTCAGACTGTAGCGGGAAATTCCCTAAACTGCAGCAAGTCTAAGCACCTGTGGACCTCAGAGCAGCAGCAGTTACGTCGGCACACTGCGTCTGCCTGGTAACAGGCCGGCAGGTGAACACGTAACCACCGCCAAGGTCACCGTTGAGCACTGTCAGTGAGGCCCTTAGCAGCGAAGTACTGCATTTATACTGACCTGACACAGGACACAGTCCTCTGCCAGCTAAATCCTAACATTACGTCTTTCGAACGCAAGCGTGTGACTCACAAATGGTCTCTCCCACTCAGGTTTCCGAAAAGCAATACTGTAAGCATTTCTCATTTCTCGAGAAGTGTTACACAGCCAACTATTTCATGCTTCTTAGTTTCGTAACCCAAAAAATTCTAGGCACAGAGGCTGTAACAATTCAAACTCTAACAAATAACCAATTCCCTCACGCCACCACACACTTTGTACAGTACAGTTCGTTTATCTAACACTTTGTACAGTACAGTTCGTTTATCTAACACTTTTTACAGTACAGTTCGTTTATCTAACACTTTTTACAGTACAGTTCGTTTATCTAACACTTTGTACAGTACAGTTCGTTTATCTAACACTTTGTACAGTACAGTTCGTTTATCTAACACTTTTTACAGTACAGTTCGTTTATCTAACACTTTTTACAGTACAGTTCGTTTATCTAACACTTTGTACAGTACAGTTCGTTTATCTAACACTTTTTACAGTACAGTTCGTTTATCTAACACTTTTTACAGTACAGTTCGTTTATCTAACACTTTGTACAGTACAGTTCGTTTATCTAACACTTTGTACAGTACAGTTCGTTTATCTAACACTTTTACAGTACAGTTCGTTTATCTAACACTTTTTACAGTACAGTTCGTTTATCTAACACTTTGTACAGTACAGTTCGTTTATCTAACACTTTGTACAGTACAGTTCGTTTATCTAACACTTTTTACAGTACAGTTCGTTTATCTAACACTTTTTACAGTACAGTTCGTTATCTAACACTTTGTACAGTACAGTTCGTTTATCTAACACTTTTTACAGTACAGTTCGTTTATCTAACACTTTTTACAGTACAGTTCGTTTATCTAACACTTTGTACAGTACAGTTCGTTTATCTAACACTTTGTACAGTACAGTTCGTTTATCTAACACTTTTTACAGTACAGTTCGTTTATCTAACACTTTTTACAGTACAGTTCGTTTATCTAACACTTTGTACAGTACAGTTCGTTTATCTAACACTTTTTACAGTACAGTTCGTTTATCTAACACTTTTTACAGTACAGTTCGTTTATCTAACACTTTGTACAGTACAGTTCGTTTATCTAACACTTTTGTACAGTACATTCGTTTTATCTAACACTTTTTACAGTACAGTTCGTTTTATCTAACACTTTTTACAGTACAGTTCGTTTATCTAACACTTTGTACAGTACAGTTCGTTTATCTAACACTTTTTACAGTACAGTTCGTTTATCTAACACTTTTTACAGTACAGTTCGTTTATCTAACACTTTGTACAGTACAGTTCGTTTATCTAACACTTTGTACAGTACAGTTCGTTTATCTAACACTTTTTACAGTACAGTTCGTTTATCTAACACTTTTACAGTACAGTTCGTTTATCTAACACTTTGTACAGTACAGTTCGTTCATCTAACACTTTGTACAGTACAGTTCGTTCATCTAACACTTTGTACAGTACAGTTCGTTTATCCGGCATTTGTACAGTACATTTCGTTTATCCGGCACTTTGTACAGTACAGTTCGTTTATCCGGCACTTTGTACAGCAGCACTTCCGCTCTATCGGCATTCTTCCGGTACAATCCACTACAATTTGCACGTCGCTCTGTCTCCTCGCCAACGTCAGTTCCCTGACGTGCCAACTGTCGCCGTGCTGCACTCTGTACCGCCGTACAGCTGTGCAGACATGTTCCATTTATTTCTATTTTATTTTCCATCGCAGCCAACATTAAAATTATTTTAACGCCATATTTAATCTGTTGTTGCTTTGTGTCACTTGATATAATTTGTAATGTATGGTTTAAAGCTTATCATACATTTGTATGGTATTGTAAGCTGATATCGCAACTGCAGACATACGCTTTGTACAACGATATACACTGTCCTACATGACAATATTTCTTTAGTGCCTTGCCACCCTGATGATGGCTCCTTATCTATGAGCCGACACTGTTTCAGTAAAACGTTTCAAGACAAAAAACATGTTTTGATTGACAGCTGCTTTCCCTGTATTTATACACATCAAAATTGCTTTTACTATCTCACAAGAAGCCGGATAACATAGAGCAGGTCACAACCTGGAGTACGCGTACCCCCGGGGTACGTGAAGACATATTAGGGGTACGTAAAATTAAATTAAATATATTATTTTATGATAAACACTGAATAATTAGGGCGAGATTTAGGGTTAGCCACAAGAGACCGGACGTAAGGACATGCGATTTGGAAGCGCCATTTCTCCCTCTCTCTCTCTCTCTCTCTCCTTTATGCTATTCTTATCTGGGCGGCTAGTTTCATTTTATTCCACACAGTGCATATAATTTTGCTTTGCTAAAATACATTTTGTTCCTTTATTAATTTTTATACGATAGACAATAATATATTTGTTATTTAACAGCTTGACTCTCCTTTTTGTCATTTAAAACTTATTATTTAATACATTATTTTGATGTAATTTATTTAACTTATTTTAGATGTAGATTATAGACTGTGTATAACTTGAATTGTGCACCAACAGCTTTGGGGGTACAAAGTTGAAGAGAAATTATATGTGGGGGTACGCGAACAAAAAGGTTGAATACCGCTGCCATACAGTACAGTAACTAGGATCCGAGGTTGCAATCCCGGAAAGGGACTAACAGACGTTCCCCATAACGTCCAGACAGGCTTGGGGGCTACCTAGTGTCTTCCCGGAGGTAAATTGGCTGGGGCGTAAGGCTGATCACTCACATCTATCTACTGCCGAGGACGAGGATAAGAATGAGTGGCGCTGTACCTCCCACTCCCCCGTATATTATTCCTTGATGGTGTGTGAAACGGACAAATTTACCTCAGAGTAAGTCTATAGGTAAAATCGCTCTATCTGCCCCCGATTCCTCAGTAGTGCCGGACGAACGGACTGTCCGTGCACAAAGCATTTGCTGATCGCGCCATCTTGCAGCACAGGAAAGGCGCCGGGCAGCTGCGGACAGTTGAACGGCCGCTTCGCTAGCCTGCAAGGCCATCCAACCGCCTAAGTTTCAAGATTACGGCCTTGACGGTTATGTCTTAGCCTTCGGGAAGGTGACGTCATGGCAGAGGAGCGTGTTGTAATCCTGGGCGCAGCACAAAGCAGAGATGTTTGTTGTTGTGAAATAACAACATGGCCGTGATATCTGCCAACACGAATAACAGCAAAACAAAGAAGTTCCTCAAGGTTTATGTGATTGTAACAAACTGATCAGAATGCATTTGCAAACGGCCTTGACATCTGAGGCCGACCGCTGACTACAGTGGCGGTCAGTTACCTCAGTGTAATGTCACCACCGGAATGTGACATCATTCGTACGTTCTTGTAAAGTGAGTCTGTCACAACAAGCTCTGATGCAAATCAACAAACATTCCATTCTGGCAACAAATTTGACCCTACAGCCCAGTGGTTACTATATGTACCACCATGTTTAACATTCACAAATTCTACGTTCTGCCCACACAGTGTATTTATGTGTTTTGTGTGGATCTCAGGACAAACAGCGATTATTTCACTGTACAACATTAACTGACTGGTTTGTGTAACTGAGACGGAGTGTGTTTACTGCGCGGTACGGACTGTATTTATGTGTTTTGTGTGGATCTCGGAACAAACAGCGATTATTTCACTGTACAACATTAACTGACTGGTTTGTGTAACTGAGACGGAGTGTGTTTACTGCGCGGTACGGACTGTATTTATGTGTTTTGTGTGGATCTCAGAACAAACAGCGATTATTTCACTGTACAACATTAACTGACTGGTTTGTATAACTGAGACGTAGTGTGTTTACTGCGCGGTACGGACTGTATTTATGTGTTTTGTGTGGATCTCAGAACAAACAGCGATTATTTCACTGTACAACATTAACTGACTGGTTTGTATAACTGAGACGGAGTGTGTTTACTGCGCGGTACGGACTGTATTTATGTGTTTTGTGTGGATCTCAGAACAAACAGCGATATTTCACTGTACAGCATTAACTGACTGGTTTGTATAACTGAGACGGAGTGTGTTTACTGCGCGGTACGGACTGTATTTATGTGTTTTGTGTGGATCTCAGAACAAACAGCGATTATTTCACTGTACAGCATTAACTGACTGGTTTGTATAACTGAGACGGAGTGTGTTTACTGCGCGGTACGGACTGTATTTATGTGTTTTGTGTGGATCTCAGAACAAACAGCGATTATTTCACTGTACAGCATTAATGACTGGTTTGTATAACTGAGACGGAGTGTGTTTACTGCGCGGTACGGACTGATGTGTATATACATTCACCACGTTTTCCCTCGCCTCACAGCACACGCTCAGTCGCTACCCAACATGCACGTTGTACTGCACCATCTCATGCAGCCCAAACACATCCTTCCCAACGTATCAAAGTTTCGTTATATTTCTGCATCCTAAAACTTTCTTCAGCCCTTTCTCCTCACGCACACTGCCAACAGTCTCCTTCCCAATCCGCTACCTTCTTCATTTCACAACGTCTTTTACCTAGCTACCAGCTCTATTTACCAAAAGGACGAGCGGGCCCTATATAAGAACCTTCAGAGCAGCAACCTTTCCCTGTCCCCCCTAACAATAACCAATTTAGCACCCCCACTACATCCCCCTTCCCTCCTACAGCCCTCACAGCGCCAACACGTGCATTCCAACATAAACTCCGTCCAGCCGTTTGTTTAACAACGAACTCTGTTATTTGTCACGAAATTGAATAACGTTATCGAAATAACTAAAGCATTGTGAGGCAAAAGAAGGGCGACGCCTACACACGTGCTTCCGTCTAAAACAGCACGTCAAGACTTAATGGTACGGTAAGTACAAGATATGGTGATCCCAGTGGCCGCGCAGTCTAAGGCGTGGGTCTGCGGCCGCTCGCTTACGGGATTGCGGGTTCGAATCCCCAGGGGCATGGATGTCTGTCTGTTGTGAGTGTTGTGTGTTGTCAGGTAGAGGTCTGTGAGACGGGCTGATCACTCGTCCAGAGGAGTCCTACCGAGTGTGGTGTGTCTGTGTGTGATCGTGAAGCCTCGGTAATGAGGCGGCCTAGGCCCCCAAGGGGCTGTCGAGCTATTGGGGAAAATTAAATAATAAGATATTTCCCTTTACGCCAAAAATCTCAATTAAATTATCTGCTGCAGCGGACCGGGCAGGGCTGACTGCATGATTTTCCTATGACACCCAGTTTCTAGCAACTAACCTGGGGCGGCATAGGGGTTATTTGAGGAGAAAGTAGAAGTAGGGGTGAAATGGGGAAAACGGCAATGGAAGTTCCTGGACGTCTTTGCAAAGCAGCTGCCAAAATCGTCTATTGCCCTCCTGACGTGTGGCCCCTCCCTCTGCTCCTTCACACGTGTCACGGCTACTCCGAATGGAAAAATTTTCGTAACATTTCATACTTGACACTTCACTTGAATTTATCCACACATTTTGATTTTGGTTAAAATCGCACGAGAATAACAGAAAATTTTTCGCCACGACTTACGCACATTTATAATCACCAGACAGACTGTTCTTTGTGAGGTACGCGCCGAGGCTGAAGACACAATTGAGCACCGAGGATCCATCCGTTCAAGAGATATCTATTATGACACTGCAAATATCTTGCCAGGACACAAATAAATCTTACTGTGTGCGGTAAAACAGTGTTTTCCGGAAAATATTGATGAATTTAATATCTAAGAACAATAACAAAGCGAACGCGCCCGATGTCATACGTCTGCGGACACATCCTAACTTCTTTTGTGTCAGTTTATATTATTCAGGCCTATCATTATTTAAATACGATCGCAGTATATGGAGATCTCGCTTTGGAAGAGGCTACGGACCTGTCGTAAGACAGACTGCAGAATGAAGAGGCTACGGACCTGTCGTAAGACAGACTGCAGAATGAAGAGGCTACGGACCTGTCGTAAGACAGACTGCAGAATGAAGAGGTTAGGACCTGTCGTAAGACAGACTGCAGAATGAAGAGTCTACGGACCTGTCGTAAGACAGACTGCAGAATGAAGAGGCTACGGACCTGTCGTAAGACAGACTGCAGAATGAAGAGGCTACGGACCTGTCGTAAGACAGACTGCAGAATGAAGAGGCTACGGACCTGTCGTAAGACAGACTGCAGAATGAAGAGGCTACGGACCTGTCGTAAGACAGACTGCAGAATGAAGAGGCTACGGACCTGTCGTAAGACAGACTGCAGAACGAAGAGGCTACGGACCTGTCGTAAGACAGACTCAGAATGAAGAGGCTACGGACCTGTCGTAAGACAGACTGCAGAATGAAGAGGCTACGGACCTGTCGTAAGACAGACTGCAGAATGAAGAGGCTACGGACCTGTCGTAAGACAGACTGCAGAATGAAGAGGCTACGGACCTGTCGTAAGACAGACTGCAGAATGAAGAGGCTACGGACCTGTCGTAAGACAGACTGCAGAATGAAGAGGCTACGGACCTGTCGTAAGACAGACTGCAGAATGAAGAGGCTACGGACCTGTCGTAAGACAGACTGCAGAATGAAGAGGCTACGGACCTGTCGTAAGACAGACTGCAGAATGAAGAGGCTACGGACCTGTCGTAAGACAGACTGCAGAATGAAGAGGCTACGGACCTGTCGTAAGACAGACTGCAGAATGAAGAGGCTACGGACCTGTCGTAAGACAGACTGCAGAATGAAGAGGCTACGGACCTGTCGTAAGACAGACTGCAGAATGAAGAGGCTACGGACCTGTCGTAAGACAGACTGCAGAATGAAGAGGCTACGGACCTGTCGTAAGACAGACTGCAGAATGAAGAGGCTACGGACCTGTCGTAAGACAGACTGCAGAATGAAGAGGCTACGGACCTGTCGTAAGACAGACTGCAGAATGAAGAGGCTACGGACCTGTCGTAAGACAGACTGCAGAATGAAGAGGCTACGGACCTGTCGTAAGACAGACTGCAGAATGAAGAGGCTACGGACCTGTCGTAAGACAGACTGCAGAATGAAGAGGCTACGGACCTGTCGTAAGACAGACTGCAGAATGAAAGAGGCTACGGACCTGTCGTAAGACAGACTGCAGAATGAAGAGGCTACGGACCTGTCGTAAGACAGACTGCAGAATGAAGAGGCTACGGACCTGTCGTAAGACAGACTGCAGAATGAAGAGGCTACGGACCTGTCGTAAGACAGACTGCAGAATGAAGAGGCTACGGACCTGTCGTAAGACAGACTGCAGAATGAAGAGGCTACGGACCTGTCGTAAGACAGACTGCAGAATGAAGAGGCTACGGACCTGTCGTAAGACAGACTGCAGAATGAAGAGGCTACGGACCTGTCGTAAGACAGACTGCAGAATGAAGAGGCTACGGACCTGTCGTAAGACAGACTGCAGAATGAAGAGGCTACGGACCTGTCGTAAGACAGACTGCAGAATGAAGAGGCTACGGACCTGTCGTAAGACAGACTGCAGAATGAAGAGGCTACGGACCTGTCGTAAGACAGACTGCAGAATGAAGAGGCTACGGACCTGTCGTAAGACAGACTGCAGAATGAATGAATTCAACAGAATTATGTATAAATATGCAGTTCGTACCGCGCAGTAAACATATTGCCTCTCGGTTATACAAAGAGTCAGTGCGGTATAGAAGCAATTAAGACTTGTGTTTGTCTGTAAAACTGACGCACTTTGTATCATTACACAACTTCAAACAACTTTATCAGCTTACTGACAGCAACACGAACAAAACATCGCATAACAAGATTCAAGAACTGAACACAGTCTTATTGCATAACCACTGTTTCCACACATCGATCTTCCGACTGCAACATATACACGTCGCTTCCAAGAATTTTATACACAACTGCCTGCGTCATGTTATTGTATTGCTTCTTGTAGTTTTATAAACTTACATAAGCAGGCATTCCACGTATTTTATACTGTATTTGTATTTTAGCTTGTAAAGGTTGAGATCTCGGAACTGAAATACAGTTGTAATATATATACCCTTCTGTGTTCTTGTAATTAGATTTCATGATGGCAAATCATTTTTAGCCGAAACATGTAGTCTTATTCTCCCTAATTACATTCTTTTTGTGATTGCAATATTAATTTGGAAATAATCGCTGTTTGTTCTGAGATCCACACAAAACACATAAATACAGTCCGTACCGCGCAGTAAACACACTCCGTCTCAGTTATACAAACCAGTCAGTTAATGCTGTACAGTGAAATAATCGCTGTTTGTTCTGAGATCCACACAAAACACATAAATACAGTCCGTACCGCGCAGTAAACACACTCCGTCTCAGTTATACAAACCAGTCAGTTAATGTTGTACAGTGAAATAATCGCTGTTTGTTCTGAGATCCACACAAAACACATAAATACAGTCCGTACCGCGCAGTAAACACACTCCGTCTCAGTTATACAAACCAGTCAGTTAATGTTGTACAGTGAAATAATCGCTGTTTGTTCTGAGATCCACACAAAACACATAAATACAGTCCGTACCGCGCAGTAAACACACTCCGTCTCAGTTATACAAACCAGTCAGTTAATGTTGTACAGTGAAATAATGGCTGTTTGTTCTGAGATCCACACAAAACACATAAATACAGTCCGTACCGCGCAGTAAACACACTCCGTCTCAGTTATACAAACCAGCCAGTTAATGTTGTACAGTGAAATAATCGCTGTTTGTTCTGAGATCCACACAAAACACATAAATACAGTCCGTACCGCGCAGTAAACACACTCCGTCTCAGTTATACAAACCAGTCAGTTAATGTTGTACAGTGAAATAATGGCTGTTTGTTCTGAGATCCACACAAAACACATAAATACAGTCCGTACCGCGCAGTAAACACACTCCGTCTCAGTTATACAAACCAGCCAGTTAATGTTGTACAGTGAAATAATCGCTGTTTGTTCTGAGATCCACACAAAACACATAAATACAGTCCGTACCGCGCAGTAAACACACTCCGTCTCAGTTATACAAACCAGTCAGTTAATGTTGTACAGTGAAATAATGGCTGTTTGTTCTGAGATCCACACAAAACACATAAATACAGTCCGTACCGCGCAGTAAACACACTCCGTCTCAGTTATACAAACCAGCCAGTTAATGTTGTACAGTGAAATAATCGCTGTTTGTTCTGAGATCCACACAAAACACATAAATACACTGTGTGGGCAGAACGTAGAATTTGTGAATGTTAAACATGGTGGTACATATAGTAACCACTGGGTTTTATAAAGGGTTAATGTGAAATAGTTGCAGAGATTATACTTTCAATGTATGACTTACAAGCCTATAGCTTTAATACCCTTTGCTGGCACATTTACTGTTAAAGTTTTGAGAGACAAACAGCGATCCTGAGGTTCACTGTCACAACTAAGGACACGTCACTTCGCGGTCAGTCTGTCTGTCTGACGTGTTCTGTCATGTCAAGGAGAACGGGCACTGACGTGACAGAGGTTAACTGACGACGAATTAGTTGACTGATGTCACGCACGTGACAGTGTCAGCCATGCCGCTCGTGTTTAGCACAATTACCAATATTGTGACAGTGTAATGCAACACTAACACTGCAGTGTACAGCTAGGCGCAATGCGACGTGCTGAAGTCTTAGAACTGATCTCAACGTGCTGAAGTCTTAGAACTGATCTCAACGTGCTGTAAAGTCTTAGAACTGATCTCAACGTGCTGAAGTCTTAGAACTGATCTCAACGTGCTGAAGTCTTAGAACTGATCTCAACGTGCTGAATAACTTCTAATGTGGGATGCTGTTCCGTAGAGCAGTATTATTCAACCTTTTGTTCGCGTACCCCCAGATATAATTCCTCTTCAACTTTGTACCCCCAAAGTTGTTGGTGCATAATTCAAGTTATACACAGTCTATAATCTACATCTAAATTAAGTTAAATAAATTACATCCAAAATAATGTATTAAATAATAAGTTTTAAATGAGAAAAAGGAGAGTCAAGCTATTAAATAACAAATATATTATTGTCTATCGTATAAAAATTAATAAAGGAACAAAGGTATTTTAGCAAAGCAAAATTATATGCACTGTGTGGAATAAAATGAAACTAGCCGCCGAGATAAGAATCGCATAAAGGAGAGAGAGAGAGAGAGAGAATGGCGCTCCCAAATCGCATGTCCTTACGTCCGGTCTCTTGTGGCTAACCGTAAATCTGGCCCTGATTATTCAGTGTTTATCGTGAAATAATATACTTATTTTTGTTTTAATTTTACGTACCCCAAAAGATGTCTTCGCATACCCCCAGGGTTACGCGTACCCCAGGTTGAATACCACTGCCGTAAGGTACTCAGTGTCTGTAACACACAATCGTGATGCTGATTGGGAGAGGCTAGATGTACTGCTGTTGGCGCGAACAGGAAGGCACTACAATGTTTCTCTCGAAACGTCGCGAACCACGTACCCTTTGACACAGCGTCACAAGCCAGGAGACCTGAATACCGCTGTGCGAACCTCAAATTTTCCAAATATTTTCTCATTACCGCTCAGGATAAAAAACAGGTGGCGGGCTTTTGTGAGTGCGGCAATGAACCTTCGGGTTCCATAAAACGTAGGGAATTTCTTGACTAGCTGACGATCTGTTAGCTTTTCAAGAAGGACTGCGTGCTACATGGAGTTAGTTAGTTAATTATTTTCTTAATACCAGCAATGCATGTGATTTTGGAGAAAATTATGATCAAATAAGTTCGTGTGACATTGTTAAGTTTGTACAGCTGTGTCAGAGTAATGAGAGAAGTCTGTGCTTAGCGACCTTAGTACTGTGCGAAACATTGCTATGGCAGACAGCTTTGTGCAAAAATCGTGGGATATTTTGTTTTATTTTAAAAGCGCTTTGCGTTTCGATACGTTACTTAGGGTGTTGAACGTACTTTGACATACATGGCCGGAGTTACAACGTAAATTATGACTATGGCAAGGTTTATTTGACAACTTGTTTAACGTCTGAAAAACATTAACCTGAATTATACACAAATACAGCTCGTACCGCGCAGTAAACACACTCCGTCTCAGTTATACAAACCAGTCACTTAATGCTGTACAGTGAAATAATCGCTGTTTGTTCTGAGATCCACACAAAACACATAAATACAGTCCGTACCGCGCAGTAAACACACTCCGTCTCAGTTATACAAACCAGTCAGTTAATGCTGTACAGTGAAATAATCGCTGTTTGTTCTGAGATCCACACAAAACACATAAATACAGTCCGTACCGCGCAGTAAACACACTCCGTCTCAGTTATACAAACCAGTCAGTTAATGCTGTACAGTGAAATAATCGCTGTTTGTTCTGAGATCCACACAAAACACATAAATACAGTCCGTACCGCGCAGTAAACACACTCCGTCTCAGTTATACAAACCAGTCAGTTAATGCTGTACAGTGAAATAATCGCTGTTTGTTCTGAGATCCACACAAAACACATAAATACAGTCCGTACCGCGCAGTAAACACACTCCGTCTCAGTTATACAAACCAGTCAGTTAATGCTGTACAGTGAAATAATCGCTGTTTGTTCTGAGATCCACACAAAACACATAAATACAGTCCGTACCGCGCAGTAAACACACTCCGTCTCAGTTATACAAACCAGTCAGTTAATGCTGTACAGTGAAATAATCGCTGTTTGTTCTGAGATCCACACAAAACACATAAATACAGTCCGTACCGCGCAGTAAACACACTCCGTCTCAGTTATACAAACCAGTCAGTTAATGTACAGTGAAATAATCGCTGTTTGTTCTGAGATCCACACAAAACACATAAATACAGTCCGTACCGCGCAGTAAACACACTCCGTCTCAGTTACACAAACCAGTCAGTTAATGTTGTACAGTGAAATAATCGCTGTTTGTTCTGAGATCCACACAAAACACATAAATACAGTCCGTACCGCGCAGTAAACACACTCCGTCTCAGTTATACAAACCAGTCAGTTAATGCTGTACAGTGAAATAATCGCTGTTTGTTCTGAGATCCACACAAAACACATAAATACAGTCCGTACCGCGCAGTAAACACACTCCGTCTCAGTTATACAAACCAGTCAGTTAATGCTGTACAGTGAAATAATCGCTGTTTGTTCTGAGATCCACACAAAACACATAAATACAGTCCGTACCGCGCAGTAAACACACTCCGTCTCAGTTATACAAACCAGTCAGTTAATGTTGTACAGTGAAATAATGGCTGTTTGTTCTGAGATCCACACAAAACACATAAATACAGTCCGTACCGCGCAGTAAACACACTCCGTCTCAGTTATACAAACCAGCCAGTTAATGTTGTACAGTGAAATAATCGCTGTTTGTTCTGAGATCCACACAAAACACATAAATACACTGTGTGGGCAGAACGTAGAATTTGTGAATGTTAAACATGGTGGTACATATAGTAACCACTGGGTTTTATAAAGGGTTAATGTGAAATAGTTGCAGAGATTATACTTTCAATGTATGACTTACAAGCCTATAGCTTTAATACCCTTTGCTGGCACATTTACTGTTAAAGTTTTGAGAGACAAACAGCGATCCTGAGGTTCACTGTCACAACTAAGGACACGTCACTTCGCGGTCAGTCTGTCTGTCTGACGTGTTCTGTCATGTCAAGGAGAACGGGCACTGACCTGACAGAGGTTAACTGACGACGAATTAGTTGACTGATGTCACGCACGTGACAGTGTCAGCCATGCCGCTCGTGTTTAGCACAATTACCAAATATTGTGAAACAGTGTAATGCAACACTAACACTGCAGTGTACAGCTAGGACGCAATTGCGACGTGCTGAAGTCTTAGAACTGATCTCAACGTGCTGAAGTCTTAGAACTGTATCTAACTAACGTGCTGAAGTCTTAGAACTGATCTCTCAACGTGCTGCAAGTCTTAGAACTGATCTCAACGTGCTGAAGTCTTAGAACTGATCTCAACGTGCTGAATAACTTCTAATTGTGTGGATGCTGTTCCGTAGAGCAGTATTATTCAACCTTTTTGTTCGCGTACCCCCAGATATAATTCCTCTTCAACTTTGTACCCCCAAAGTTGTTGGTGCATAATTCAAGTTATACACAGTCTATAATCTACATCTAAATTAAGTTAAATAAATTACATCCAAAATAATGTATTAAATAATAAGTTTTAAATGAGAAAAAGGAGAGTCAAGCTATTAAATAACAAATATATTATTGTCTATCGTATAAAAATTAATAAAGGAACAAAGGTATTTTAGCAAAGCAAAATTATATGCACTGTGTGGAATAAAATGAAACTAGCCGCCGAGATAAGAATCGCATAAAAGGAGAGAGAGAGAGAGAGAATGGCGCTCCCAAATCGCATGTCCTTACGTCCGGTCTCTTGTGGCTAACCGTAAATCTGGCCCTGATTATTCAGTGTTTATCGATGAAATAATATACTTATTTTTGTTTTAATTTTACGTACCCCAAAAGATGTCTTCGCATACCCCCAGGGTTACGCGTACCCCAGGTTGAATACCACTGCCGTAAGGTACTCAGTGTCTGTAACACACAATCGTGATGCTGATTGGGAGAGGCTAGATGTACTGCTGTTGGCGCGAACAGGAAGGCACTACAATGTTTCTCTCGAAACGTCGCGAACCACGTACCCTTTGACACAGCGTCACAAGCCAGGAGACCTGAATACCGCTGTGCGAACCTCAAATTTTCCAAATATTTTCTCATTACCGCTCAGGATAAGAACAGGTGGCGGGCTTTTGTGAGTGCGGCAATGAACCTTCGGGTTCCATAAAACGTAGGGAATTTCTTGACTAGCTGACGATCTGTTAGCTTTTCAAGAAGGACTGCGTGCTACATGGAGTTAGTTAGTTAATTATTTTCTTAATACCAGCAATGCATGTGATTTTGGAGAAAATTATGATCAAATAAGTTCGTGTGACATTGTTAAGTTTGTACAGCTGTGTCAGAGTAATGAGAGAAGTCTGTAATAGTGACCTTAGTACTGTGCGAAACATTGCTATGGCAGAAACTTTGTGCAAAAATCGTGGGATATTTTGTTTTATTTTAAAAGCGCTTTGCGTTTCGATACGTTACTTAGGGTGTTGAACGTACTTTGACATACATGGCCGGAGTTACAACGTAAATTATGACTATGGCAAGGTTTATTTGACAACTTGTTTAACGTCTGAAAAACATTAACCTGAATTATACATCAAATACAGCTCGTACCGCGCAGTAAACACACTCCCTCTCAGTTATACAAACCAGTCACTTAATGCTGTACAGTGAAATAATCGCTGTTTGTTCTGAGATCCACACAAAACACATAAATACAGTCCGTACCGCGCAGTAAACACACTCCGTCTCAGTTATACAAACCAGTCAGTTAATGCTTGTACAGTGAAATAATCGCTGTTTGTTCTGAGATCCACACAAAACACATAAATACAGTCCGTACCGCGCAGTAAACACACTTCGTCTCAGTATTACAAACCAGTCAGTTAATGCTGTACAGTGAAATAATCGCTGTTTGTTCTGAGATCCACACAAAACACATAAATACAGTCCGTACCGCGCAGTAAACACACTCCGTCTCAGTTATACAAACCAGTCAGTTAATGTGTACAGTGAAATAATCGCTGTTTGTTCTGAGATCCACACAAAACACATAAATACAGTCCGTACCGCGCAGTAAACACACTCGTCTCAGTTATACAAACCAGTCAGTTAATGCTGTACAGTGAAATAATCGCTGTTTGTTCTGAGATCCACACAAAACACATAAATACAGTCCGTACCGCGCAGTAAACACACTCCGTCTCAGTTATACAAACCGTCAGTTAATGCTTGTACAGTGAAATAATCGCTGTTTGTTCTGAGATCCACACAAAACACATAAATACAGTCCGTACCGCGCAGTAAACACACTCCGTCTCAGTTATACAAACCAGTCAGTTAATGCTTGTACAGTGAAATAATCGCTGTTTGTTCTGAGATCCACACAAAACACATAAATACAGTCCGTACCGCGCAGTAAACACACTCCGTCTCAGTTATACAAACCAGTCAGTTAATTGTACAGTGAAATAATCGCTGTTTGTTCTGAGATCCACACAAAACACATAAATACAGTCCGTACCGCGCAGTAAACACACTCCGTCTCAGTTACACAAACCAGTCAGTTAATGTTGTACAGTGAAATAATCGCTGTTTGTTCTGAGATCCACACAAAACACATAAATACAGTCCGTACCGCGCAGTAAACACACTCGTCTCAGTTATACAAACCAGTCAGTTAATGCTGTACAGTGAAATAATCGCTGTTTGTTCTGAGATCCACACAAAACACATAAATACAGTCCGTACCGCGCAGTAAACACACTCCGTCTCAGTTATACAAACCAGTCAGTTAATGCTGTACAGTGAAATAATCGCTGTTTGTTCTGAGATCCACACAAAACACATAAATACAGTCCGTACCGCGCAGTAAACACACTCCGTCTCAGTTATACAAACCAGTCAGTTAATGTTGTACAGTGAAATAAACGCTGTTTGTTCTGAGATCCACACAAAACACATAAATACAGTCCGTACCGCGCAGTAAACACACTCCGTCTCAGTTATACAAACCAGTCAGTTAATGTTGTACAGTGAAATAATCGCTGTTTGTTCTGAGATCCACACAAAACACATAAATACAGTCCGTACCGCGCAGTAAACACACTCCGTCTCAGTTATACAAACCAGTCAGTTAATGCTGTACAGTGAAATAATCGCTGTTTGTTCTGAGATCCACACAAAACACATAAATACAGTCCGTACCGCGCAGTAAACACACTCCGTCTCAGTTATACAAACCAGTCAGTTAATGTTGTACAGTGAAATAAACGCTGTTTGTTCTGAGATCCACACAAAACACATAAATACAGTCCGTACCGCGCAGTAAACACACTCCGTCTCAGTTATACAAACCAGTCAGTTAATGCTGTACAGTGAAATAATCGCTGTTTGTTCTGAGATCCACACAAAACACATAAACACAGTCCGTACCGCGCAGTAAACACACTCCGTCTCAGTTATACAAACCAGTCAGTTAATGTTGTACAGTGAAATAATCGCTGTTTGTTCTGAGATCCACACAAAACACATAAATACAGTCCGTACCGTGCAGTAAACACACTCCGTTTCAGTTATACAAACCAGTCAGTTAATGCTGTACAGTGAAATAATCGCTGTTTGTTCTGAGATCCACACAAAACACATAAATACAGTTCGTACCGCACAGTAAACACACTCCGTCTCAGTTATACAAACCAGTCAGTTAATGTTGTACAGTGAAATAATCGCTGTTTGTTCTGAGATCCACACAAAACACATAAATACACTGTGTGGTCAGAACGTAGAATTATTGAATGTTAAACATGGTGGTACTTATAGTAACCACTGGGCTGTAAGTGTTTGTACAGTCAAGTTTTTTGTTGCCCCTGTGTAATGATGCTCTCTGTCATGTGTATTGTTGCTATAGCAGAATGCTCCTTAGATTCCTGTACAGATACGCAAGTCACAATTTGTGTGAGTTGCGTAACGCAGCTGACAGTACAACGGTACCCGACATCTTCGCCTGCCGCGCTGCATGTTAATGACTGCTTTTGTGGTTACTTTACGAGCTCAGTGAGTGTCATGCATCAGACCAGCAACTAGCAGCTTACGGTTGTGTGCCGTCTGATGCTCTTCCTGTGTAACCTGGTCACTGCACTGTCTTGATCGTACACAACCTTCGGAAACTTGTACCAAAATACACGGCGTAAAACTGTATACATTGTATTTTGTTCTTACAGGAAATTCCAGTGTCGTATATGCAAGTAATGTACTGAGACGTGATAGGCACGGTTGTGTGACTGAGTGACAGCTGTCAGTGGTGAGAAGGAACTTGGTGGAGAAGTTTACGTCAAACCAAGCAATGCACAATAATTATTAACAATTTTGTTAATAATTATTGTGTATTAGTTGGTTTGACTTAAAGTTATGACAGAATGCACGGTATATATATAAAATAAGAAATGTGGAGAAATTTCTACGTAAAGGTACCAAATTTTGTGTCTTAAAACACTCAAATTTGAATTTCATTTTATACGTTGACTTATCGACTTTACCAGTGGTGTTCCTTAACCCCTTAAAGCTCAGTGGTTACTATATGTACCACCAAGTTTAACATTCACAAATTCTACGTTCTGCCCACACAGTGTATTTATGTGTTTTGTGTGGATCTCAGAACAAACAGCGATTATTTCACTGTACAGCATTAACTGACTGGTTTGTATAACTGAGACGGAGAGTGTTTACTGCGCGGTACGGACTGTATTTATGTGTTTTGTGTGGATCTCAGAACAAACAGCGATTATTTTACTGTACAGCATTAACTTACTGGTTTGTATAACTGAGACGGAGTGTGTTTACTGCGCGGTACGGACTGTATTTATGTGTTTTGTGTGGATCTCAGAACAAACAGCGATTATTTCACTGTACAGCATTAACTGACTGGTTTGTATAACTGAGACGGAGTGTGTTTACTGCGCGGTACGGACTGTATTTATGTGTTTTGTGTGGATCTCAGAACAAACAGCGATTATTTCACTGTACAGCATTAACTGACTGGTTTGTATAACTGAGACGGAGTGTGTTTACTGCGCGGTACGGACTGTATTTATGTGTTTTGTGTGGATCTCAGAACAAACAGCGATTATTTCACTGTACAGCATTAACTGACTGGTTTGTATAACTGAGACGGAGTGTGTTTACTGCGCGGTACGGACTGTATTTATGTGTTTTGTGTGGATCTCAGAACAAACAGCGATTATTTCACTGTACAGCATTAACTGACTGGTTTGTATAACTGAGACGGAGTGTGTTTACTGCGCGGTACGGACTGTATTTATGTGTTTTGTGTGGATCTCAGAACAAACAGCGATTATTTCACTGTACAACATTAACTGACTGGTTTGTATAACTGAGACGGAGTGTGTTTACTGCGCGGTACGGACTGTATTTATGTGTTTTGTGTGGATCTCAGAACAAACAGCGATTATTTCACTGTACAGCATTAACTGACTGGTTTGTATAACTGAGACGGAGTGTGTTTACTGCGCGGTACGGACTGTATTTATGTGTTTTGTGTGGATCTCAGAACAAACAGCGATTATTTCACTGTACAACATTAACTGACTGGTTTGTATAACTGAGACGGAGTGTGTTTACTGCGCGGTACGGACTGTATTTATGTGTTTTGTGTGGATCTCAGAACAAACAGCGATTATTTCACTGTACAACATTAACTGACTGGTTTGTATAACTGAGACGGAGTGTGTTTACTGCGCGGTACGGACTGTATTTATGTGTTTTGTGTGGATCTCAGAACAAACAGCGATTATTTCACTATACAACATTAACTGACTGGTTTGTATAACTGAGACGGAGTGTGTTTACTGCGCGGTACGGACTGTATTTATGTGTTTTGTGTGGATCTCAGAACAAACAGCCATTATTTCACTGTACAACATTAACTGACTGGTTTGTATAACTGAGACGGAGTGTGTTTACTGCGTGGTACGGACTGTATACACACGCACATAGCAACATTACAATTCCCACACAGACACAACTCTGCTACATGTTTCAGCTATAAATCGCCTTCCTCAGGCAGACGTATATATAACATTAATACATCACTCTCATATCTACAGATACAAATATATATAGGAGCAGCTATATATATAACTTGTTGCAATGGCTCGACAGCCCCTTGGGGGCCTAGGGCTTCTCATTTACGAGGCTTCACGATCACACTCAGACACACCACACTCGGTAGGACTCCTCTGGACGAGTGATCAGCCCGTCGCAGAGACCTCTACCTGACAACACACAACACTCACAACAGACAGACATTCATGCCCCCGGTGGGATTCGAACCCGCAATCCCCGCAAACGAGCGGCTGCATACCCACGCCTTAGACCGCGCGGCCACTGGGATCGGCACAAATACAGCAATATGCATGGAACACCCTGTACAATGTAAATAATACAACGAAAGTTTAGCAATACTGCCTACCGTACGTTTATTTATAGATCTGCCAGCCTCAGTCCAACATTGGACTGAACAGCGCAAGTCAGACCAATCAGACACTAGGATGATAAGCATGTAATCTTGTCCCTGTACACGCATGCAGGGGCAAGAAGGTATACCTCCACTCATTCTTAACCTGGCATCCTATATGAAAGTTAGTGGTAAGCGGGTTCGAATCTGCTCAGGACTGAGACGTTACGTCTGTTATCGTACGGACTTTGAGGCTGTCAAACTACAGTTGATGGCGACCCACAGCCTGCTTTATAAGAGTTTCAAGAACAAAGCAGACAGATCCCAACTGAATTGCAGCACCGGGTGTCAAACTGAAACAATACGCGGGCGAAACGTCGGTTTATGCAATACAGACGGCGCTGAGCGTCCGTAACAGCTGCAACAACAAACACAAATGTGTTACACGCATTGCGTTTAAGGCTCAACGGCTTTGTAACCGTCTGCTGACGTATCATTACGTCGTTAATACGGAGACAGCAGACTTTTGGGCCTTAAGGCTTGTGAAGACATCACTTCCGTTTAACAGAATATTTATGGTGACAGTGACTAGGTACAGAGACAAATGACACTATTTATGGTGACAGTGACTAGGTACACAGGAGAGTAACATTATTTATGGTGACAGTGACTAGGTACACAGGAGAGTAACATTTATGGTGACAGTGACTAGGTACACAGATCAGTGACATTATTAATGGTGACAGTGACTAGGTACACAGGAGAGTAACATTTATGGTGACAGTGACTAGGTACACAGATCAGTGACATTATTAATGGTGACAGTGACTAGGTACACAGGAGAGTAACATTTATGGTGACAGTGACTAGGTACACAGGTCAGTGACATTATTAATGGTGACAGTGACTAGGTACACAGGAGAGTAACATTTATGGTGACAGTGACTAGGTACACAGGTCAATGACACTATTTATGGTGACAGTGACTAGGTACAAAGACGAGTGACATTATTTATGGTGACAGTGAATAGGTACACAGCTGAGGACATTGTTTATTGTGACAGTGACTAGGTACACAGCTAAGTGACACTATTTATGGTGACAGTGACTAGGTACAAAGACGAGTGACATTATTTATGGTGACAGTGAATAGGTACACAGCTGAGGACATTGTTTATGGTGACAGTGACTAGGTACACAGCTAAGTGACATTATTTATGGTGACAGTAACTAGGTACACAGGAGAGTGACATTATTTATGGTGACAGTGAATAGGTACACAGGTCAATGACACTATTTATGGTGACAGTGACTAGGTACACATGAAAGTGACATTATTTATGGTGACAGTGACTAGGTACACATGAAAGTGACATTATTTATGGTGACAGTGACTAGGTACACAGACGAGTGACATTATTTATGGTGAAAGTGACCAGGCATGCATGTGTCTGATATCGTTTATGGTGACAGTGACCAGGCACGAAGGTGAGTGACATTATTTATGGTGACAGTGACCAGGTATTCAGACGAGTGAAGTTATTTATGGTGACAGTGACCAGGTATTCAGACGAGTGACGTTATTTATGGTGACAGTGACCAGGCACACAGCTGAGTGACAATTTTCGCGGCAATGCCACTAAAACTGAATGTAGCCTAGTTCCCGTCCCCCCACTACAGTCTACACCGCACCGCCCCCCTCATGCATCCTTGAAAGAAGTGGGTCATTTTGTTGAATTGAAAGTTAAGTAAATGCAAGAGAGAGCACAGTGCGAGCAGCGAAACAAGCAGACGGCAAAAGTCGAGGTTGTGCAGTCGGAAGGTTCTGTACGTATTTTGTAACGTTGTTATGGTGACACATGGTGGTGACTGGGACTGTTATAGTGACACACGGTAGTGACTGGGACTTATGGTGACACACGGTAGTGACTGGGACTGTGTGTGTGGCTGAGTGATTTGTGTTGTTTGGTTTGTGGATCAGCACTGAGCGCAGTTCAGGCTTCTTCCGCGTCGTCTTATCTACAAGACGCACTTGGCAGTGGATGACCGCTGCTGGAAGGACGTAGCCGCCTGCTCGGCGCTGGAGGAGTCAAACATCGTAACGATGCATCCCGAGGGAGGGATCATGTACCAGACACCGCCAGGTAGGAGGATCACAGTCATTGCTAGGACATAGGGATAAGTGGCGACTGACTGCAGACAGTAACTTGAAGTACAGTTAAACATTCAGTCCGTACCGCGCAGTAAACACACTCCGTCTCGGTTACAAAAACAGTCAGTTAATGTTGTACAGTGAAATAATCGCTGTTTGTTCTGAGATCCACACAAAACACATAAATACAGTCCGTACCGCGCAGTAAACTCACTCCGTCTCAGTTATACAAACCAGTCAGTTAATGTTGTACAGTGAAATAATCGCTGTTTGTTCTGAGATCCACACAAAACACATAAATACAGTCCGTACCGCGCAGTAAACTCACTCCGTCTCAGTTATACAAACCAGTCAGTTAATGCTGTACAGTGAAATAATCGCTGTTTGTTCTGAGATCCACACAAAACACATAAATACAGTCCGTACCGCGCAGTAAACACACTCCGTCTCAGTTATACAAACCAGTCAGTTAATGTTGTACAGTGAAATAATCGCTGTTTGTTCTGAGATCCACACAAAACACATAAATACAGCTCGTACCGCGCAGTAAACACACTCCGTCTCAGTTATACAAACCAGTCAGTTAATGTTGTACAGTGAAATAATCGCTGTTTGTTCTGAGATCCACACAAAACACATAAATACACTGTGTGGGCAGAACGTAGAAGTTTTAGGCGCCTTCGCCAAATTATGAAAAAGCGACTATTAGCTTCGTCACGACTGTCCGTCCGCACACAACTCGGCTCCCACTCGACGTATTTTCATGAAATTAGATATTTGAATTTTTTTTCGAAAATCTGTCGAGAAAAATCAAGTTTCATTAAAATCTGACAACAATAACGGTACTTTACACGAAGACTTATGTACATTTGTGATAATATCTCGCTCATTTCTTCTTAGAACGATAAATGTTTCAGACAAAAGTTGTACAGAAAATCAAAACACACATTTTATGATCAATAACTTTTTCCCAAAAATCGTGCGGTTTATGAGATAATGTGGAAAAATATGGTAGAGCCAGACAGGCCACAGATGACAATATAATACGGCGCATGCGCTTTGCGTGCTGGATAACTAAGGCTACAGACACACTCAGAATATGTAATACTGATTGCTTTAACACGGTAACAATGGTTATGCGAACGCGCCTCAATGTTACGTAATACGTACATTGGCTGTCTCGACTTATATTAGACCTGACGGAGCATAAAGCAACGAATGTTTGTTACAGCATTTGTACACGCTCATGACTATTACAGTGATTTACTCGGAGTAACCACGTGAGTCTATTAGCAGCAGGTAAAGGTAAAAGTAAACTTGTTCCTGTCCACGCCATGAAGGCATATAGGAGGAATAGAGGTATAGCTCCACTCATTCTTAAACTCGACAATAGACGGAGTGGAGTCGTCGACTTCAAACCCCGTGGCTTAACCTGACAGAAGGAACACAGTTATGGGCCAGAAGGCCAGTGTTCACGATTGTGAGAAGAGAGAAATCTCTTGCTCCTAGCGAACATCGAACCCCGGATTGTTCAGTTCATAGCCTAGTCACTATAGCGACTATAACTATCGGTGCAAGCGACGGTCTGCAGGGCGAAGAGCGATGATGGAACTTGGGCCATAATCCGGCGATGTCTTGCATCACAGCTCTGCTGTACAAATCGGTCTGAGCCGTGTACAGTGCTGGGGAACCCTCTAAAGCCCAGTGGTTACTATATGTACCACCACGTTAACATTCACAAATTCTACGTTCTGCCCACACAGTGTATTTATGTGTTTTGTGTGGATCTCAGAACAAACAGCGATTATTTAACTGTACAGCATTAACTGACTGGTTTGTATAACTGAGACGGAGTGTGTTTACTGCGCGGTACGGACTGAATTTATGTGTTTTGTGTGGATCTCAGAACAAACAGCGATTATTTCACTGTACAGCATTAACTGACTGGTTTGTATAACTGAGACGGAGTGTGTTTACTGCGCGGTACGGACTGTATTTATGTGTTTTGTGTGGATCTCAGAACAAACAGCGATTATTTCACTGTACAACATTAACTGACTGGTTTGTATAACTGAGACGGAGTGTGTTTACTGCCGGTACGGACTGAATTTATGTGTTTTGTGTGGATCTCAGAACAAACAGCGATTATTTCACTGTACAGCATTAACTGACTGGTTTGTATAACTGAGACGGAGTGTGTTTACTGCGCGGTACGGACTGAATTTATGTGTTTTGTGTGGATCTCAGAACAAACAGCGATTATTTCACTGTACAGCATTAACTGACTGGTTTGTATAACTGAGACGGAGTGTGTTTACTGCGCGGTACGGACTGTATTTATGTGTTTTGTGTGGATCTCAGAACAAACAGCTATTATTTCACTGTACAGCATTAACTGACTGGTTTGTATAACTGAGACGGAGTGTGTTTACTGCGCGGTACGGACTGTATTTATGTGTTTTGTGTGGATCTCAGAACAACAGCGATTATTTCACTGTACAACATTAACTGACTGGTTTGTATAACTGTGACGGAGTGTGTTTACTGCGCGGTACGGACTGTATTTATGTGTTTTGTGTGGATCTCAGAACAAACAGCTATTATTTCACTGTACAGCATTAACTGACTGGTTTGTATAACTGAGACGGAGTGTGTTTACTGCGCGGTACGGACTGTATTTATGTGTTTTGTGTGGATCTCAGAACAAACAGCGATTATTTCACTGTACAACATTAACTGACTGGTTTGTATAACTGTGACGGAGTGTGTTTACTGCGCGGTACGAGCTGAGTCTTTGAATATAATTCAGGTTAATCTTACGTGGTTAAGCCTCAATGTAAATACTACCAGTGCAATGTAACGTCACGTATGTAATACTGACGTTTCAGTAATACCTGCCGATATCTGTAGTGCATTGAAACGTCTCAGCATGCAGACCAGTGGCTGTCTTGGGCGCCATCAGCCAGCAGTTAACTGCTCTATTAATTGTCTGTCTCCCAGTTTTGCTCTCCTTTGCCATGCAGGCAGTTTCTGAAAACAAATGTGCGAGCGATCGCCAAGCTATACGACTAGCGCAGCTGCTAACTGTAGTTGCCATTCCGAACAGAACAATGCTCTGCCCGTATTTAGACCTACGTGTGCCTAGCACACACGACTTGCGGTAGGTAACTCTACTGTACAGAGCACAGTCCCGTGTATCCTTCAAATAATGGACAGTGCGCAGGTAAATAGCGGTGTAATGACCAGCCATTGCCACAAACCTTTACACAAACATAAGAATGCTGTCACGGTGTTCTGTTTCGGCAAACGACCGCGCTGCAGCCAGCGCTCGCAGTCCAGTGCTGCTATTACTGCTCGTTACGTCACTGCGCACACTGCACAGCGCATCACACTGCCTGCTCTCTCTTTCCTCTCTCTTCCCCTGATGACGTAAGGCACAGATCCTGACAGGGGGCAAAGCACGCAGTGTGGTCACTAACCCTCATCCCAGAGCCCGGGAACAGAGCTGTAGTCAACGAACACACGAAATTTACGTGGGTGTGAGCGCAATGACACCGAGATGATGGCTACGTGTACAAAATGGGGGGGGGGGGGGCCTGGTCAGAATAGTGCACTTAATGAGACGCTTATTTGATTCGCTAATTACATTTCATCGTATTTGTTCACTGCTAACACCACCTTTCCTGCTGTACACAGCCTTGCAATAAGTTGTCTGTTCTAATGTATAGGTATATATATATATATTTATATATATATATATATATATAATAACACATGCAAATCGTCAGTTCTGATGTAAAATAATTATTCATTATCCCCTTCTGCCTTTTGAGCTACTTAACTCCTTTCGTTTACCCACTTACATTTTATCTTTCACAAAACACACCTCAGTTCTACAGTTTCAGTACAAATACTTATAGTCATGTGCTGTCAAACGTCATAAGCAATATTTATATGCTGTATGTCTATATAACAACATATTTGTAGATGTGAAATAAAGAAATTTGTGTCCACGGGCTTCTTGCGTTTTTAACACTTTGAAGACTAAAATTAAAATTCGTTATATATAAATATTCAGTCCGTACCGCGCAGTAAACACACTCCGTCTCAGTTATACAAACCAGTCAGTTAATGTTGTACAGTGAAATAATCGCTGTTTGTTCTGAGATCCACACAAAACACATAAATACAGTCCGTACCGCGCAGTAAACACACTAATTCTCAGTTACACAAACCAGTCAGTTAATGTTGTACAGTGAAATAATCGCTGTTTGTTCTGAGATCCACACAAAACACATAAATACAGTCCGTACCGCGCAGTAAACACACTAATTCTCAGTTACACAAACCAGTCAGTTAATGTTGTACAGTGAAATAATCGCTGTTTGTTCTGAGATCCACACAAAACACATAAATACACTGTGTGGGCAGAACGTAGAATTGTTGAATGTTAACCCTCTAAAGCCCAGTGGTTACTATATGTACCACCAGTTTAACATTCACAAATTCTACGTTCTGCCCACACAGTGTATTTATGTGTTTTGTGTGGATCTCAGAACAAACAGCGATTATTTCACTGTACAACATTAACTGACTGATTTGTATAACTGAGACGGAGTGTGTTTACTGCGCGGTACGGACTGTATTTATGTGTTTTGTGTGGATCTCAGAACAAACAGCGATTATTTCACTGTACAGCATTAACTGACTGGTTTGTATAACTGAGACGGAGTGTGTTTACTGCGCGGTACGGACTGTATTTATGTGTTTTGTGTGGATCTCAGAACAAACAGCGATTATTTCACTGTACAACATTAACTGACTGGTTTGTATAACTGAGACGGAGTGTGTTTACTGCGCGGTACGGACTGTATTTATGTGTTTTGTGTGGATCTCAGAACAAACAGCGATTATTTCACTGTACAACATTAACTGACTGGTTTGTATAACTGAGACAGAGTGTGTTTACTGCGCGGTACGGACTGAGTGTTTATATATAATTCACGTTAACTTTCGCCTTCAGAGTAACAAAAGATTCACAACGTATCAGCTTTATGTAAGTCACAACTGTCTGCATAATCATGTACAGCGCGCGGTCTAACTCAGCAATTGTTAAGGCGAGAGGAAGTGTCATCCTAGCGCAAAAGTCATTGGCTCCGATGAAATCATCGACCGACCTTGAGGCTGACTCACGGACCGACGGATATGGACTGAACAGTCACAGCGAACACGAGACAAAGCAACTTGTATCGCTATTACAGCACCTAGCAGTGGCTCATCTCCCCAGGTTTGATTTTCACAGACACTGAATACGAAGCACAAAATATGTGTCATAAATAAATACATTAAGGAATGAATGTACTAATTGCTGTCCATAGAACGTAAATCAAACAACCAAACACTTCGTTACGTAGTGTTTACAAACAGCTGTTGGCGCAGCACAAAGTTCAAAAGCCGATATCACAAATCCCAGCTCAGTTTAATCTAATTCAAGACGTCTCAACCTGCACGTAACAGCACGTTACCACGTAAGCATTCGTCACAGAGCTGGGTTTATCCTGTGATTAATAACAATGAGATAACTTACGTGCAGACGGCAATGCGACGTGTTTCGGCTCGAAGGCTCACGTCTGTCCAAATACACACCAATCATATTCAGGCTACGTCCACTGTCAGCTGCATCGTTCTTGACGCCAAAGGTGTTTTTGTATTTCTTGACCCTTGAAGATGGGACCGATACGTTGTCCCGAAACGTCGGTAAAGGATTACCAGTCGACGCTGTGTAATATTTCAGAAGAGCCCGTAATAGGTCACAGACAAACAGACGGACTGACGTTCTCTCCACACAGGGCGTTCATGTTTTACTTCATACGAAACGTCTGAAAGCGTGAGACATTTAACTAGTAGCTGCAGCTACCTTAATCCCAGCTTTTCGCAAATAAACAACTACAGTCGCAGTGTGCTGACATGTCAGCAGGGATATGACTGCAGCTGTGGGGCAGAGAACACGGCACAACGCTGCACGACCTTGTGACCTTGACACCGGGCACACGGCGTCTATATATAGCACACTAACCGGTTAGTGCAGTGTGCTGCAGCTGTTGTCGCAGTGATCAACCGTTCAACGCCCAGTGGTTACTATATGTACCACCAAGTTTAATATTCAACAATTCTACGTTCTGCCCACACAGTGTATTTATGTGTTTTGTGTGGATCTCAGAACAAACAGCGATTATTTCACTGTACAGCATTAACTGACTGTTTGTATAACTGAGACGGAGTGTGTTTACTGCGCGGTACGGACTGTATTTATGTGTTTTGTGTGGATCTCAGAACAAACAGCGATTATTTCACTGTACAACATTAACTGACTGGTTTGTATAACTGAGACGGAGTGTGTTTACTGCGCGGTACGGACTGTATTTATGTGTTTTGTGTGGATCTCAGAACAAACAGCGATTATTTCACTGTACAGCATTAACTGACTGGTTTGTATAACTGAGACGGAGTGTGTTTACTGCGCGGTACGGACTGTATTTATGTGTTTTGTGTGGATCTCAGAACAAACAGCGATTATTTCACTGTACAACATTAACTGACTGGTTTGTATAACTGAGACGGAGTGTGTTTACTGCGCGGTACGGACTGTATTTATGTGTTTTGTGTGGATCTCAGAACAAACAGCGATTATTTCACTGTACAGCATTAACTGACTGGTTTGTATAACTGAGACGGAGTGTGTTTACTGCGCGGTACGGACTGTATTTATGTGTTTTGTGTGGATCTCAGAACAAACAGCGATTATTTCACTGTACAGCATTAACTGACTGGTTTGTATAACTGAGACGGAGTGTGTTTACTGCGCGGTACGGACTGTATTTATGTGTTTTGTGTGGATCTCAGAACAAACAGCGATTATTTCACTGTACAGCATTAACTGACTGGTTTGTATAACTGAGACGGAGTGTGTTTACTGCGCGGTACGGACTGTATTTATGTGTTTTGTGTGGATCTCAGAACAAACAGCGATTATTTCACTGTACAACATTAACTGACTGGTTTGTATAACTGAGACGGAGTGTGTTTACTGCGCGGTACGGACTGTATTTATGTGTTTTGTGTGGATCTCAGAACAAACAGCGATTATTTCACTGTACAGCATTAACTGACTGGTTTGTATAACTGAGACGGAGTGTGTTTACTGCGCGGTACGGACTGTATTTATGTGTTTTGTGTGGATCTCAGAACAAACAGCGATTATTTCACTGTACAACATTAACTGACTGGTTTGTATAACTGAGACGGGGTGTGTTTACTGCGCGGTACGGACTGTATTTATGTGTTTTGTGTGGATCTCAGAACAAACAGCGATTATTTCACTGTACAGCATTAACTGACTGGTTTGTATAACTGAGACGGAGTGTGTTTACTGCGCGGTACGGACTGTATTTATGTGTTTTGTGTGGATCTCAGAACAAACAGCGATTATTTCACTGTACAGCATTAACTGACTGGTTTGTATAACTGAGACGGAGTGTGTTTACTGCGTGGTACGGATTGTAGCCCTTTAAAGCCCAGTGGTTACTATATATACCGCCATGTTTAACATTCAACAATTCTACGTTCTGCCCACACAGTGTATTTATGTGTTTTGTGTGGATCTCAGAACAAACAGCGAATATTTCACTGTACAACATTAACTGACTGGTTTGTATAACTGAGACGGAGTGTGTTTACTGCGCGGTACGGACTGTATTTATGTGTTTTGTGTGGATCTCAGAACAAACAGCGATTATTTCACTGTACAGCATTAACTGACTGGTTTGTATAACTGAGACGGAGTGTGTTTTACTGCGTGGTACGGATTGTAGCCCTTTAAAGCCCAGTGGTTACTATATATACCGCCATGTTTAACATTCAACAATTCTACGTTCTGCCCACACAGTGTATTTATGTGTTTTGTGTGGATCTCAGAACAAACAGCGATTATTTCACTGTACAACATTAACTTACTGGTTTGTATAACTGAGACGGAGTGTGTTTACTGCGTGGTACGGATTGTAGCCCTTTAAAGCCCAGTGGTTACTATATATACCGCCATGTTTAACATTCAACAATTCTACGTTCTGCCCACACAGTGTATTTATGTGTTTTGTGTGGATCTCAGAACAAACAGCGATTATTTCACTGTACAGCATTAACTGACTGGTTTGTATAACTGAGACGGAGTGTGTTTACTGCGCGGTACGGACTGTATTTATGTGTTTTGTGTGGATCTCAGAACAAACTGCGATTATTTCACTGTACAACATTAACTGACTGGTTTGTATAACTGAGACGGAGTGTGTTTACTGCGCGGTACGGACTGTATTTATGTGTTTTGGGTGGATCTCAGAACAAACAGCGATTATTTCACCGTACAACATTAACTGACTGGTTTGTATAACTGAGACGGAGTGTGTTTACTGCGCGGTACGAACTGAGTCTTTAAATGGAATCCAGGTTGATTCCCGTCATTGTAATATCAACTAATCGTACATTCTTGCGATCTACGCTCCATAAGCTGACTCACGTAATGCAGTACAAACAGACAAGCAGTCACTGCACACTCGATCACTTACACAGTTCTGCAGTTACGCTTTCCTAAATTTCGAGGGCAGACAGTGTTTTGTCTCGCTCTTACAAAGTGCTATCGGCATTTTATTGCTGGGGTATTATGAGCTATAAAGCGAAAGACTTAGAAAGTGTCACCGCTCTGTGTGTTGACCCCATTTTGTAGTTCATTGACAACGTGTGACTGGCGCCGTAAGCGGGGGAGGAAACAGACTTCAATATCAAGTTCAGTTACTTCTTTTGTTAGTGACTTCACCACCTACAGTCCGTGCCATGACTAAGGCTGTAGGTGACTTCACCACCTACAGTCCGTGCCATGACTAAGGCTGTAGGTGACTTCACCACCTACAGTCCGTGCCATGACTAAGGCTGTTGGTGACTTCACCTACAGTCCGTGCCATGACTAAGGCTGTAGGTGACTTCACCACCTACAGTCCGTGCCATGACTAAGGCTGTAGGTGACTTCACCACCTACAGTCCGTGCCATGACTAAGGCTGTAGGTGACTTCACTACCTACAGTCCGTGCCATGACTAAGGCTGTAGGTGACTTCACTACCTACAGTCCGTGCCATAACTAAGGCTGTAGGTGACTTCACCACCTACAGTCCGTGCCATGACTAAGGCTGTTAGTGACTTCACCACCTACAGTCCGTGCCATGACTAAGGCTGTTGGTGACTTCACCACCTACAGTCCGTGCCATGACTAGGCTGTTGGTGATTTCACCACTACGATCCGTGCCATAACTCAGGCTGTTGGTGACTTCGCCACTACGATCCGTGCCATGACTGAAGCTGTTGGTGCTTCACCACCTACAGTCCGTGCCATGGCTCAGACTGTTGGTGACTTCACCACCTACAATCCGTGCCATGACTCAAGCTGTTGGTGGCTTCACCACCTACAGTCCGTGCCATGACTCAGGCTGTTGAAAACTTCACCACCTACAGTCCGTGCCATGACTGAAGCTGTTGGTGACTTCACCACCTACAGTCCGTGCCATGACTCAGGCTGTTGGTGACTTCACCACCTACGATCCGTGCCATGACTGAAGCTGTTGGTGACTTCACCACCTACAGTCCGTGCCATGGCTCAAACTGTTGGTGACTTCACCACCTACGATCCGTGCCATGACTGAAGCTGTTGGTGACTTCACCACCTACAGTCCGTGCCATGACTCAGCTGTTGGTGACTTCACCACCTACAGTCCGTGCCATGACTCAGCTGTTGGTGACTTCACTACCTACAGTCCGTGCCATGACTAGAAGCTGTTGGTGACTTCACCACCTACAGTCCGTGCCATGACTCAGGCTGTTGGTGACTTCACCACCTACGATCCGTGCCATGACTGAAGCTGTTGGTGACTTCACCACCTACAGTCCGTGCCATGACTCAGGCTGTTGGTGACTTCACCACCTACATCCGTGCCATGACTGAAGCTGTTGGTGACTTCACCACCTACAGTCCGTGCCATGACTCAGGCTGTTGGTGACTTCACCACCTACGATCCGTGCCATGACTGAAGCTGTTGGTGACTTCACCACCTACAGTCCGTGCCATGGCTCGAACTGTTGGTGACTTCACCACCTACAGTCCGTGCCATGGCTCGAACTGTTGGTGACTTCACCACCTACAGTCCGTGCCATGACTCAGGCTGTTGGTGACTTCACCACCTACGATCCGTGCCATGACTGAAGCTGTTGGTGACTTCACCACCTACAGTCCGTGCCATGGCTCGAACTGTTGGTGACTTCACCACCTACAGTCCGTGCCATGGCTCGAACTGTTGGTGACTTCACCACCTACAGTCCGTGCCATGACTCAGGCTGTTGGTGACTTCACCACCTACAGTCCGTGCCATGACTCAGGCTGTTGGTGACTTCACCACCTACATCCGTGCCATGACTGAAGCTGTTGGTGACTTCACCACCTACAGTCCGTGCCATGGCTCGAACTGTTGGTGACTTCACCACCTACAGTCCGTGCCATGACTCAGGCTGTTGGTGACTTCACCACCTACGATCCGTGCCATGACTGAAGCTGTTGGTGACTTCACCACCTACAGTCCGTGCCATGGCTCGAACTGTTGGTGACTTCACCACCTACAGTCCGTGCCATGGCTCAGGCTGTTGGTGACTTCACCACCTACAGTCCGTGCCATGACTCAGGCTGTTGGTGATTTCACCACCTACAGTCCGTGCCATGACTCAGGCTGTTGGTGACTTCACCACCTACAGTCCGTGCCATGACTCAGGCTGTTGGTGACTTCACCACCTACAGTCCTTGCCATGACTCAGCTGTTGGTTGCAGGTTCTAAGGATGGAGGACTGGGTTTAAACCCAGTGCATTCCATATGGGATTTGTGGTGGACAAATTGTCACTGGGATTGTAGAGACAAAGCTACGGCTTGACCGTTCGATGTTCAAATTCCGCAGAGGCTGAATGTTTTCTCTTCTCCAGAACGCCCAGACTAGCTCAGCGGCCCATCGTCCGTCCTATCAACAGTACGAACGATCTTTAGTTGACAGTAAAGCACTGTCAGACGTAAAGCACTGTCAGACAGTTCCACTAGGCGGTGCTGCTCTCAAATGTACATGCAGATATACTTCTGTTTACTCTTGTAAACCAGATGAACTAGTTCGAATCCTGCTGCGAGCAAGGGGACTTCGCTGAACATGACACAAGAAGCATACGTCATCACTACCGACTGCTACGTCACAAGTGACGTAACACGAGCAGTCGTATGTGTGAGGCTGAATGTGATAACACTGGAGAGAGAGTTTAGTGCAGTGGGATGTGACTTGGCAGTTTTAAGGCAGCGTAAAAATAAGCTACCTCGAAATAGGCACTTAGACGTGGGACGTAATTTTGGTGGTGACGTCATACATGCGACATATTGCTACAGTGTCGCGCTCACTCGTACATCTTTAAACTACTATTGTAGCGGTCAACTGCGACAGTTACTGTGCGCATGTGAACAGTCTGCGGATTGTAGCACGTACTGTAGTGCATGTGAACAGTCTGCGGATTGTAGAACGTACTGTAGTGCATGTGAACATTCTGCGGCTGTAGCACGTACTGTAGTGCATGTGAACATGCTGCGGATTGTACAGTACTGTAGTGCATTGAACAGTCTGCGATTGTAGCACTACTGTAGGCATGTGAACATCTGCGGATTGTAGCACGTACGTAGTGCAATGTGAACAGTCTGCGGCTGTAGCACGTACTGTAGTGCATGTGAACAGTCTGCGGATTGTAACACGTACTGTAGTGCATGTGAACAGTCTGCGGATTGTAGAACGTACTGTAGTGCATGTGAACAGTCTGCGGGCTGTAGCACGTACTGTAGTGCATGTGAACAGTCTGCGGATTGTAGCACGTACTGTAGTGCATGTGAACAGTCTGCGGATTGTAGCACGTACTGTAGTGCATGTGAAACAGTCTGCGGATTGTAGCACGTACTGTAGTGCATGTGAACAGTCTGCGGATTGTAGCACGTACTGTAGTGCATGTGAACAGTCTGCGGATTGTAGCACGTACTGTAGTGCATGTGAACAGTCTGCGGATTGTAGCACGTACTGTAGTGCATGTGAACAGTCTGCGGGCTGTAGCACGTACTGTAGTGCATGTGAACAGTCTGCGGATTGTAACACGTACTGTAGTGCATGTGAACATCTGCGGATTGTAGCACGTACTGTAGTGCATGTGAACAGTCTGCGGGCTGTAGCACGTACTGTAGTGCATGTGAACAGTCTGCGGGCTGTAGCACGTACTGTAGTGCATGTGAACAGTCTGCGGGCTGTAGCACGTACTGTAGTGCATGTGAACAGTCTGCGGGCTGTAGCACGTACTGTAGTGCATGTGAACAGTCTGCGGGCTGTAGCACGTACTGTAGTGCATGTGAACAGTCTGCGGATTGTAGCACGTACTGTAGTGCATGTGAACAGTCTGCGGATTGTAGCACGTACTGTAGTGCATGTGAACAGTCTGCGGATTGTAGCACGTACTGTAGTGCATGTGAACAGACTGCGGATTGTAGCACGTACTGTAGTGCATGTGAACAGTCTGCGGATTGTAGCACGTACTGTAGTGCATGTGAACAGTCTGCGGATTGTAGCACGTACTGTAGTGCATGTGAACAGTCTGCGGGCTGTAGCACGTACTGTAGTGCATGTGAACAGTCTGCGGATTGTAACACGTACTGTAGTGCATGTGAACAGTCTGCGGATTGTAGCACGTACTGTAGTGCATGTGACAGTCTGCGGGCTGTAGCACGTACTGTAGTGCATGTGATCAGTCTGCGGGCTGTAGCACGTACTGTAGTGCATGTGAACAGTCTGCGGGCTGTAGCACGTACTGTAAGTGCAATGGAACATCTGCGGCTGTAGCACGTACTGTAGTGCATGTCTGTGCAATCAACAGTTGATACGTGTTGATGTTGCGCAGAAATATCAACTGACAGCGGAAATTAATTTTGTCTGTTCGTTAATTGATATAGAGCCACAGTCAGGGCACACTAACGTAGCGGCCATCAATAGTACTAATAGCCACGTGATTTGCGCTCACGTTTCACATAACATCGGCTTGAGTGTGCCGAGTAGGAAAGGATGCTGCAGACCCGCAGCCATGAATACAGTACGTCTGTCTGACTTTCGTCTGTCAGTTCGGGAACAGACTGACAGACGGACTGAGTAAAGGCAATGCGGGTACTTAGCGTTTTGAATTCGTCTGTCACGGACTTGCAGTCAGTGCGACTACGTGAGTGTGAGCAGGCGACGTTGGTTGTAGCTAGACTGCATTTACCTGAACGTCGGACATAGCTAGACTTGCTGGTTACACTGAGACGTCGGACATAGCAGACTTGCTAGTTACACTGAGACGTCAGACTTAGCTAGACTTGCTAGTTACACTGAGACGTCAGACTTAGCTAGACTTGCTAGTTGCACTGAGGACGTCAGACTTAGCTAGACTTGCTAGTTACCTGAGACGTCAGACATAGCTAGACTTGCTAGTTACACTGAGACGTCAGACAAGCTAACTGTTAGCTACACTGAGACTCGGACATAGCTAGACTTGCTGGTTACACTGAGACGTCGGACATAGCTAGACTTGCTGGTTAACACTGAGACGCGACATAGCTAGACTTGCTAGCTACACTGAATCGACATAGCTAGACTTGCTAGTTACACTGAGACGTCAGACTTAGCTAGACTTGCTAGTACACTGAGACGTCAACATGCTAGACTTGCGTGTTACACTGAGACGTCAGAAATAGCTAGACTTGCTAGTGCACTGAGACGTCAGACATAGCTATACTTGTAGTTGCACTGAGACGTCAGACATAGCTAGACTTGCTAGTTACACTGAGACGTCAGACATAGCTAGACTTGCTAGTTACACTGAGACGTCAGACATAGCTAGACTTGCAGTTACACTGAGACGTCAACATAGCTAGACTTGCAGTTACACTGAGACGTTCAGACATAGCTAGACTTGCTAGTTGCACTGAGACGTCAGACGTAGCTAGACTTGCAGTTACACTGAGACGTCAGACATAGCTAATGCAAGTTACACTGAGACGTCAGACATAGCTAGACTTTGCTAGTTACACTGAGACGTCAGACATACAGACTTGCTAGTTACACTGAGACGTCAACATAGCTAGACTGTAGTTACACTGAGACGTCAGACATAGCTAGACTTGTAGTTGCACTGAGACGTCAGACGTAGCTAGACTTGCTAGTTACACTGAGACGTCAGACTAGCTAGACTTGCAGTTGCACTGAGACGTCAGACGTAGCTAGACTTGCTAGTTACACTGAGACGTCAGACATAGCTAGACTTGTTAGTTGCACTGAGACGTCAGACGTAGCTAGACTGCTAGTTACACTGAGACGTCAGACATAGCTAGACTTGCTAGTTGCACTGAGACGTCAGACGTAGCTAGACTTGCTAGTTACACTGAGACGTCAGACATAGCTAGACTTGCTAGTTGCACTGAGACGTCAGACGTAGCTAGACTTGCTAGTTACACTGAGACGTCAGACATAGCTAGACTTGCTAGTTACACTGAGACGTCGACATAGCTAGACATGCTAGTTACACTGAGACGTCAGACATAGCTAGACTTGCTAGTTACACTGAGACGTCAGACTTAGCTAGACTTGCTAGTTACACTGAGACGTCAGACATAGCTAGACTTGCTAGTTGCACTGAGACGTCGACATAGCTAGACATGCTGGTTACACTGAGACGTCGGACATAGCTAGACTTGCTAGTTACACTGAGACGTCAGACATAGCTAGACTTGCTAGTTACACTGAGACGTCAGACATAGCTAGACTTGTTAGCTACACTGAGACGTCAGACATAGCTAGACATGCTAGTTACACTGAGACGTCAGACATAGCTAGACAGGAAGTGTCCGCAGATCTAGACACTTCCGATGCATTCGCGGAACATCAACACTGCAAACTGCAACATGGCAACATTGGTAAACAACCAGAAGGCAAACATCGAAAATTGTAACTTGAGGACCATGATGACCAACCAACATAGAAACATTGGGTAACAATGTGACCAATAGCAAACATAGAAAACGTTTGGTAACTTTGGTAACAAAGGTGACCAGCAACAGAAACTGGTAACTTGGTAACAAAGTGAGCATAGCAAACATAGAAACACTGGTAACTTTGGTAACAAAGGTGAGCATAGCGAACATAGAAACACTGGCAACTTTGGTAACAAAGGTGACCATAGCAAACATAGAAACATTGGTAACTTTGGTAACAAAGGTGACCACAGCAAACATAGAAACAATGGTAACTTTGGTAACAAACGTGAGCATAGCAAACAGAAAACAGGTAACTTGGTAACAAAGGTGACCATAGCAACATAGAACACAGGTAACTTTGGTAACAAAGGTGACCATAGCAAACGTAGAAACATTGGTAACTTTGGCAACAATGGTGACCACAGCAAACATAAAAACACTGGTAATCTTGGTAACAAACGTGGCCATGATAACTTTAGTAACCGTAAATAATCATAAATGTTCGTAAGTCTCCTTGTAAAGTGTCTGTTATTGTCGTCCATTTTTAAAGAAACTTGGAGTTTCTCTACAGCCTTTGGTACAAATTCCCCCAAATAAAGTTTCACAATAAGCCTTCCACCGGGAACCCAGTTATTCCGTGCAGACGGACGGACAGACTAGCCAAGCTGATAGTAGCTTTTCGCAACTGAGCGAACGCGCCCAAACACGTAACGCAGTTTGCACACATTTTTGGGCGATGAATAGCCACAAGACCTGAGATAAGACGGAAGTCAGTAAAATATATCTGGCACAGCGGATACTGTGCATTATTTAGTGCGTCCACGTGACGTCAGAGGGCAGTACGTTCCTTGTCACTGATATACGTTGCTGTGCTTCGTAGCAAACATCTTCAGTGTCAAATGTCGTTATCTGTCGGTATGTGAGCGCGAAGTTGACGAGTTTTCGTTTTTACGAGACGCACAAATTGATGGCAGTATTTCAATTTGACAGCGAATTTTCGCTTATACGAGCTCCCGCATTTCGTAAACCTGAGCGCATGCGCAGAAGCAAAAGCATCGCAGCGTCTCTCGTTGTCCTCGTAGCTTTGTTGTGACGTTCACTTTTCTCTTCTCTTCTCTTCTCTTCTCTTCTCTTCTCTTCTCTTCTCTTCTCTTCTCTTCTCAGT
Organism: Reticulitermes speratus; assembly: GCA_021186555.1. Lineage (NCBI taxonomy): Eukaryota > Metazoa > Arthropoda > Insecta > Blattodea > Rhinotermitidae > Reticulitermes > Reticulitermes speratus. The sequence continues at coordinate 44,168,369 of JAJKFL010000013.1, forward strand.
GTTAATGGTTTCCCATATCCATTAAGCCTCAAGACCTCTGTGTAGACCATCGTGTTACGACGAACGTGCTGCCTAACTTGCTCCTTCCATGCAAAGTCACGACGTAATTACTGTTTGTGTCTAGCTTAATGGTTAAGATAGACGGAACTGTATTTTGTTGTTGTTTTGTATGGGTGTGAAACTTGGTCTGTCACACTGAGGGAGGAACATAGGCTGAGGGTGTTCGAGAATAGGGTGCTGGGGGCGATATTTGGGTCTAAGAGGGACGGGGTAACGGGGGAGTGGAGAAGACTACATAACGAGGAACTTAATGATCTGTACTGATCACCAAATATTATTCGGGTGATCAAATCGAGAAGAATGAGGTGGGCGGGGCATGTAGCACGTATGGGTGAGGGGGAGGTGCATACAGGATTTTGGTGGGGAGACCCGAGGGAAGGAGACCACTTGGAAGACCCAGGCGTAGATGGGAGGATAATATTAAAATGGATCTTCAAGAAGTGGGATGGGGGGCATGGAGAGAATTAGGCTGAAAGAAAGGTAATTCAGTGCATCAGTTTGTGTTTAGGCCGGTACGTGATACAGATATCGGACATGTGCTGCCATCTACCTACAGACGTAACCTATGCCATGTAGAACCTCCCTCCACACACATCATTTCCGATTTTGACTGTAACAAACTTAACAGTTTTATCTCATTTTATGGGCTTTAATTCCTTCCTTATTATGTTTTAAATACAAAAATTTTGAACCTGAAGATGACCTGAAATAAGTCGAAACATGTTCTGTATAATAAATGGAACTTAATTGTGTTTGGACGGATTTTGTCTCGATTTCTGCTACGCCATAGCCATTAGGCGCCATTGTTGTAACTGTGACAATAATGGCCCACTGCTGTAGTCAAACGTTCAGGCATTACAAAGCAAAGTACAATTTTCTTTGAGAGTGAGAGAGAGAGAGAGACAGATTCAGTCTTACGTGTAAGTCAGTACATCTCAAAATTAGTAACACGTAACGCTGTCTTTGGGCATTTCCCGACGTTTCGGTGGATCGTAGTGCCTTCATCTGCTTGACCCTGAAGATGAAGGCACTACGATCCTCCGAAACGTCGGGAAATACCCAAAGAAAGAGCGTCACGTCCCAAATACTTGAATCGTCAGGAACACCGCTGTGAGAACCTAAAACAGATAGGCTGTTGGCCACAAATTCAACTGCAGTTGTAAAATGAATATGCGAAGACTTCGTGACGAGGTACAAAGAAAGAGACGGAGAATACGAGGAATGTGAAGAAATTCATTGAAGGGAACTTTGTGACGACATCCAGCCAGATGGTGCTGATACCTTTCACACGGACATGCAGGTCTGTGGAGAATGTGGACGGGACCTAGACTACGTAATGCTGCAAGCTACAAGTAGTCTACATGTGCACTGCACTGTCTGCACTTCGTTAGCACTTCACAGAAGCTGTGCCAACTCTTGAATACCAAATATCTCTGCATTTTGCCCGTAATATATGTTACGTATATGGCATTAAACTGGGCATGTCTTCTAGTATTGTTACATTGTGCTCTCGTGTTGTTTTATTGTATTTTATTGTACTGTCGTGTTGTAATTATAATCGATTAAGCAACAAACACAGTAGGCAAACACGCAGTACAATAACTTCGGTACAAATGGATTTTTATTTCACTCTACTACATGTTTCGGCCGTGAAGGGAAATCTTCTGTGAGAACACGATATCAGTACAATTATTATTGACGATATTGAATAGTTAAGTCTCTAAGCCAACTGGCTTGTTATACACTAGCGTCATGCAGTTGTGACCTACGATGGTCTACGCTACCGTAAATTGTGTCGTAATCAATTATAACACAAAGTATGGCCCTCAATATAAGCAATATGGATGACTGGACAAACATACGTATTTCTTGCAGGGATTCGAACTCCTCTCAGGTCAAGAACATACACTTTTATTTTCTAGTTAACCCTTTAGAGCCAGTGGTTACTATATGTACCACCAAGTTTGATATTCAACAATTCTACGTTCTGCCCACACAGTGTATTTATGTGTTTTGTGTGGATCTCAGAACAAACAGCGATTATTTCACTGTACAGCATTAACAGTGGTTTGTATAACTGAGACGGAGTGTGTTTACTGCGCGGTACGGACTGTATTTATGTGTTTTGTGTGGATCTCAGAACAAACAGCGATTATTTCACTGTACAACATTAACTGACTGGTTTGTATAACTGAGACGGAGTGTGTTTACTGCGCGGTACGGACTGTATTTATGTGTTTTGTGTGGATCTCAGAACAAACAGCGATTATTTCACTGTACAGCATTAACTGACTGGTTTGTATAACTGAGACGTAGTGTGTTTACTGCGCGGTACGGACTGTATTTATGTGTTTTGTGTGATCTCAGAACAAACAGCGATTATTTGACTGTACAGCATTAACTGACTGGTTTGTATAACTGAGACGGAGTGTGTTTACTGCGCGGTACGGACTGTATTTATGTGTTTTGTGTGTATCTCAGAACAAACAGCGATTATTTGACTGTACAGCATTAACTGACTGGTTTGTATAACTGAGACGGAGTGTGTTTACTGCGCGGTACGGACTGTATTTATGTGTTTTGTGTGGATCTCAGAACAAACAGCGATTATTTCACTGTAACATTAACTGACTGGTTTGTATAACTGAGACGGAGTGTGTTTACTGCGCGGTACGGACTGTATTTATGTGTTTTGTGTGGATCTCAGAACAAACAGCGATTATTTCACTGTACAACATTAACTGACTGGTTTGTATAACTGAGACGGAGTGTGTTTACTGCGCGGTACGGACTGTATTTATGTGTTTTTGTGTGGATCTCAGAACAAACACGATTATTTCACTGTACAACATTAACTGACTGGTTTGTATAACTGAGACGGAGTGTGTTTACTGCGCGGTACGGACTGTATTTATGTGTTTTGTGTGGATCTCAGTACAAACAACGATTATTCACTGTACAACATTAACTGACTGGTTTGTATAACTGAGACGGAGTGTGTTTACTGCGCGGTACGGACTGTATTTATGTGTTTTGTGTGGATCTCAGAACAAACAGCGATTATTTCACTGTACAACATTAACTGACTGGTTTGTATAACTGAGACGGAGTGTGTTTACTGCGCGGTACGGACTGTATTTATGTGTTTTGTGTGGATCTCAGAACAAACAGCGATTATTTCACTGTACAACATTAACTGACTGGTTTGTATAACTGAGACGGAGTGTGTTTACTGCGCGGTACGAACTGTATTTATGTGTTTTGTGTGGATCTCAGAACAAACAGCGATTATTTCACTGTACAACATTAACTGACTGGTTTGTATAACTCAGACGTAGTGTGTTTACTGCGCGGTACGGACTGTGTCTTTATATCACTGCAGTTCGAGTCATAACGCAGCTTTCTATGTCCGCCATCTCGACAGTAACCTTCAGGTTTGCCGCTCTGTCAGGTTCATGACCCTGAAAGGTACTCCATTGGAAAGCGAGAGAGAGCCGAGCAATACTAACAGTGGAGAAAGCTGCTACAGTGACAGCGTTGGGGGGGGGGGGGGGCAGTAACATGTGTTGTGCTGACAATGAGGTCATTGACTTTCGCCACTTAAAAAGTGTTTGCACAGCACTTTAGCGATCGCAATGTCTGTCGTCATATCCGTTATAAAACTTCGCTCGTCTATCAAGACTTTATTATGTTTGGCATTTTATAAAGACCTTTCATAAGCAATTATTACGTCTTTAATTCACAAATCTGAACTGAAAGACACTACTTACAGCCGTGAAGGCGCATGGAAGTTGTAGGTATAGATCCACTCATTCTTATCCTCGGAACTAGATAGAGGTGAGTGGCCAGCTTCACGTTTTGGCCGCTTTATCCCCGGGAAAGATCCTGGAGAGGAGTCTGGTTGGGTCCCAGAGAAGGGTTGGGCGTTATGCCCCTTTTCGTGAACTGGACCGCAGTTCCTCGGATGTCCGGCCTGTAGACAGAGTGAGTACGGTGTGTGGGCTGTGTTAGTTAGTCAGTTAATGCTGTACAGTGAAATAATCGCTGTTTGTTCTGAAATCCACACAAAACACATAAATACAGTTCGTACCGCGCAGTAAACACACTCCGTCTCAGTTATACAAACCAGTCAGTTAATGTTGTACAGTGAAATAATCGCTGTTTGTTCTGAAATCCACACAAAACACATAAATACAGTTCGTACCGCGCAGTAAACACACTCCGTCTCAGTTATACAAACCAGTCAGTTAATGTTGTACAGTGAAATAATCGCTGTTTGTTCTGAAATCCACACAAAACACATAAATACAGTTCGTACCGCGCAGTAAACACACTCCGTCTCAGTTATACAAACCAGTCAGTTAATGTTGTACAGTGAAATAATCGCTGTTTGTTCTGAGATCCACACAAAACACATAAATACAGTTCGTACCGCGCAGTAAACACACTCCGTCTCAGTTATACAAACCAGTCAGTTAATGTTGTACAGTGAAATAATCGCTGTTTGTTCTGAGATCCACACAAAACACATAAATACAGTTCGTACCGCTCAGTAAACATACTCCGTCTCAGTTATACAAACCAGTCAGTTAATGTTGTACAGTGAAATAATCGCTGTTTGTTCTGAGATCCACACAAAACACATAAATACAGTCCGTACCGCGCAGTAAACACACTCCGTCTCAGTTATACAAACCAGTCAGTTAATGTTGTACAGTGAAATAATCGCTGTTTGTTCTGAGATCCACACAAAACACATAAATACAGTCCGTACCGCGCAGTAAACACACTCCGTCTCAGTTATACAAACCAGTCAGTTAATGTTGTACAGTGAAATAATCGCTGTTTGTTCTGAGATCCACACAAAACACATAAATACAGTCCGTACCGCGCAGTAAACACACTCCGTCTCAGTTATACAAACCAGTCAGTTAATGTTGTACAGTGAAATAATCGCTGTTTGTTCTGAGATCCACACAAAACACATAAATACAGTCCGTACCGCGCAGTAAACACACTCCGTCTCAGTTATACAAACCACTCAGTTAATGTTGTACAGTGAAATAATCGCTGTTTCTTCTGAGATCCACACAAAACACATAAATACAGTCCGTACCGCGCAGTAAACACACTCCGTCTCAGTTATACAAACCAGTCAGTTAATGTTGTACAGTGAAATAATCGCTGTTTGTTCTGAGATCCACACAAAACACATAAATACAGTCCGTACCGCGCAGTAAACATACTCCGTCTCAGTTATACAAACCAGTCAGTTAATGTTGTACAGTGAAATAATCGCTGTTTGTTCTGAGATCCACACAAAACACATAAATACAGTTCGTACCGCTCAGTAAACATACTCCGTCTCAGTTATACAAACCAGTCAGTTAATGTTGTACAGTGAAATAATCGCTGTTTGTTCTGAGATCCACACAAAACACATAAATACAGTCCGTACCGCGCAGTAAACACACTCCGTCTCAATTTATCAAACCAGTCAGTTAATGTTGTACAGTGAAATAATCGCTGTTTGTTCTGAGATCCAGACCAAAACACATAAATACAGTCCGTACGCGCAGTAAACACACTCCGTCTCAATTATACAAACCAGTCAGTTAATGTTGTACAGTGAAATAATCGCTGTTTGTTCTGAGATCCACACAAAACACATAAATACAGTTCGTACCGCTCAGTAAACATACTCCGTCTCAGTTATACAAACCAGTCAGTTAATGTTGTACAGTGAAATAATCGCTGTTTGTTCTGAGATCCACACAAAACACATAAATACAGTCCGTACCGCGCAGTAAACAACTCCGTCTCAATTATACAAACAGTCAGTTAATGTTGTACAGTGAAATAATCGTCTGTTTGTTCTGAGATCCACACAAAACACATAAATACAGTTCGTACCGCGCAGTAAACACACTCCGTCTCAGTTATACAAACCAGTCAGTTAATGTGTACAGTGAAATAATCGCTGTTTGTTCTGAGATCCACACAAAACACATAAATACAGTTCGTACCGCCAGTAAACACACTCCGTCTCAGTTATACAAACCAGTCAGTTAATGTTGTACAGTGAAATAATCGCTGTTTGTTCTGAGATCCACACAAAACACATAAATACAGTTCGTACCGCTCAGTAAACATACTCGTCTCAGTTATACAAACCGTAGTTAATGTTGTACAGTGAAATAATCGTCTGTTTGTTCTGAGATCACACAAAACACATAAATACAGTCGTACCGCTCAGTAAACATACTCCGTCTCAGTTATACAAAACCAGTCAGTTAATGTGTACAGTGAAATAATCGCTGTTTGTTCTGAGATCACACAAAACACATAAATACAGTCCGTACCGCGCAGTAAACACACTCCGTCTCAGTTATACAAACCAGTCAGTTAATGTTGTACAGTGAAATAATCGCTGTTTGTTCTGAGATCCACACAAAACACATAAATACAGTCCGTACCGCGCAGTAAACACACTCCTTCTCAGTATACAAACCAGTCAGTTAATGTTGTACAGTGAATAATCGCTGTTTGTTCTGAGATCCACACAAAACACATAAATACATCCGTACCGCGCAGTAAACACACTCCGTCTCAGTTATACAAACCAGTCAGTTAATGTGTGTACAGTGAATAATCGCTGTTTGTTCTGAGATCCACACAAAACACATAAATACAGTCCGTCCGCGCAGTAAACGCACTCCGTCTCAGTTATACAAACCAGTCAGTTAATGCTGTACAGTGAAATAACGCATTTTGTTCTGAGATCCACACAACACATAAATACAGTCCGTACGCGCAGTAACACACTCCGTCTCAGTTATACAAAACCAGTCAGTTATGTTGTACAGTGAAATAATCGCTGTTTGTCTGGATCCACACAAAACACATAAATACAGTCCGTACCGCGAGTAAACAATCCGTTCAGTTATACAAACCACTAGTTAAGTTGTACAGTGAAATAATCGCTGTTTCTTCGAGATCCACACAAAACACATAAATACAGTCCGTACGCGCAGTAAACACACTCCGTCTCAGTTATACAAACCATCAGTTAATGTTGTACAGTGAAATAATCGCGTTTTTTCTGAGATCCACACAAACACATAAATACAGTCGTACCGCGCAGTAAACATATCCGTCTCAGTTATACAAACCAGTCAGTTAATGTTGTACAGTGAAATAATCGCTGTTTGTTCTGAGATCCACACAAAACACATAAATACAGTTCGTACCGCTCAGTAAACATACTCCGTCTCAGTTATACAAACCAGTCAGTTAATGTTGTACAGTGAAATAATCGCTGTTTGTTCTGAGATCACACAAAACACATAAATACAGTCCGTACCGCGCAGTAAACACACTCCGTCTCAATTATACAAACCATTCAGTTAATGTTGTACAGTGAAATAATCGCTGTTTGTTCTGAGATCCACACAAAACACATAAATACAGTCCGTACCGCGCGTAAACACACTCCGTCTCAATTATACAAACCAGTCAGTTAATGTTGTACAGTGAAATAATCGCTGTTTGTTCTGAGATCCACACAAAACACATAAATACAGTCCGTACCGCGCAGTAAACACACTCCGTCTCAATTATACAAACCAGTCAGTTAATGTTGTACAGTGAAATAATCGCTGTTTGTTCTGAGATCCACACAAAACACATAAATACAGTCCGTACCGCGCAGTAAACACACTCGTTCAATTATACAAACCAGTCAGTTAATGTTGTACAGTGAAATAATCGCTGTTTGTTCTGAGATCCACACAAAACACATAAATACAGTCCGTACCGCGCAGTAAACACACTCCGTCTCAATTATACAAACCAGTCAGTTAATGTTGTACAGTGAAATAATCGCTGTTTGTTCTGAGATCCAGACAAAACACATAAATACAGTCCGTACGCGCAGTAAACACACTCCGTCTCAATTATACAAACCAGTCAGTTAATGTTGTACAGTGAAATAATCGCTGTTTGTTCTGAGATCCACACAAAACACATAAATACAGTTCGTACCGCTCAGTAAACATACTCCGTCTCAGTTATACAAACCAGTCAGTTAATGTTGTACAGTGAAATAATCGCTGTTTGTTCTGAGATCACACAAAACACATAAATACAGTCCGTACCGCGCAGTAAACACACTCCGTCTCAATTATACAACCAGTCAGTTAATGTTGTACAGTGAAATAATCGCTGTTTGTTCTGAGATCCACACAAAACACATAAATACAGTTCGTACCGCGCAGTAAACACACTCCGTCTCAGTTATACAAACCAGTCAGTTAATGTTGTACAGTGAAATAATCGCTGTTTGTTCTGAGATCCACACAAAACACATAAATACAGTTCGTACCGCGCAGTAAACACACTCCGTCTCAGTTATACAAACCAGTCAGTTAATGTTGTACAGTGAAATAATCGCTGTTTGTTCTGAGATCCACACAAAACACATAAATACAGTCCGTACCGCGCAGTAAACACACTCCGTCTCAATTATACAAACCAGTCAGTTAATGTTGTACAGTGAAATAATCGCTGTTTGTTCTGAGATCCACACAAAACACATAAATACAGTTCGTACCGCGCAGTAAACACACTCCGTCTCAGTTATACAAACCAGTCAGTTAATGTTGTACAGTGAAATAATCGCTGTTTGTTCTGAGATCCACACAAAACACATAAATACAGTTCGTACCGCGCAGTAAACACACTCCGTCTCAGTTATACAAACCAGTCAGTTAATGTTGTACAGTGAAATAATCGCTGTTTGTTCTGAGATCCACACAAAACACATAAATACAGTTCGTACCGCTCAGTAAACATACTCCGTCTCAGTTATACAAACCAGTCAGTTAATGTTGTACAGTGAAATAATCGCTGTTTGTTCTGAGATCCACACAAAACACATAAATACAGTCCGTACCGCTCAGTAAACATACTCCGTCTCAGTTATACAAACCAGTCAGTTAATGTTGTACAGTGAAATAATCGCTGTTTGTTCTGAGATCCACACAAAACACATAAATACAGTCCGTACCGCGCAGTAAACACACTCCGTCTCAGTTATACAAACCAGTCAGTTAATGTTGTACAGTGAAATAATCGCTGTTTGTTCTGAGATCCACACAAAACACATAAATACAGTCCGTACCGCGCAGTAAACACACTCCTTCTCAGTTATACAAACCAGTCAGTTAATGTTGTACAGTGAAATAATCGCTGTTTGTTCTGAGATCCACACAAAACACATAAATACAGTCCGTACCGCGCAGTAAACACACTCCGTCTCAGTTATACAAACCAGTCAGTTAATGTTGTACAGTGAAATAATCGCTGTTTGTTCTGAGATCCACACAAAACACATAAATACAGTCCGTACCGCGCAGTAAACGCACTCCGTCTCAGTTATACAAACCAGTCAGTTAATGCTGTACAGTGAAATAATCGCATTTTGTTCTGAGATCCACACAAAACACATAAATACACTGTGTGGGCAGAACGTAGGATTGTTGAATGTTAAACATGGTGGTACATATAGTAACCACTGGGCTTTAAATGAGTTTAATGGAAGAGAAGTACATATGAGTGGTTCATTTCACACCTCGGTCACTTTCTAACATTATGTAACGTCAAACGGTATTCTGATAAAATTACCTGTCAGCGAGCAGCATTACCCAGTTCCACTGATTATCCCCGCATCTGCCTGCAGACGTCGGTACAGTCTCTGTGTCACAAGACATAAGACATGCTCGCAATATTTCGCCAGCCCGAGGTCAGAACGTAGCCTACATCAGCGGTGTCACAAAGAGCAAGCACCGACAAACTCTAATTCCACACCGTAATTTAAAACATGGCCGCGCGGTCTAAGGCGTGGGTCTGTGGCCGCTCGCTTGCTGGGATTGCGAGTTCGAATACCGCCGGGAGCATGCATGTCTGTCTGTTGTGAGTGTTGTGTGTTGTCAGGTAGAGGTCTGTACGAAGGGCCGATCCCCCGTCCAGAGGAGTCCTACCAAGTGTGGTGTGTGTCGCAACAATAACCCTCTACACCTACAATCATTAGACAGAAGGGGTCAGACTAAAAATATTTAAACACCTTTCACCCCTCTTAAGACATGACATCCCCATCTCCACCTTTTCAACCCCTTCTGCCCGCCACCGTCTCGTCTCACCACGCCATCTGCTCAGCAAAGCACTGTCACAACTTCGCAACAACAAAACAAAAACAGCAATCAGCCCTAGCCAGCCCAATCCAATCCAATTAACACAGTTTGTTTTCGTAAAATTGACTTTAATACTTCTGTACGCACGGTGGCGCAGTTGGTTGAGGCACTCGCTACAAGCCGGAAGGTCGCGGGTTCGATTACCGATGCTGTCATTTGAATTTTTCAGTGACATAATCCTTCCGGCCGCACTATGGCCCTGAGGTCGACTCAGCCTCTAACTGAAATGAGTACCAGGAGTATTTTCTGGGGGTAAAGGCGGTCGGTGCGTAAGGCTGACAACCTTACTACCTTCATGTGCCGATTGTCTATAAATCTGGGAGCCTCAACCTCCTGGACACCTAAGGGCCTGTCTAGGCCTGTAATGGGATTGCTTTAGCTTTACCTTACTTCTGTATCGGGTTCTAGCCAGTGGTTTCTTTGTCCTAGTTTGTCCCATCCAACTGAAGCACTGCCTAATCCTCCCAGACAGCCTGTGGAGGACACCTCCACCTTATCTGTTTACATTTCACCGCAGCTTTACATAAGTTTGTGTCAAACACCTCAGCTACTGATTTCGGCCAGCGGTTCCCAAAGTGGGCGGCACCGCCCCCTGGGGGCGGTGGGATTACCGAGGTGGGCGCTAATAGGTACGAGAGGTGGCAGGGAGCGCTGTTATTATCACAGGGGGGCGCTAGTAGACAAGTAGTGCGTTTATTTTTGTAATAAAATTGAAATAAAGTAATTTTTGTGTTAAAAATAAAAATGAACTAAATTTCTTAGTATTTTAATTTATGAATCTTATTCAAGCACATTTTGTTATAAACTGTTGCTAGATGAATTATTGTTAATCATAAAAATATAACAAATTCTAATTTATTAATTAACACATAAATATTAAGTTTAACTCTTATAATTTTATTTAAACAATTTTTTAAATATAAAATAAAAGTGGAAACAAAAGCGCATTTATGTTTTTTAAAAAAGGTAGGGGGGCGCTGTGGGTGTGTATATGGAACTAAGGGGGCGCTGTGGGTGTGTATATGGAACTAAGGGGGCGCTGTGGGTGTGTATATGGAACTAAGGGGGCGCTGTGGGTGTGTATATGGAACTAAGGGGGCGCTGTGGGCGTGTATATGGAACTAAGGGGGCGCTGTGGGTGTGTATATGGAACTAAGGGGGCGGTGGGTGTGTATATGGAACTAAGGGGGCGCTGTGGGTGTGTATATGGAACTAAGGGGGGCTGTGGGTGTGTATATGGAACTAAGGGGGCGCTGTGGGTGTGTATATGGAACTAAGGGGGCGCTGTGGGTGTGTATATGGAACTAAGGGGGCGCTGTGGGTGTGTATATGGAACTAAGGGGGCGCTGTGGGTGTGTATATGGAACTAAGGGGGCGCTGTGGGTGTGTATATGGAACTAAGGGGGCGCTGTGGGTGTGTATATGGAACTAAGGGGGGCTGTGGGTGTGTATATGGAACTAAGGGGGCGCTGTGGGTGTGTATATGGAACTAAGGGGGCGCTGTGGGTGTGTATATGGAACTAAGGGGGCGCTGTGGGTGTGTATATGGAACTAAGGGGGCGGTGGGTGTGTATATGGAACTAAGGGGGGCGGTGTGGGTGTGTATATGGAACTAAGGGGGTGCTGTGGGTGTGTATATGGAACTATGGGGGGCGGTGTGGGTGTGTATATGGAACTAAGGGGGCGCTGTGGGTGTGTATAAGGAACCGAGGGGGCGCTGTGGGTGTGTATATGGAACTAAGGGGGCGGTGGGTGTGTATATGGAACTAGGGGGCGCTGTGGGTGTGTATATGGAACTAAGGGGGCGCTGTGGGTGTGTATATGGAACTAAGGGGGCGCTGTGGGTGTGTATATGGAACTAAGGGGGCGCTGTGGGTGTGTATATGGAACTAAGGGGGCGCTGTGGGTGTGTATATGGAACTAAGGGGGCGCTGTGGGTGTGTATATGGAACTAAGGGGGCGCTGTGGGTGTGTATATGGAACTAAGGGGGCGCTGTGGGTGTGTATATGGAACTAAGGGGGCGCTGTGGGCGTGTATATGGAACTAAGGGGGCGCTGTGGGTGTGTATATGGAACTAAGGGGGCGGTGGGTGTGTATATGGAACTAAGGGGGCGCTGTGGGTGTGTATATGGAACTAAGGGGGCGCTGTGGGTGTGTATATGGAACTAAGGGGGCGCTGTGGGTGTGTATATGGAACTAAGGGGGCGCTGTGGGTGTGTATATGGAACCGAGGGGGCGCTGTGGGTGTGTATATGGAACTAAGGGGGCGCTGTGGGTGTGTATATGGAACCGAGGGGGCGCTGTGGGTGTGTATATGGAACTAAGGGGGCGCTGTGGGTGTGTTTATGGAACTAAGGGGGCGGTGGGTGTGTATATGGAACTAAGGGGGCGGTGGGTGGTGTATATGGAACTAAGGGGGCGCTGTGGGTGTGTATATGGAACTAAGGGGGCGGTGGGTGTGTATATGGAACTAAGGGGGCGCTGTGGGTGTGAATATGGAACTAAGGGGGCGCTGTGGGTGTGTATATGGAACTAAGGGGGCGGTGGACCGAAAATTTTGGGAACCACTGATTTAGGCTTTTAAATAACCAACAAACCCACAATTAGATCGGCAGTGACGTAATGTCAATAGAATTGTGCTGTATGTAGCAGAGCACAATCTAACAGCCATAGTGCACATTTAGTGACATCACTTTTGTACAGCAGTGTACCTAGCGATCGTATTGGGGACATTTCACCGCTAGCCAGTCCCTCTTTCTCTCTCTCTCTCTCTCTCTCTCTCTCTCTTAGCAGCATCAACAGACCCACTTCCTCTTCTACTTGCAGCTATTCAAATGTGTGACGCTGATTAGCAGCTCTCGTGCCGCTGTGACGTCACTATACGACCTCAATCCGTGCAGCGAAATTGGGCCAAGTGTATCTATCCGCCAGACAGTGAGTGGCCTTCCGCGGAATGCAAAATATCCTTCAGCAAAAGTCACTGAAATTTGGACGTAACTCAGGACGACAACTTTGGCTTGTTTCCACAGAGGGGATTGAAGTGTTAGCCCAGTGGTTACTATATGTACCACCATGTTTAACATTCAACAATTCTACGTTCTGCCCACACACTGTATTTATGTGTTTTGTGTGGATCTCAGAACAAACAGCGATTATTTCACTGTACAGCATTAACTGACTGGTTTGTATAACTGAGACGTAGTGTGTTTACTGCGCGGTACGGACTGAATTTATATGTTTTGTGTGGATCTCAGAACAAACAGCGATTATTTCACTGTACAGCATTAACTGACTGGTTTGTATAACTGAGACGGAGTGTGTTTACTGCGCGGTACGAGCTGTCTAACTATATACCTCAGCTCTCTAAAGCTCGCAGCTCACACCGCCCCCTTCACCTCGTACACCCGCCAACACATTACAACTGCCTTATAGCTGCTCTGTGCCGTTTCACAAAACTCTTATATCGGTATTCAGATATTCCGGTCTGCTGGCACCAGCACAGCGACACGGCAAACACTGGAAAGATAAGCTGGAGATAAAAAAGAAATACTGCGGCATTTTTTCGTTCTGCAGGAATGTCCAGTGTATAGCTCATCTAGCACTTTATAAACAAATTATGTCAGCACTTATTTGGTATGCGTCATATTTGTGTAATATAAACTAAAAGATTCGCACTGTCGCCATGTTTGTAATTCTTTACTTACAAGCAACACATCGCAAGTGATACTTTGCTAACGTATGATCTGTGTCCATCACAAAGTAGCAAACCCAAGGGTAAGAAAGTGTTTCGCAATGCCGCCATGTTGTTTATAACTAACAACACCACGTGTTCCGCCTGACACAACCTGTATTTCGTAAATATTGTTTATACACTACATGTTTCGATCATTCCATCACCATCAGGTGTTCATACAAAAACTTAAAACCGAAGGTAAAATGTGTAAGAATGTTAATACTTTACACTTTACATTAGCCGTCACAACGTTGCACAATTTCCCTAAGTGCAGTACAGTACACTAACGTACGTGGCGCTGCTGTCGCCCTATAGTCGTCAGTGGCTGTGGCAATAACATGCTGTAACTGCTATCAGCAATGTAGAACACAGATACGTCTGTCTTATCTCCTGGTCATCTGGTCCAAAACTGAACTGAAACACGTACACAGCGCGATGACGTCATTCTACTGTTTGCATTCAACGGACGTTAGGCTGAAATGTTTGGCTCGGTCAGATTCAGCTTACGGCAGGTCAGGTCTGCTACAGTGCTGCTACCTGCTGTAGCGGAACTGCAGCTGACAGCTTGCTTTGAACCCAGGCACGTGACTACTGCAGTAAAGGTAAAGGTGTCCCTAGAAGAGGCCATGAAGGCCCAGAGGGGGAGTAGAGGTATAGCTCTACTCTTTCTTTAACCTCGGCGCTAGATGGGGTAGGTGGTTAACGCCACGCCCCGGTCGCTTTACCCCGGGAAAGAGACCCGGTACCCATTGTATAGGGGGCTGGGTGGGCCCCAGGGCCGGTCTGGACGGCTGCTGAAAATGTGCTGCTGAAGCATTCATATCGGAATGTCTGGAGACTACGTTTGATTGGTATGAGAGGATTTACTGTAAATGAGGAAAGATGGGGAGGACACACAGCAGGCAGTGTCAGGCAGAAATGTTTGCTGTCATGGCTCAGGCGTTGGTTAGTTGCCGGCTTGTCACCGTGCATGCTGGGATTTGTGATGGACAAAGTGGCACTGACATAGGTCTTCAGCTGTCAGTGTCATTCCAGTGCTCCGTACTTATTCCTATATTATCAGTCACGTCACATAATCATAACAATTGATAGCGTCGTTAAAGAACATAATACAGAGCATTCTGCACCATGAAGTAACATTTTAAACAAAATATGTAAAGAGCATTCCTTATTTAGACGTAAAGTCATATAATGTTCGTTGTTATATTCACATTACCCACGTCTGTTACTCCTGTCCATTCAAGCACATTTCACACCGCAATGTGTACAAATCATGCAATATTCAACAGCACTTTCCATGAAGCTAGCTGTCGCTTTTTCTGCAATTGGTTTCTCAACCGATTTCTCTTATCTTTAACCTTGTTTCATAAATAATTACAACGGAACTGCAGCACAATACTGTCACAGCATATTGTCACTTCAGTTACGAGTGCGTATTGAAGTTGTTCTTAACTCTGTAAAGAGACAGTTTCAGCTGATTTATACATAAAGACTCAGTCCGTACCGCGCAGTAAACACACTCCGTCTCAGTTATACAAACCAGTCAGTTAATGTTGTACAGTGAAATAATCGCTGTTTGTTCTGAGATCCACACAAAACACATAAATACAGTCCGTACCGCGCAGTAAACACACTCCGTCTCAGTTATACAAACCAGTCAGTTAATGTTGTACAGTGAAATAATCGCTGTTTGTTCTGAGATCCACACAAAACACATAAATTCAGTCCGTACCGCGCAGTAAACACTCACCGTCTCAGTATAACAAACCAGTCAGTTAATGTTGTACAGTGAAATAATCGCTGTTTGTTCTGAGATCCACACAAAACACATAAATACAGTCCGTACCGCGCAGTAAACACACTCCGTCTCAGTTATACAAACCAGTCAGTTAATGCTGTACAGTGAAATAATCGCTGTTTGTCAGTTGGGAACTTAACCCTCTAAAGCACAGTGGTTACTGTATGTACCACCATGTTTAACATTCACAAATTCTACGTTCTGCCCACACAGTGTATTTATGTGTTTTGTGTGGATCTCAGAACAAACAGCGATTATTTCACTGTACAACATTAACTGACTGGTTTGTATAACTGAGACGGAGTGTGTTTACTGCGCGGTACGGACTGTATTTATGTGTTTTGTGTGGATCTCAGAACAAACAGCGATTATTTCACTGTACAACATTAACTGACTGGTTTGTATAACTGAGACGGAGTGTGTTTACTGCGCGGTACGGACTGAATTTATGTGTTTTGTGTGGATCTCAGAACAAACAGCGATTATTTCACTGTACAACATTAACTGACTGGTTTGTATAACTGAGACGGAGTGTGTTTACTGCGCGGTACGGACTGTATTTATGTGTTTTGTGTGGATCTCAGAACAAACAGCGATTATTTCACTGTACAACATTAACTGACTGGTTTGTATAACTGAGACGGAGTGTGTTTACTGCGCGGTACGGACTGAATTTATGTGTTTTGTGTGGATCTCAGAACAAACAGCGATTATTTCACTGTACAACATTAACTGACTGGTTTGTATAACTGAGACGGAGTGTGTTTACTGCGCGGTACGGACTGAATTTATGTGTTTTGTGTGGATCTCAGAACAAACAGCGATTATTTCACTGTACAACATTAACTGACTGGTTTGTATAACTGAGACGGAGTGTGTTTACTGCGCGGTACGGACTGTATTTATGTGTTTTGTGTGGATCTCAGAACAAACAGCGATTATTTCACTGTACAACATTAACTGACTGGTTTGTATAACTGAGACGGAGTGTGTTTACTGCGCGGTACGGACTGATTTATGTGTTTTGTGTGGATCTCAGAACAAACAGACCTGTACGACACTCACCAGACCGCTGTACGACACTCATCAGACCGCTGTACGACACTCATCAGACCGCTGTACGAACTCACCAGACCGCTGTACGACACTCACCAGACCGCTGTACATTCACGTTTAAACATTTATCTCACCATGACACCAAGGCTTGTATCGCGGCTTAGAAGAAATCAGTGTCAAGTGTATGTAGTCAGGAGGTAACAGCTTGCTTCACGTCGGCGTCAGTTGCAAATCGCTTTCCAGCCACGTGCTTCTTAAGGGGCACAGAAGTATGCAAATCACTGGGCCCCCATACTGCCAACCCGTCTTCTAACCATTGACGACGGCACGCCCCTGACGTTTAGACCACCCTTCCGCCATTTCAGACTCGCGCACAGTTATCTCCATCTCTTTTGCACCCGTTAAGAACCCTGACTCTCAAGCATTTGCAACAGAAGCCAACGTGAAGCAAGCTGTCACCTCCTGGCTACAGACACTTGACACCAGTATCATCTACAGTCCGATGCAATCCTCAGTGCCACTGTGTGACATGCTTATATGTCAGTGGTGACCGCGTGGAGTCTGGTGTGTACCATCTGCGCCTACGTGTCATATATATATATATATACAGCAATAAGATGCAGTTATCGGCACTGCAGTGTTGTGGCTTCATTTCTGACCTCTGTAATGACCTCTTGCATGCAGGATTAATGAACAGCGATAGTTGATACTTCGCAGCAAATTCGCACGTGGCAACTCGCATTTGTGTAGTCCGTAATCAGAGCAGCCACGTGGCAGTTAGATGAGGGACTGGCATAAGATTGGAAGCATTTGACTGTCTTAGCCTGAAGTGGGAACATTGGTCTTCGGACTGGAGATGCAGAAAAACTTCATTGGTCGCATTTTTGACCGTGTAAAACCGACAGTGACAGACAGTGTAGCCAACACTGTACACAGAAGTTGTAAGTCACAAATGTTTGATCATCCTGCAACGTGTTTCGACTAACACGGTAATCCCCAGAAAGATAAGTTGCGATACATTAAGAGATCCAATGTACATGTATTTGGAATTGCAGATAAAACACACATTTATGTAATATATTGTATAACAGCACACTGTTTTAAAATATATAGATCCCTGTTAGATAACAATGTATCAATTATACGTTTTATTTACCAGCTCTGATATATTATACTTCGTGACTTAATAGTTGAGCCACATGTTGTAAATGTTTTAGATGGCAAATTACATATTATTACGTATTACATCACTGTACACTTCACCTGTAATTGTACATATATTTATCTATATATATATATATGTATATATATATATATGTGTCATACCTCCCACTAATGGCTTAAGTGATCTCCCTGAGGATGGCCATGTAGGCCGAAACATGTTGAGTATCAAAATATAGCTGTGACTGACAACTGCTGTGCATTGTAGTGACTTTCAAAGAACTTGCTTATTAGTCACGGAAATAGCTTATGGCCGCACTTAATAACCGCTGACGTGGAACGAGGGCTTCCATCACCGGCAAGAAGTGAACTATTTAACAGGGGAGAAAATCGCCATATTTATGACATACAAACGACGAGAAACCGTTGAGAAGATAGAGCGGTGCTGAAAACAGGAAAATAGTGGGAAGATGAGGAACTGAAAACTGCTGGCAGTTACAGACCGGAGCTACATGTGCACGAGTTCCGAAACAGAAGTTATCTAGTTCAGAAACAGAAGTTATCTAGTTCAGAAACGTAAGTTATCTAGTTCAGAAACAGAAGTTATCTAGTTCAGAAACGTAAGTTATCTAGTTCAGAAACAGAAGTTATCTAGTTCAGAAACATAAGTTATCTAGTTCAGAAACAGAAGTTATCTAGTTCAGAAACAGAAGTTCTCTAGTTCAGAAACAGAAGTTATCTAGTTCAGAAACAGAAGTTCTCGAGTTCAGAAACAGAAGTTCTCTAGTTCAGAAACAAATTCTCTAGTTCAGAAACAGATGTTCTCTAGTTCAGAAACAGAAGTTCTCTAGTTCAGAAACAGAAGTTCTCTAGTTCAGAGACAGAAGTTCTCTAGTTCAGAAACAGAAGTTATCTAGTTCAGAAACAGAAGTTATCTAGTTCAGAAACAGAAGTTCTCTAGTTCAGAAACAGAAGTTCTCGAGTTCAGAAACAGAAGTTCTCTAGTTCAGAAACAAGTTCTCTAGTTCAAAACAGAATTTCTCTAGTTCAGAAACAGAAGTTCTTTAGTTCAGAAACAGAAGTTCTCGAGTTCAGAAACAGATGTTCTCGAGTTCAGAAACAGATGTTCTCTAGTTCAGAAACAGAAGTTCTCTAGTTCAGAAACAGAATTTCTCTAGTTCAGAAACAGATGTTCTCTAGTTCAGAAACATAAGTTCTCTAGTTCAGAAACAGAAGTTCTCTAGTTCAGAGACAGAAGTTCTCTAGTTCAGAGACAGAAGTTCTCTAGTTCAGAAACAGAAGTTCTCTAGTTCAGAAACAGAAGTTCTCTTGCCCGAATATGGGCACATTGAGATCACTGAACTACACTGCAGCAAATTACTTCACATGACAGGAGGGCAGGTGCTTATAGCAAGGCGTTGGCAAAACTGCATTTATAGGTGTAGTAAACTTAGACTAGACAGTCAAGTAGTGTGATTTGTGTCTAGGAGGATGGGGTGGGATTGGCTTAGGATCGAAACGTATGTCAGTAATGTGAAACTGTATGTCAGTAATGTGATCTGTATGTGCAGTAATGTGAAAACGATGTGCTAGTAATGTGAATCTGTATGTGCAGTAATGTGAAACTGTATGTGCAGTAATGTGAAACTGTATGTGCAGTAATGTGAACTGTATGTGCAGTAATGTGAAACTGTATGTGCAGTAATGTGAAACTGTATGTGCAGTAATGTGAAACTGTATGTGCAGTAATGTGAAACTGTATGTGCAGTAATGTGAAACTGTATGTGCAGTAATGTGAATCTGTATGTGCAGTAATGTGAAACTGTATGTGCAGTAATGTGAACTGTATGTGCAGTAATGTGAAGCTGTATGTGCAGTAATGTGAAAGCTGTATGTGCAGTAATGTGAAACTGTATGTGCAGTAATGTGAAACTGTATGTGCAGTAATGTGAAACTGTATGTGCAGTAATGTGAAACTGTATGTGCAGTAATGTGAAACTGTATGTGCAGTAATGTGAAACTGATGTGCAGTAATGTGAAACTGTATGTGCAGTAATGTGAAACTGTATGTGCAGTAATGTGAAACTGTATGTGCAGTAATGTGAAACTGTATGTGCAGTAATGTGAAACTGATGTGCAGTAATGTGAAACTGTATGTGCAGTAATGTGAAACTGTATGTGCAGTAATGTGAAACTGTATGTGCAGTAATGTGAAACTGTATGTGCAGTAATGTGAAACTGTATGTGCAGTAATGTGAAACTGTATGTGCAGTAATGTGAAACTGTATGTGCAGTAATGTGAAACTGTATGTGCAGTAATGTGAAACTGTATGTGCAGTAATGTGAAACTGTATGTGCAGTAATGTGAAACTGTATGTGCAGTAATGTGAAACTGTATGTGCAGTAATGTGAAACTGTATGTGCAGTAATGTGAAACTGTGATGTGCAGTAATGTGAAACTGTATGTGCAGTAATGTGAAACTGTATGTGCAGTAATGTGAAACTGTATGTGCAGTAATGTGAAACTGTATGTGCAGTAATGTGAAACTGTGTGTGCAGTAATGTGGAATGCTCCAGTCCGGATTGAAAACAAGCCGAACTACGAAATTGTTACACAGTATCTAGTACAAAAATTTGCACAGTCAATAATACGTAAATAATCAGCTGTCATTTACGATGGCCCTCCTACATGTTTCGGCCTCTACAAGGTCATTATCAGGGTGGCTGTAAATAAAGGAATACAGATACAGCGAATTCTGTCTAAGATGTGCATGTGTAGAGTTAAAATACAACACTGTCAATTAAAGTTGCTAAAAGTGTTTATCATGCACTTCAACGACAAGTTTTTTTGGATTTCATAACAATACTTTATATTTATTTGCCGGCAAACATCTATATCAAACATCTATATCAAACATCTATTCAAACATCTATATCAAAATCTATATCAAAATCTATATCAAACATCTATATCAAACATCTATATCAAACATCTATATCAAACATCTATATCAAACATCTATATCAAACATACTCAACTACACAACTACCCTGATGATGGCCGAAACACGTAGCAGGCACATCATAAATGACAAATGATTATTTATTATTGATTTGCAAACTGTTGTGTTAACTGCTGTGTGTTCGGTCTTTTGCACGGAATATGGATTGTATTAAATACGAGATTCGTACTTTCGTCTGTGTGTTCGGAGGTGTCGCGGTGTTGCAGCTGGAAGCTTGTTCCAGCTCGACTTTTTCGTTGATGTTATAGCCGGAACTGGCTGTACTCGTTATGTTGAATTAGTGTTGCGTCATTTCGTATCGCGAGAATGTCGTCATCCCCGGAAGAGGTGGTCCTTTATCAACGGTCCGATAAGGCAGCAGTTGGCTTCCCGTTTGTTTTGTAAGCTACGTTTCTCTGCCTGGGCCTGTAGGTGGAGTTGAGCCTCCTTCGTACAGAGGCAGTGTACGGCTTGACCAGCTTCGCTCAGCGAACTGGCAGACGTCTGGTGTTAACTGCTGCGCCCGAACGGACGTTCTTATCCAGTTTTGCCTGCAGAAGTTCAGCTTCAAAAACGCGTTAGGCAGTTTCGTCGACTTGATCAGAGCCTCGCTCATTAGGTCAGTCACCGGCCTTGCTTCCGTGAGCCGGCAACCGAACTGTCATATCGTCTGTCAGGGAGACTGAAGTCCTAGCTACGTGCTACGTGCCGCTCAAGGCGAAAACAGTGTCTTCCCTAACAGAACGATGAGAATTTTCAGGTAATATCTGAACCGAATTACGAATGAGCCAGGAGGAAAGGAAAGAATAAAAGTCGAATAAAATGAAACACCTGATAAGAGAGAGCCAATGTGAACAGCAGTGCTGAAAGTGGGTGGGACCTGAGTATGGACAGCTGAGCGGGGGTGGGCCTACGGTACGGAAACGAAGTAACGGAAATTTAGGATGTTCGATTTAAGAGGTTATCTAGTATG
This sequence comes from Reticulitermes speratus, assembly GCA_021186555.1. Classification (NCBI taxonomy): domain Eukaryota; kingdom Metazoa; phylum Arthropoda; class Insecta; order Blattodea; family Rhinotermitidae; genus Reticulitermes; species Reticulitermes speratus. Next base: position 44,190,403 of record JAJKFL010000013.1, read on the forward strand.
TAGCCACAGGATGTTAAGGAAGGTGGCCTTGAAAAGATACACAAGCGATGTATGTGGCCCTGAAGGGAGTTGTAATGGTAAATGTTTATTAGAAACTTTTCTCTCTTCCTTCGGTGGAATGAATGAGAGGTTTCCATGGCAAAAGGTAAAGTTCACGCTAGGAGAGGCCATGAAGGCCCAGAGGGGGAGTAGAGGTATAGTTCTACTCTTTCTTTAACCTCGACGCTAGATGGGGTGGGAGGTCAACGCCATGCCCCGGTCGTTTTACCCGGTACCCATTGTACAGAAGGCTGTGTAGGCCCCAGGACCGTTCTGCATGGGTGCTGAAAATCTCGCCCCCACCGGGATTCGATCCCCGGACCGTCCAGCTCGTAGCGAGTCGCTATACCGACTGAGCTATCGCGGCCCGAGGTTTCCATAAAATCCTCAAAACCAAGTCATCCTGCCTGTTCACGTTATTGGGGTGGAGCTGAACCTTGTTCGCCTACCTGCCGATACGGTGCAAGTAGCCGGTTCGATGGAGAGTAATACAGTTCTGGAGCTGCATGCGATAATACGTCGCCACTGCTCACTTCTGTGGTGACTCTGGGCAGCTGTGCTGTTTACCTTAATTTTAATAACAGCCGGTCTGCCCAATGTAGATCTGACCACACTCGCAGTGAAGGCTGTACATTGCAGTAGCTGTCAGTCCCAGGCTGTGCTTCACAGGACGAAGGAAGCTGGAGTTTACGCAAGGCCGATCGCCAAAATATTTAATGTGTGGGCAGGAACCTTCTAAATCGGTCGAAGTTCGTACGGATTAAGTCGCAAAGGTCATCGAGGTCAGGACAATCCTCTCCTGTCTGCCTGTGTCTGCGTTCCGTGAACGTCATTTTGAGGAGTTTTGGCTCTTTTTTAAGAATCTCGCTGTCACACAGCTCTGGCCAAACGTACCAACGCGGACACCGAACGGCCTGCGTAACTCGAAGTGGTGTTGGTGTGAGCCGGAGCTGAAGTGACGTTTGGTATACGTGAGGTCTCGGGAAACCTGGTGACCGAAATTCCTGTAAACGTCACAATAAGGACAGGGAAGGTGGCAAATGTTACCGTCTGCGTTGTGAACTTAATATTCTGGTGGACAGAATTTAGGCGTTCCGATAAACCTTAATTCTCAAAGGTGTCCTCCACGTAACGCAACAAGCACAGCGACACCTGGACCGCTAGACCTGGTGGTTCGCCTAGCATAATGCACACAGAGGACATACAACATGACTCAAAGAACTAACAATTGTGTATATTTGTATCTTCATGTTCTGTGGCAGCAAGCAAGTACACAAAATATTCTGTACCGAATGGAGGTAGCAGGTCTGATACAGGCCATATACGTCTATATAGGTATGTATTTACATATATGTATGTATGTATGTATTTACGACGTTCGATATGTCAAGCACTGTCAACAAGTGTGCACACACTCATAACTGTAAATATGTAACGCAGATAACTACCGTATATGGCCTGCGCGCAAGGACAGCCAACTGTCTTATCGACAGAGGCGCTCCGGCGAATGAACAGCTCACAGTGCTAATCGCCAGAACTCTTCAACATCAAGCAGTACTGATGACTGAGCGACTTAGTGACTTGACTGACTGAGTGACTGACAGACTGTCAGTCGTGACGTAAGGCTGACATGACGTGATTTGTGCCATTTGGACTAAAAATGCCTGAAGATGGGACAGGCTCCTCCGAAAGTCAGTAACTATCTACCAATGCATACGGTGTCATCTCTGGGGAATTTTATTTAATCTCTCTTACTGGATTTCCTCCATCACCTTGTATTTGGGAAAGAAAATTTTCTGAAAAGTATATCTGTTTATATATAACAGTATTTTGAGAGTAGCTCATTCTGTCGGACCCACCTCTGTAGGGTAGGCCATACGAGTCTCAAACACGCGGCCTGCCGCTTGATTTTGTACAGCTTTTGCTGAGTCTTCATATATAACTCAAGTTAACCTCAATCCAGTCAGTCACAGGCAGCATCAAGTCTTTACATAACTCAGTTAACCTCAATCCAGTCACAGGCCAGCATCAGTCTTACATATTTAAACTCATGTTAACCTCAATCCAGTCAGTCACAGCAGCATAAGTCTTCATATAACTAATTAACTCAATCCCAGCATCAGTCACAGCAGCATCAATCTTTACATATAACTCAAGTTAACCTCAATCCAGTCAGTCAACAGGCAGCATCAAGTCTTTACATATAACTCAAGTTAACCTCATCCATCAGTCACAGGCAGCATCAAGTCTTTACATATAACTCAAGTTAACCTCAATCCAGTCAGTCACAGCAGCATCAGTCTTCATATAACTCAAGTTAACCTCAATCCAGTCAGTCACAGGCAGCATCAAGTGTCTTTACATATAACTCAATTAACTCATCCAGTCAGTCACAGGCAGCATCAAGTCTTTATATATAACTCAGTCACTCAATCCATCAGTCCAAGCATCAAGTCTTTATATATAACTCAGTCAGTCAGTCACAGGCAGCATCAAGTCTTTATTATAACTCAGTCAGTCAGTCACAGGCAACTCAAACTTACAATAACTAAAGTTATAACTCAATCAGTCAGTCTCAGGCAGCATCAAGTCTTTATCATATAAACTCAAGTTAACCTCAATCCAGTCAGTCAAGGCAGCATCAAGTCTTATAATTAAACTCAGTAATCTTATCATCACTAAGCAGCATCCAGTCTCATATATAACATCAATACTCAATATCAGTCACAGGTCAGCATCAAGTCTTTATATATAATCAAGTCAGTCACAGCTAGCATCAAGTCTTTATTATATAACCTCAATCCAGTCAGTCACAGGCAGCATCAATCTTTATATATAACTCAGTCAGTCAGTCACAGGCAGCATCAAGCTTTATATATAACTCAGTCAGTCATCACAGGCAGCATCAATCTTTATAACTCAATTAACCTCAATCCAGTCAGTCACAGGCAAGCATCAAGTCTTAATAGTTAACCTAACCACAGTCCAGTCAGTCATGTTCATATAACATTAACTCAACTCAGTCATCAGCAGCATCAAGCTCATATAACCTTCATATAGATCATTAACTCAAGTCGTCAGTCACAGCAGCATCAAGCTTTATATTAACTCAGTCAGTCAGTCACAGGCTAGCATCAACTTTATTAACTCAGTCCAGTCATCACAGGCAGCATCAAGTCTTACTATAACTCAGTTCCTCTAGTCAGTCACAGGCAGCATAGAGCTCATTATACTCAATATAACTATAATCAATCATCAGTCACAGGCAGCATCAAGTCTTATATATAACTCAGTCTAGTCACAGGCAGCTCAAGCTTCAATTAATCAGTATCATCACTCAAGTTAACTAATCAGTCTCACAGCATAACTAAGTTTACTATCATCCAGTAACCACAATTTATTATCACAGTAGCCATCAGTCATCTACATATCAGCATCAAGTTACCTTCATCATCGTAAGCTCAATCAATCGAGTTACAGCATGCATCAAGTTACTATAATCAAGTAACTAATCCAGTCACACAGGCAGCATCAATCTTTAATATAACTCAGTCTAACATCACAGCACATCAACTTTAATCAATCAACTCATTTCATTAATCAAGACCATCAAGTCTTCACATAGCTACCAAGTCGTTCATACTCAATCAAACTTTCATATATCAGTACAGTAATCAGTTTACAAATCAAGTTAACCTAATCCAGTTACCAGCAGTCATCAAGCTTACATCAAGTCATTATAATCTCAGTCAGTCAGTTCACAGGCAGCATAGTCTTTACATATAACTCAATTACTAATCCAGTCAGTACAGGCAGCATCAAGTCTTTACAATAACTCATCAGTCATCACAGGCAGCTCAAGCTTACAAACTACATATTCATCATTCAGTCCAGCAGTATCAAGATCAATTTTAATATATCAGACCTCACAGTTAACCATCAGATCAAGCAGCATCAAGTCTTACAGAACATCAAGTCTTTATAATCAACTCATATTACCAGTCATCACAGCATCACAGTCAATTCATAAGTCTTTATAACCAGTTACTAACCATCAAGTCTTCTACAAACTCAATTTCTAATCATCAACGCATCAGTCTTTCAAACCAGATCACTTTATACAAGGCCATCAGTCTTATAACCAGCATAAGCTCATAATCTTACTATATCACAGCGTCACAGATAACTTATATATAACTCACAGTCAGTCACAGGCAGCATCAAGTCTTTACATCAGTCAGTCACACAGCATATCTTATATATAATCAGTACATCAGCATCAGATAATCTTCATCATCATCAGACTCATAGCTAAGCATAACTCTTTCATATACCAGACACATCAAGCTATAAGCATAATCAGTACCATCTAGCACAGCAATAGTCTTAATATAGTCTCACCATCTCACAGCACTCTAACTCAGTCAACCTATCAGTCATCACAGGCAGCATCAAGTCTTTATATATAACTCAGTCAATCAGTCAGTCACAGGCAGCATCAAGTCTTTATATAATCATAACTCATCCAGTCAGTCACAGCAGCATCAAGTCTTTATATATAACTCAGTCAGTCAGTCACAGGCAGCATCAAGTCTTTATATTATTAACCTCAATCAGTCAGTCACAGGCAGCATCAAGTCTTTATATATAACTCAGTCAGTCAGTCACAGGCAGCATCAACTTTATATATAACTCACAGTCAGTCACAGGCAGCATCAAGTCTTTAATATAACTCAGCAGTCTAACCACATCAGTCTTTATTATAAGCAGCATCAGCTCAATGCAGCATCAATCTTTTATAGTAACTCATCCAGTCAGTCACAGGCAGCATCAAGTCTTTTATATAACTCAGTCAGTCAGTCACAGGCAGCATCAAGTCTTTAATATAACTCAGTCAGTACAGTCACAGGCAGCATCAAGTCTTTTATATAACTCAGTCAGTCAGTCACAGGCAGCATCAAGTCTTTATATAATAGTAACTCAGTCAGTCAGTCACAGGCAGCATCAAGTCTTTATATATAACTCAGTCAGTCAGTCACAGGCAGCATCAAGTCTTTATATATAACTCAGTCAGTCAGTCCAGGCAGCATCAAGACTTTATATATAACTCAGTCAGTCAGTCACAGGCAGCATCAAGTCTTTATATATAACTCAGTCAGTCAGTCACAAGCAGCATCAAGTCTTTATATATAACTCAGTCAGTCAGTCACAGGCAGCATCAAGTCTTTATATATAACTCAGTCAGTCAGTCACAGGCAGCATCAAGTCTTTATATATAACTCAGTCAGTCAGTCACAGGCAGCATCAAGTACTTTATATATAACTCAGTCAGTCAGTCACAAGCAGCATCAAGTCTTTATATATAACTCAGTCAGTCAGTCACAGGCAGCATCAAGTCTTTATATATAATCATCAGTCTCAGTCATCAGTCACAGGCAGCATCAAGACTTTATATATAACTCAGTCAGTCAGTCACAGGCAGCATCAAGTCTTTATATATAACTCAGTCAGTCAGCACAGGCAGCATCAAGTCTTTATATATAACTCAGTCAGTCAGTCACAGGCAGCATCAAGTCTTTATATATAACTCAGTCAGTCAGTCACAGGCAGCATCAAGTCTTTATATATAACTCAGTCAGTCAGTCACAGGCAGCATCAAGTCTTTATATATAACTCAGTCAGTCAGTCACAGGCAGCATCAAGCCAATTCCTAACCCGGACCACCCGACGGCCCGCAAGTTGCGCTCACTGCTAACATAGCGAACGAAACATGCAACAAGTACTGACTGTCTTGTTACGACGTAACTGTAATTGTTAAACTGTGTATAGCACGTAATTCGATTTAGCAATAAAGCAACAGCAAACGTTAGGCGATCTACATGTTCTGTTTGCCGCACTGCTAGCTGGAAGTCAGTAAGCATCCGGAAGGTCCTGCGTCCGGCCATCTCGACACAGGTTTCTTGGTTTTCCTCTGTCTTCAAATAAACGCTGAGATCGTTCTCAAGTTTCAAGTTGCTGCTACGTGCTACTACGTGCTTCTCTTGCAGCCCTCCAGATTTAAACTTATTAGAACTAAACCGCCTGCTCTGAAGTTAAATTTCCAAATTACGAGCTTTAGCGTTAATGACAGATCCGAACTGCACGGTCCTCAGTTCGAGCTCCTACTGATCAGCACAATTTGCTACACGTTTTTTTCCCAAATCGTTTAACACTTCCATTTTTATAATTCCCCTACTATAAGGACGAGCGGGCGAAGCCTGGGAACCTTCTAACAAAGTGACGCTCCTTCTCCCCCCCCCCCCCAAACTACAAAAGTGTCTCTCTCTGGTCCTTTCTCCTGCACTCCTTATGTACCGCCGATGTCGCCCTATCTTCATTCCGTCTACATGTCGTAACTGATTGTACTTATTACGTAAGCCGCCGTCAACAGCACTTCAAGATTTCCTGCTTGTTCGCACTGACAGGAAAGCAATCGCCAATCCGGTTTGTCGTTACGTGCGACAGTCTTAGCCTGTCACTGCTACTGCTACTTCGCTCGTGTTCCAGTGTCACCCCCCTCCCCCCCAGTCCATCCACAACACACAACTGCACGCACATTCAGCACCCTTGTCCCGCTCAACCTGCAGATATCGTGCGGCCTTATCACTGCTCTGACGTTTCCCCGGCAAGTCCCTGTTCGTGTCGCCTCTGATCTCCAAGGACGGCCAGGTCATAGTCTGAAGTCCCGCCGAAGTCAGATATCACTGAATCACCTCCTGTACCACTTAGCGCTCCTAATATAGGCACGATGTCATGACGTCATCGCTTCTTATCCCATCTATTCCACAAATTAATTTTTTTTCTATAAAAGGTAATTTTTCCATCTAAATAACACAAGAAGTTATTGAGCTCATCATATTAATTTCTACACATAGATCGATCATAGCTTAATCTTAAGAGGAAACATGTAGCTGATTTCCTGATTTCAAAATACACAGTTGTATTAATTCTACGTTCTGCCCACACAGTGTATTTATGTGTTTTGTGTGGATCTCAGAACAAACAGCGATTATTTCACTGTACAGCATTAACTGACTGGTTTGTATAACTGAGACGGAGTGTGTTTACTCGCGGTACGGACTGTATTTATGTGTTTTGTATGGATCTCAGAACAAACAGCGATTATTTCATGTACAGCATTAACTGACTGGTTTGTATAACTGAGACGGAGTGTGTTTACTGCGCGGTACGGACTGTATTTATGTGTTTTGTGTGGATCTCAGAACAAACAGCGATTATTTCACTGTACAACATTAACTGACTGGTTTGTATAACTGAGACGGAGTGTGTTTACTGTGCGGTACGGACTGTATTTATGTGTTTTTGTGTGGATCTCAGAACAAACAGCGATTATTTCACTGTACACATTAACTGACTGGTTTGTATAACTGAGACGGAGTGTGTTTACTGCGCGGTACGGACTGTATTTATGTGTTTTGTGTGGATCTCAGAACAAACAGCATTATTTCACTGTACAACATTAACTGACTGGTTTGCTTAACTGAGACGAGTGAGTGTTTACTGCGCGGTACGGACTGTATTTATGTGTTTTGTGTGGATCTCAGAACAAACAGCGATTATTTCACTGTACAACATTAACTGACTGGTTTGCTATAACTGAGACGGAGTGTGTTTACTGCGCGGTACGGACTGTATTTATGTGTTTTGTGTGGATCTCAGAACAAACAGCGATTATTTCACTGTACAACATTAACTGACTGGTTTGTATAACTGAGACGGAGTGTGTTTACTGCGCGGTACGGACTGTATTTATGTGTTTTGTGTGGATCTCAGAACAAACAGCGATTATTTCACTGTACAACATTAACTGACTGGTTTGCATAACTGAGACGTAGTGTGTTTACTGCGCGGTAACCGAGGGGGCGGTGGACTGAAAATTTTGGGAACCAGTGGTACAACGTGACATGTATATTGAAGTAACGTACTGTTCAAACTGAAGACAGACGCAGTACAAAATGGACGCCGCTCCACACCTGCCGAGTTACGGAATTGCGCAACAGAGCGCAAGTCTGTAATCGCGTATGAAGTAACACGTGCTTATCTGCAGGCACTCTGGGCGTGACGGCGGCACTCAAGAACGCGACACCCGAGCCAAGCAGTCTCACTCCTTATCGCCTATCATGTCTGCACATTCAACATGGCGTCGCTGCGCTCTCTGGCAAATTTCCCTCCAGTTGATACAGATCGTCGTGTGACGTCACAACTGGCACACAGCTCGATGTGCGTCAATCAATTCGACTAAAATAATTTTAACCTTTCGTTAAAAGAAAAATGTTAAAGCACTTTTCTACGTGACGGTCCGAGCGTTGCGTTTTGCAGGTTCCCAGGCTACACCCGTTTGTCCTTCTGATAAGAGCAACATGTAGATTAAGATGAGTGATGGAGCTTGGTGGAATGATACTGACAGGGGAAACTGAAGTACTGGGAGATGAACCTGTCACAGGGCCACTTCGTCCACCATAAATCCAAAACGGACTGACCCAGAATCGAACCCAGGTCTCCGCGATGACAGGCCGCCTACTGACCGTCTGAGCCATGACAACCTACACTGATTTAGTATGCGTAACGTGTCAAGGTTCACTTCGTACCGCACAGAGAACACGTTTGTGCGTGCATTAGGATGGCTAGTCAGTCAGTCAGTCAGTCAGTCAGTCAGTCAGTCAGTGTTGTGCAGTCGCTGTTTGTGTGTGACTAGCTTACGGGCTACACAGAACACAGTGGGCAAACGCACAGCATTTACCGTTAAACTGGCGGTATATATAGTAACCAGTAGTATTTAACTAGTGTGTGCCAAACGTTTCTGCTCTGACCACTGTTGACTTCCAAAACTAACCACAGATCCTCACATTTGCTAACGTCAATACAGACCAGTGGTTCCCCAAGTGGGCGGTACCGCCCCCTGGGGGGCGGTAGGATTACCGAGGTGGTCGCCAATGGGTACGAGTGGTGGCAAGGGGGCGCTGTTAGTGTTTGAGATTGAAGATTTCTGCGATAAGATGCCGTGTGGAATGGTTTAGTTACCGACGTTTTTGTGGTGTGCACGTCACGCCGTGTATTTCGGTAGACAGGTACCGACGTTTCGGAGTAACCTGCTACCTCCGTATTCAGGGTAGTATAATCTTAACATTCACTACCGTGACCATGTAAGTCTTCAAACTTACGTCACGGCAGAAATAGATTTTTATTTTTTTGGCCCATTAAGGCATGTTATGAGCCCCATTTGGTGGTACTTTATTTGTGTGACAGTGTGTACTGGTCACTGGACATGATTACAAAAGAATGTGAGGAGCCTAAATAGCTCAGTCAGTATAGTGACTGGGATACGGGTTGGACGACTGTGGGGTCGTGGTTCGATTCCCGGGAGGGACAAGAGACTTTCTCTTCTCCGAAACGTCGAGGGCAGCTCTGTGGCCCACCCAGCCTGCTCTTCAATGGGTTCATCGTTTCTTTCCCCAGGGTAAAGCGTCCAGGTTGTGAGGATGATCGCTCACGTCCCTCTAGTGGGGAGTATAAGAATGAGTGGAGCTATACCTCCACCCCTTACGGCGTCATTGCAGTACAAAAGGGCAGTTACTGTAAATGTTATGTGCGTCTCGAATTGTGTGCCACTACATGGAATGTCAGTCGGATTTTTATGAAATTTGGTATAGGGCTTCTTTACAAAAAGACGTCAAGCCGCGTAACTTCGTGAAAATCTGCTCAACGGGCCACAATTTGTTTAACAGCGTAAATGAAATTTAACCCTTACTTTCTTAACGTTTTTGTCCGGCTTGGAGAAAGAGCTGGTACAGAAATATCCGTGACAGTTTGTGAAGTGACTGAGCTTTTGGAAGCGGCTCAGTCAAAGCCGTGCTTTGCGTCGTGACGTGAAAGTATTATATGCTACTTCGCACACTTTTGACAGATTGGGGTGAAATTTGTATAAGGCGTCTGGGGATTACGAAGCGACACATGTAGGAGTTTCATGAAAATCAGGGAAAGTAAGGCCGTACTTTCTGACACGTGCAACAGAAATGAAATTTGCACGTGTACCATGAAACCGTATGACATTTTGTAAGTATCAGTAAGTTAGGTCACGGAATACAGCATTTGCAAACTTCTTATTTTGGATATGTCAGTTCTTTTAAAGCAAAAGTGACGTCAGAGAAGAAAATATTATATAAACACGGCTGTAGATGATATTACAGGTGGATATTTTAAAAATTTACCCCGATCTTTTATTTCTCATAACATTTCAGTTTCGGCATGGTAAATAACATTACAGGGGGAAAACGTCGATGCAAGTGTAAGGTCAGTCAGTCACTAACACTGTGCACTGAAACGTGTATATAAAAATAGGTTTCAAGCTGACATATTTAAATGTCAAATTCTAATGGCAGCTTACGACTTGCATTTGAGAAGCACTTTTGTTTTGCAACAGGACAATTACTGAACAGTTAAGCACTGAATGCTGAGGAATGGGTATAATGGGTTTAGTGGCTAGGAAATTACAAGAGCAAAATTAGCACTTCGTTAAGTTTATCCTGTTTGGCCAAAGAACGATGCACTGATGATATCAAGTTACTAGATACACAAACACAAATATATGACCACACAATGGGGATTTTAAAGGAAAGTATATTAACCCTTTAAAGCCCAGTGGTTACTATATGTACCACCATGTTTAACATTCAACAATTCTACGTTCTGCCCACACAGTGTATTTATGTGTTTTGTGTGGATCTCAGAACAAACAGCGATTATTTCACTGTACAACATTAACTGACTGGTTTGTATAACTGAGACGGAGTGTGTTTACTGCGCGGTACGGACTGTATTTATGTGTTTTGTGTGGATCTCAGAACAAACAGCGATTATTTCACTGTACAACATTAACTGACTGGTTTGTATAACTGAGACGGAGTGTGTTTACTGCGCGGTACGGACTGTATTTATGTGTTTTGTGTGGATCTCAGAACAAACAGCGATTATTTCACTGTACAACATTAACTGACTGGTTTGTATAACTGAGACGGAGTGTGTTTACTGCGCGGTACGGACTGTATTTATGTGTTTTGTGTGGATCTCAGAACAAACAGCGATTATTTCACTGTACAACATTAACTGACTGGTTTGTATAACTGAGACGGAGTGTGTTTACTGCGCGGTACGGACTGTATTTATGTGTTTTGTGTGGATCTCAGAACAAACAGCGATTATTTCACTGTACAACATTAACTGACTGGTTTGTATAACTGAGACGGAGTGTGTTTACTGCGCGGTACGGACTGTATTTATGTGTTTTGTGTGGATCTCAGAACAAACAGCGATTATTTCACTGTACAACATTAACTGACTGGTTTGTATAACTGAGACGGAGTGTGTTTACTGCGCGGTACGGACTGTATTTATGTGTTTTGTGTGGATCTCAGAACAAACAGCGATTATTTCACTGTACAACATTAACTGACTGGTTTGTATAACTGAGACGGAGTGTGTTTACTGCGCGGTACGGACTGTATTTATGTGTTTTGTGTGGATCTCAGAACAAACAGCGATTATTTCACTGTACAACATTAACTGACTGGTTTGTATAACTGAGACGGAGTGTGTTTACTGCGCGGTACGGACTGTATTTATGTGTTCTGTGTGGATCTCAGAACAAACAGCGATTATTTCACTGTACAACATTAACTGACTGGTTTGTATAACTGAGACGGAGTGTGTTTACTGCGCGGTACGGACTGTATTTGTGTGTTTTGTGTGGATCTCAGAACAAACAGCGATTATTTCACTGTACAACATTAACTGACTGGTTTGTATAACTGAGACGGAGTGTGTTTACTGCGCGGTACGGACTGTATTTATGTGTTTTGTGTGGATCTCAGAACAAACAGCGATTATTTCACTGTACAACATTAACTGACTGGTTTGTATAACTGAGACGGAGTGTGTTTACTGCGCGGTACGGACTGTATTTATGTGTTTTGTGTGGATCTCAGAACAAACAGCGATTATTTCACTGTACAACATTAACTGACTGGTTTGTATAACTGAGACGGAGTGTGTTTACTGCGCGGTACGGACTGTATTTATGTGTTTTGTGTGGATCTCAGAACAAACAGCGATTATTTCACTGTACAGCATTAACTGACTGGTTTGTATAACTGAGACGGAGTGTGTTTACTGCGCGGTACGGACTGTATTTATGTGTTTTGTGTGGATCTCAGAACGAACAGCGATTATTTCACTGTACAACATTAACTGACTGGTTTGTATAACTGAGACGCAGTGTGTTTACTGCGCGGTACGGACTGTATTTATGTGTTTTGTGTGGATCTCAGAACGAACAGCGATTATTTCACTGTACAACATTAACTGACTGGTTTGTATAACTGAGACGCAGTGTGTTTACTGCGCGGTACGGACTGAGTCTTTAAATAGAAATCAGATTAATTTTAGTCTTTAAAGGGTTCTGTAATACGTCAGGTGAGTGCGGTCTGAAATTAAAAACGGCGCGTAAGTTTCCGTAATGAATATAATGTCGAAATTTACGTATAAGAACTTACGGGAGATCAAACCTATCTGGCAAAATGGCCGACAAAGACACGGAAATTAATATATGTTAAATCATTGTTACGAAAGAGCAATAAATATCTGAAGTTCCCAAACGCAATGCATACGATAACAAAATATGCAAAAATTGATGTTTTATTTAGCGAAATTTTGAATTTGGGGCGTGCACCGTTCTTTGTTTCACCCGCTCGCCACGGTGAGGCACAGGATATGAGCGGGACCTGAAAAAGAAAGTATAATTAGTAACATGTTCTGTAAACGACAGCAACAAACACGAACTGCAGGGCCTAACAGAACGAGCGCAAACTTACCTTGACACAGGCGTTCTTGTACTGTCTTCTGTTACATGTTACATGTAAACTTCCAGATCCAAGACGCTGCACGTTCTAATAACCCTGATCATGCAAGGCATATAACTGTGTGCCTCTGTTCATCGCAGCTGTACGCATTACAACGGACAGCTGCGATGAACAGAGGTACTGGGTTATAAGCCATCTAGTGCAGGGAATTAAAACAGAAGGCGAAAAGAAGTCACAATTGTGATCTTCAATGAATTTGTGAGAAATCATCGGGAAAATAAAATATCGACGTCTTCTTATGTTAAAACTGTAACTCAAAGCATCGCTCTCGAAAGACGCTTCATTCACGTCGGAAACCAAACGACGACATGCGTGGTCCGTTCGGTGACGTCTCGCTTACGCGACTTGCAGATTGTGGAAATAATTCGTAATTTGAGGCCAAATTAAAAATATGGCAGCCAAGATGTTCAGTTCAGTTGCAACATATCGGTTTAAACACACACACATATATATAATTCTGTCAAGTGAATTGTTGTTTATATGAAGTGCAAATTGTTGTTTATATGAAGCGCAAATTGTTGTTTATATGAAGTGCAAATTGTTGTTTATATTGAAGTGCAAATTGTTGTTTATATGAAGTGCAAATTGTTGTTTATATGAAGTGCAAATTGTTGTTTATATGAAGTGCAAATTGTTGTTTATATGAAGTGCAAATTGTTGTTTATATGAAGTGCAAATTGTTGTTTATATGAAGTGCAAATTGTTGTTTATATGAAGTGCAAATTGTTGTTTATATGAAGTGCAAATTGTTGTTTATATGAAGTGCAAATTGTTGTTTATATGAAGTGCAAATTGTTGTTTATATGAAGTGCAAATTGTTGTTTATATGAAGTGCAAATTGTTGTTTATATGAAGTGCAAATTGTTGTTTATATGAAGTGCAAATTGTTGTTTATATGAAGTGCAAATTGTTCTTCTTAATGAAGTGAAAATTGTGAATAATATGAACGTGCATTCTTAGTTTAAATGAAATCAAATGTTCGCTTTCGAAAGACCTATCAGTGAACAAAAATTGTGTGTTCGGTGACGTTGCTAACGTCTTGAAGATTGTGTGAATATTTTCGTTTATTAAAGGCAAATTATATGGAATTTCATTAAGTTGCAAATATGTGTTTATATAAGTCACAGAATATTATTTATATGTCAAGTGAATTCTTGTTTATATGAAGTGCAAATTGTTGTTTATATGAAGTGCAAATTGTTGTTTATATGAAGTGCAAATTGTTGTTTATATAAGTGCAAATTGTTGTTTATATATAGTGCAAATTGTTGTTTATATGAAGTCAAATTGTTGTTTATATGAAGTGCAAATTGTTGTTTATATAAGTGCAAATTGTTGTTTACATATAGTGCAAATTGTTGTTTATATGAAGTACAAATTACGACGGCAGTGCGTCTGCTTTTATCGACGTGTCAAATGTAAATGTTGTTGTGTACGTTTGTCCATTATTAGGCCTAACAGCGTCAAAGGCGCAGTTTTAATTGTTGACAATCGATGTGTAAGACAGAACGTTTGTTGATAGCAGTCGATGTAGAAGGCTGAGCATGTCATTGTTGACAGTTGATGTAGAAGAAGCAGCTTTCATTGTTGACTGTTGATATTGAAGACCTACCTTTTGTTGATAGCAGTTGATGTAGAAGAAACAGCTTTTATTGTTGACAGTTGATGTTGAAGACCTACCTTTCGTTGATAGCTGTCGATGTCTTCTCTAACATTGAAACTTTAGCTTATTTTGTACAATAAATTCACAACACACTCACAAAAACATATACAACATGTCACTTTACATATGTCACTCTCCACTGTGTACAGCTGTTGTTACAGATCCAAACACTTGTCTTTCAACACTGAAGTCAAAGACAGGTCTAAGCAGAATTACGTTTCTGCTTCACTGAATCTTTGCCCTTCCAATGCGAGTTATTGACAGGGAGAAACTTTTAAAGCATCTTTTTTATCTCTCTCCCTCTCGCATTGATATCTTTGGTGTGCCGACCGAACCCTGTCAAGTTGACACCCTGCGGTAAACAAAAACACACACATAAATACATAAACCCTCCTACACGAACGGCACTACTGTCACATGGCGCTAACTCACGCGATCTATCCTGTCCACAAATCCTAACTGGGGCACCTAACGGGGAGGGCAGGAGGACAACACTTACATACTAAGTAAAAAAAAAATCACTTCCACAGGGTTGTCAACTCGACCTTAACCTACGCCCTGAGTCATGGGGCTACCGCATGAAATACAGAGTTGCCTGGCACGGCGGTAATTATCATGACCAGCCTGGGGCCGGACTGACATCATGATAAGCTCGTGTCGGTGCTATGGCGTACCTGATTTGCTGCGAGTACCCAGCCCATCCTCCTGCGGATGGGTCCTGACCGCTAGAGGTTCAGCCGACACTGTTTTGGTCTTAACGTTACTGTTTGGCCGGCGTTGCTTGGTCCTGGGTTCACAGCCTGCTGCTTGTTCCATTGGAATGTTGCGCCGTTGAGAGTATGACACAACACTGTTTGACGGACACTCAGAGAGTCGCTGCTATTGCACACACATCACAACACTTCATTCCACATCCACAAAAACACCACGAGAAATAACGAAAGTGTTTGACCCGAACGGTGGTTTAAAATCGTAACAAAAGAAGTCTGTATCACTGCACAAATAGCTACTTTCACACGCCTTCTACATTCCCAGGCAAGATATCACAAACACGTCAAGTCAAAGTCACTAACCACACACTGCCTGCCACACAGATAATTGCCTGATAATTCGAAATTACTGGACTTCGCAGATTCTCACGTTTGATAGCTTTTGGAAATTCGTAATTCGTAAGGTGGCATACGAATGGTAGGCATACGGCTACCTGCACAAAAATATGTTCTACAATGCCACTCATAAAATATTTAATTCTCCGATTACCAAGGCATGAAGCCCCTTCTGCAGCCCTATAGTCTGAACTAATGTTTACAAAGCACTTAATTCTCCTATTACAAGGCATGAAGCCCTTCTACAGCCCTATAGTCTGAACTAATGTTTAAAAAGCACTTAATTCTCCTATTACCATGGCATGAAGCCCCTTCTACAGCCCTATAGTCTGAACTAATGTTTACAAAGCACTTAATTCCTCCTATTACAAGGGCATGAAGCCCTTCTACAGCCCTATAGTCTGAACTAATGTTTACAAAGCACTTAATTCTCCTATTACAATGGCATGAAGCCCTTCTACAGCCCTATAGTCTGAACTAATGTTTACAAAGCACTTAATTCTCCTATTACAATGGCATGAAGCCCTTCTACAGCCCTATAGTCTGAATCTAATGTTTACAAAGCACTTAATTCTCCTATTACAATGGCATGAAGCCCTTCTACAGCCCTATAGTCTGATCTAATGTTTACAAAGCACTTAATTCTCCTATTACAATGGCATGAAGCCCTTCTGCAGCCCTATAGTCTGAACTAATGTTTACAAAGCACTTAATTCTCCTATTACAATGGCATGAAGCCCCTTCTACAGCCCTATAGTCTGAACTAATGTTTACAAAGCACTTAATTCTCCTATTACAGGGGCATGAAGCCCCTTCTTACAGCCCTATTAGTCTGAACTAATGTTTACAAAGCACTTAATTCTCCTATTACAGGGCATGAAGCCCCTTCTACAGCCCTATAGTCTGAACTAATGTTTACAAAGCACTTAATTCTCCTATTACAGGGCATGAAGCCCCTTCTACAGCCCTATAGTCTGAACTAATGTTTACAAAGCACTTAATTCTCCTATTACAAGGGCATGAAGCCCCTTCTACAGCCCTATAGTCTGAACTAATGTTTACAAAGCACTTAATTCTCCTATTACAAGGGCATGAAGCCCCTTCTACAGCCCTATAGTCTGAACTAATGTTTACAAAGCACTTAATTCTCCTATTACAAGGGCATGAAGCCCCTTCTACAGCCCTATAGTCTGAACTAATGTTTACAAAGCACTTAATTCTCCTATTACAAGGGCATGAAGCCCCTTCTACAGCCCTATAGTCTGAACTAATGTTTACAAAGCACTTAATTCTCCTATTACAAGGGCATGAAGCCCCTTCTACAGCCCTATAGTCTGAACTAATGTTTACAAAGCACTTAATTCTCCTATTACAAGGGCATGAAGCCCCTTCTACAGCCCTATAGTCTGAACTAATGTTTACAAAGCACTTAATTCTCCTATTACAGGGCATGAAGCCCCTTCTACAGCCCTATAGTCTGAACTAATGTTTACAAAGCACTTAATTCTCCTATTACAAGGGCATGAAGCCCCTTCTACAGCCCTATAGTCTGAACTAATGTTTACAAAGCACTTAATTCTCCTATTACAAGGGCATGAAGCCCCTTCTACAGCCCTATAGTCTGAACTAATGTTTACAAAGCACTTAATTCTCCTATTACAAGGGCATGAAGCCCCTTCTACAGCCCTATAGTCTGATACTAATGTTTACAAAGCACTTAATTCTCCTATTACAAGGGCATGAAGCCCCTTCTACAGCCCTATAGTCTGAACTATATGTTTACAAAGCACTTAATCTCCTATTACAAGGGCATGAAGCCCCTTCTACAGCCCTATAGTCTGAACTAATGTTTACAAAGCACTTAATTCTCCTATTACAGGGCATGAAGCCCCTTCTACAGCCCTATAGTCTGAACTAATGTTTACAAAGCACTTAATTCTCCTATTACAAGGGCATGAAGCCCCTTCTACAGCCCTATAGTCTGAACTAATGTTTACAAAGCACTTAATTCTCCTATTACAAGGGCATGAAGCCCTTCTACAGCCCTATAGTCTGAACTAATGTTTACAAAGCACTTAATTCTCCTATTACAAGGGCATGAAGCCCCTTCTACAGCCCTATAGTCTGAACTAATGTTTACAAAGCACTTAATTCTCCTATTACAGGGCATGAAGCCCCTTCTACAGCCCTATAGTCTGAACTAATGTTTACAAAGCACTTAATTCTCCTATTACAGGGCATGAAGCCCCTTCTACAGCCCTATAGTCTGAACTAATGTTTACAAAGCACTTAATTCTCCTATTACAAGGGCATGAAGCCCCTTCTACAGCCCTATAGTCTGAACTAATGTTTACAAAGCACTTAATTCTCCTATTACAAGGGCATGAAGCCCCTTCTACTTCTACAGCCCTATAGTCTGAACTAATGTTTACAAAGCACTTAATTCTCCTATTACAAGGGCATGAAGCCCCTTCTACAGCCCTATAGTCTGAACTAATGTTTACAAAGCACTTAATTCTCCTATTACAAGGGCATGAAGCCCCTTCTACAGCCCTATAGTCTGAACTAATGTTTACAAAGCACTTAATTCTCCTATTACAAGGGCATGAAGCCCCTTCTACAGCCCTATAGTCTGAACTAATGTTTACAAAGCACTTAATTCTCCTATTACAGGGCATGAAGCCCCTTCTACAGCCCTATAGTCTGAACTAATGTTTACAAAGCACTTAATTCTCCTATTACAAGGGCATGAAGCCCCTTCTACAGCCCTATAGTCTGAACTAATGTTTACAAAGCACTTAATTCTCCTATTACAGGGCATGAAGCCCCTTCTACAGCCCTATAGTCTGAACTAATGTTTACAAAGCACTTAATTCTCCTATTACAAGGGCATGAAGCCCCTTCTACAGCCCTATAGTCTGAACTAATGTTTACAAAGCACTTAATTCTCCTATTACAAGGGCATGAAGCCCCTTCTACAGCCCTATAGTCTGAACTAATGTTTACAAAGCACTTAATTCTCCTATTACAAGGGCATGAAGCCCCTTCTACAGCCCTATAGTCTGAACTAATGTTTACAAAGCACTTAATTCTCCTATTACAGGGCATGAAGCCCCTTCTACAGCCCTATAGTCTGAACTAATGTTTACAAAGCACTTAATTCTCCTATTACAAGGGCATGAAGCCCCTTCTACAGCCCTATAGTCTGAACTAATGTTTACAAAGCACTTAATTCTCCTATTACAAGGGCATGAAGCCCCTTCTACAGCCCTATAGTCTGAACTAATGTTTACAAAGCACTTAATTCTCCTATTACAAGGGCATGAAGCCCCTTCTACAGCCCTATAGTCTGAACTAATGTTTACAAAGCACTTAATTCTCCTATTACAAGGGCATGAAGCCCCTTCTACAGCCCTATAGTCTGAACTAATGTTTACAAAGCACTTAATTCTCCTATTACAAGGGCATGAAGCCCTTCTACAGCCCTATAGTCTGAACTAATGTTTACAAAGCACTTAATTCTCCTATTACAAGGGCATGAAGCCCCTTCTACAGCCCTATAGTCTGAACTAATGTTTACAAAGCACTTAATTCTCCTATTACAAGGGCATGAAGCCCCTTCTACAGCCCTATAGTCTGAACTAATGTTTAAAAAGCACTTAATTCTCCTATTACAAGGGCATGAAGCCCCTTCTACAGCCCTATAGTCTGAACTAATGTTTACAAAGCACTTAATTCTCCTATTACAAGGGCATGAAGCCCTTCTACAGCCCTATAGTCTGAACTAATGTTTACAAAGCACTTAATTCTCCTATTACAAGGGCATGAAGCCCCTTCTACAGCCCTATAGTCTGAACTAATGTTTACAAAGCACTTATATTCTCCTATTACAAGGGCATGAAGCCCCTTCTACAGCCCTATAGTCTGAACTAATGTTTACAAAGCACTTAATTCTCCTATTACAAGGGCATGAAGCCCCTTCTACAGCCCTATAGTCTGAACTAATGTTTACAAAGCACTTAATTCTCCTATTACAAGGGCATGAAGCCCTTCTACAGCCCTATAGTCTGATACTAATGTTTACAAAGCACTTAATTCTCCTATTACAAGGGCATGAAGCCCTTCTACATGCCCTATAGTCTGAACTAATGTTTACAAAGCACTTAATTCTCCTATTACAAGGGCATGAAGCCCCTTCTACAGCCCTATAGTCTGAACTAATGTTTACAAAGCACTTAATTCTCCTATTACAAGGGCATGAAGCCCCTTCTACAGCCACTATAGTCTGAACTAATGTTTACAAAGCAATTAATTCTCCTATTACAGGCATGAAGCCCTTCTACAGCCTATAGTCTGAACTAATGTTTACAAAGCACTTAATTCTCCTATTACCAGGGCATGAAGCCCTTTACAGCCTATAGTCTGATACTAAGTTTAGAAAGCACTTATTCTCCTATTACAAGGCATGAGCCCTTCTTACAGCCTATTAGTCTGAACTAATGTTTACAAAGCACTTAATTCTCTATTACAGGGCATGAACCCTTCTACAGCCCTATAGTCTGACTATGTTTACAAAGCACTTAATTCTCCTATTTACAGGGGCATGAAGCCCTTCTACAGCCTATGTCGAACTAATGTTCAAAGACTTAATCCTCCTATACAGGGCATGAACCCTTCTACAGCCCTATAGTCTGAACTATGTTTACAAAGCACTTAATCCTCCTATTACAAGGGCATGAAGCCCTTCTACAGCCCTATAGTCTGAACTAATGTTTACAAAGCACTTATCCTCCTATTACAAGGGCATGAAGCCCTTCTACAGCCCTATGTCTGAAACTAATGTTTACAAAGCACTAATTCTCCTATTACAAGGGCATGAAGCCCTTCTACAGCCCTTAGTCTGAACTAATGTTTACAAAGCACTTAATTCTCCTATTACAAGGGCATGAAGCCCTTCTACAGCCCTATAGTCTGAACTAATGTTTACAAAGCACTTAATTCTCCTATTACAAGGGCATGAAGCCCTTCTACAGCCTATTCTGAACTAATGTTTACAAAGCACTTAATTCCATAAAGGGCATGAAGCCCTTCTACAGCCCTATAGTCTGAACTAATGTTTACAAAGCACTTAATTCTCCTATTACAGGGCATGAAGCCCTTCTACAGCCCTATAGTCTGAACTAATGTTTACAAGCACTTAATTCTCCTATTACAAGGGCATGAAGCCCTTCTACAGCCCTATAGTCTGAACTAATGTTTACAAAGCACTTAATTCTCTATTACAAGGGCATGAAGCCCTTCTACAGCCCTATAGTCTGAATAATGTTTACAAAGCACTTAATTCTCCTATTACAAGGCATGAAGCCCTTCTAAGCCCTATGTCGAATAATGTTTACAAAGCACTTAATCTCCTATTACAAGGGCATGAAGCCCTTCTACAGCCTATAGTCTGAACTAATGTTTACAAAGACTTAATTTCCTATTACAGGCATGAAGCCCTTCACAGCCCTATAGTCTGACTAATGTTTACAAAGCACTTAATTCTCCTATTACAGGGCATGAAGCCCTTCTACAGCCTATAGTCTGAACTAATGTTTACAAAGCACTTAATTCTCCTTTACATGGGCATGAAGCCCTTCTACGCCTTAGTCTGAACTAATGTTTACAAAGCACTTAATTCTCCTATTACAAGGGCATGAAGCCCTTCTACAGCCTATATCTGAACTAATGTTTACAAAGCCTTATTAACCTATTACAAGGGCATGAAGCCCTTCTAAGCCCTATTCTGATAATGTTTACAAAGCACTTATTCTCCTATTACAAGGCATGAAGCCCTTCTACAGCCCATAGTCTGAACTATGTTTACAAAGCACTTATTCTCTATACAAGGCATGAACCCTTCTACAGCCCTATAGTCTGAACTAATGTTTACAAAGCACTTAATTCTCCTATTACAGGGCATGAAGCCCTTCTACAGCCCTATAGTCTGAACTAATGTTTACAAAGCACTTAATTCTCCTATTACAGGGCATGAACCCCTACAGCCCTATAGTCTGAACTAATGTTTACAAAGCACTTAATTCTCCTATTACAGGCATGAAGCCCTCTACAGCCCTATAGTCGAACTAATGTTTACAAAGCACTTAATTCTCCTATTACAGGCATGAAGCCCTTCTACAGCCCTATAGTCTGAACTAATGTTTAAAGCACTTAATCTCCTATTACAGGGCATGAAGCCCTTCTACACCCTATAGTCTGAACTAATGTTTACAAAGCACTTAATCTCCTATTACAGGGCATGAAGCCCTTCTACAGCCCTATAGTCTGAACTAATGTTTACAAAGCACTTAATCTCCTATTACAGGGCATGAAGCCCTTCTACAGCCCTATAGTCGAACTAATGTTTACAAAGCACTTAATTCTCCTATTACAGGCATGAAGCCCTTCTACAGCCCTATAGTCTGAACTAATGTTTACAAAGCACTTAATTCTCCTATTACAAGGGCATGAAGCCCCTTCTACAGCCCTATAGTCTGAATAATGTTTACAAACACTTAATTCTCCTATTACAAGGCATGAAGCCCTTCTACAGCCCTATAGTCTGAACTAATGTTTACAAAGCACTTAATTCTCCTATACAGGATGAAGCCCTTCTACAGCCCTATAGTCTGAACTAATGTTTACAAAGCACTTAATTCTCCTATTACAGGCATGAAGCCCTTCTACAGCCCTATAGTCTGAACTAATGTTTACAAAGCATTAATTCTCCTATTACAGGGCATGAAGCCCTTCTACAGCCCTATATCTGACTAATGTTTACAAAGCACTTAATCTCCTATTACAGGCATGAAGCCCTTCTACAGCCTATAGTCTGAACTAATGTTTAAAAGCACTTAATTCCCTATTACAGGGCATGAAGCCCTTCTACAGCCTATAGTCTGAACTAATGTTTACAAGCACTTAATTCTCCTATTACAGGGCATGAAGCCCTTCTACAGCCCTTAGTCTGAACTAATGTTTACAAAGCACTTAATTCTCCTATTACAGGGCATGAAGCCCTTCTACAGCCCTATAGTCTGAACTAATGTTTACAAAGCACTTAATTCTCCTATTACAGGGCATGAAGCCCTTCTACAGCCCTATAGTCTGAACTAATGTTTACAAAGCACTTAATTCTCCTATTACAGGGCATGAAGCCCTTCTACAGCCTATAGTCTGAACTAATGTTACAAAGCACTTAATCTCCTATTACAGGGCATGAACCCCTTTACACCACTCATATTCTGCAATGTCACTTACAGTAACATCAAGCAAGCAGGCACTCAAGCCTCACCCTGTCTTAACCCTCACATCTGCAGAGCACAGCTGCACACTTGACTCTGTCTGCACCTCACATCTGCAGAGCACAGCTGCACACTTGGGTCTGTTTGCACCTCACATCTGCAGAGCACAGCTGCACACTTGACTCTGTCTGCACCTCACATCTGCAGAGCACAGCTGCACACTTGGGTCTGTCTGCACCTCACATCTGCAGAGCACAGCTGCACACTTGTCTCTGTCTGCACCTCACACAATTTATTTCTCCCCACAAACTGTTTATACACAGCCTACGACGTTCTCACCCCCATTTTTATCATCTGAACCGCAAAGTGTTTGAAAGCCTTCTCAAAATCCACAGTACGTTCCTCATCATTTGTCGACAGATACGTGTTTATCCACACTTGTTCTGCTTACAGAAACACTACCCACTTTGCCCTTACGTTTAACAAATACCTCCTGTACAGCACTCAGTGTCTAATAATAGTACAATATCCAGTTCCTCAATATACCAACTCTTGCCCGTGAATGTTTCCCCCAAAACCGTCAATAAGCATGTCCGTCTACAATTTCCAGGCTCCTGATTTCCTTTCGCTTGACAAATCTTTCCATTAGCCCTTAATTTCCCTCTCAGTTTATCTCAATATAATCTAGACTCTTTATACAGAGTGTCCAAATGTTAGGTCAGTTACTGTACCAATTCCGCGTGTTAATTTCCCAGGAAAGTAAAGACTGTACTATAAAGTTTGCTCGTAATACAATAAAATTTGGTCATATTTCTTACCATTGCACTCAATAAATTGCCTTTGACATCCACAACTACATATCGATGTAAAGTTGCAACCAAAACACAGTAATTCAATAAACTACCATTGATAGCGATATAATATATATCTTAAGTAAGCTGCGATATAACATCAAATACATGGAAGAACTATATTCAACTTTTACCGATTTACAAACTTTACATCCTACTTAAATTGTTTCCTATAAACCAGCCATGTTATATGAATTTTGTAAGGACACGTGACAGGACTCCTTATGTAAGAAAACAAACATTACACGTGTTTAAAACACGTGAAGACAGCAACATTTGCTCTAAAGCAGAGTACCTGACTTCAGTTTACTGCCATCTATCGATCTATCGATGCATCTATCGAGCACTGACAGGGTAGAAAAATCAATAATTTTACGATGGGCTGGCCAGTTGGCTAAGTTAGGTAAACACGAAGAGGTGAGGACACATTGTTGGGTGAGGACACGTTGTTGGGTGAGGACACGTTGTTGGGTGAGGACACATTGTTGGGTGAGGACACGTTGTTGGGTGAGGACACGTTGTTGGGTGAGGACACGTTGTTGGGTGAGGACACATTGTTGGGTGAGGACACATTGTTGGGTGAGGACACGTTGTTGGGTGAGGACACATTGTTGGGTGAGGACACGTTGTTGGGTGAGGACACATTGTTGGGTGAGGACACATTGTTGGGTGAGGACACGTTGTTGGGTGAGGACACATTGTGGGTGAGGACACGTTGTTGGGTGAGGACACGTTGTTGGGTGAGGACACGTTGTTGGGTGAGGACACATTGTTGGGTGAGGACACATTGTTGGGTGAGGACACGTTGTTGGGTGAGGACACATTGTTGGGTGAGGACACGTTGTTGGGTGAGGACACGTTGTTGGGTGAGGACACGTTGTTGGGTGAGGACACATTGTTGGGTGAGGACACATTGTTGGGTGAGGACACGTTGTTGGGTGAGGACACATTGTTGGGTGAGGACACGTTGTTGGGTGAGGACACATTGTTGGGTGAGGACACATTGTTGGGTGAGGACACGTTGTTGGGTGAGGACACATTGTTGGGTGAGGACACATTGTTGGGTGAGGACACATTGTTGGGTGAGGACACATTGTTGGGTGAGGACACGTTGTTAGAAAGACAGCGAGACTTGTAATGATAATATTAAAGTTGATATTAAGACAATAAGTTGCAGGATATTAAATGGATAGAGCTAGTTTGGAATTGTGTGCATTGTTGTACATTGTTGTTATTATTATTATTATTATGGCTTTATAGTTGACCTGTGCTGATAAGACTGCACGTTAATAAACCGCGTTTCATTGAATCACACCACGTGTCGCTACGTGTCGCTACGTGCCCGTTTCTTGCAACATACGGCACGTTTATACAAACATCACAGCTGCATCTGCGTAAGACATTAGGCTACAATTATCACGATAACAGTAACTCAAATAGAACTTCAAACTGTAGTAGTACTGTCCGTACTGCAGCCATGACCTTCAGTGTTTATAAGCTGTAAAGTCGCACACTCTAGAACACAGCTTCCCACTCTGTTCCTCCAACAAATATTGTTTAAATAATTTTTACGAAATTTGGTAAAGGGGTTATTTACAAAGCTTTATCGGACAAGAGTGACGTTAGTGAAAATCGACTTAGTGACAGTTACCGTTTACTTACGGACGTAAATCGATTTCTAACAATAATTTCCATATTCCTCTAACAATTTGGATAGAATTCGGTGTAGAGGATTTCCGCGTGATTGAATTCAGCAGTTTTGAAGTTACGTGAAAATCGATACAGTGAAAACCAAGCTCCACTAGAACATAAATGAAATGTTGCCAGTATTTTCAACACGTTCTGTCCTACTTGGTTTAAAAATTCGTTAACAATATGTACACAAAAATGTACTCACTGGTTGTGAGATTCATTCAAATCGACGCACGAAATCCATAATGTACTTAAGTGCGTAAAATAATTTCTATCCCACCCTGTAGAGTGCCTGTTGTCTTTAACATTACATGTTCGTAACTGTTACTGAAGAAGGTAACGTCAAAACAACGAATGACAGGGCCCTACAGGGTGTATGTGTGTAAATACTTTACGAAACACTCGAACGGCTACTGCTGCTGAGACAGGCCACGACAAAATTCTTCGCAACACAAAACGCCACACTAAGGGCTGCATTCACTGAAGTTTATCGAAAGTTAATACTGATAACTGACACTGGAGGAAAACGGGAGTAAATCAGTACAAGACAGACGGAGCGTGAGGAGTAGGTGCACAGTTTAGTGCTTAGTTGCTGCTGATAGATCGTGACACAGCAAAACAGCCACGTTAGAAGGCTGTGATGAAGTATTGTATTGCTAATTGTTAGTGTCGATAATAGAAGGCGATTCGTAGCCAGTCTGTGTCCTTTATCATTTGTTGAACGTATTGTGGGCATTCTTACAGAAGGCGATCGTGACTAAAGTCAGGACAACGGCAAGGAGGGATATTGTGATAATATTGTAATGCGTGGTTCTTACTGAATGAAATCAGGGCAAACAGGAGGACAACTGGAAACTCGATATAGTGAGGTTCCGTTAATAAATATTTCATATACTTTCTTGTTAATTTCTACGGGAAAAAACCAACAAAGAAGCCCTTGTGAGGAAGTTTATCATTTACATTTTATAAACT
This sequence comes from Reticulitermes speratus, assembly GCA_021186555.1. Taxonomy (NCBI): domain Eukaryota; kingdom Metazoa; phylum Arthropoda; class Insecta; order Blattodea; family Rhinotermitidae; genus Reticulitermes; species Reticulitermes speratus. The sequence goes on from JAJKFL010000013.1 coordinate 44,216,983, forward strand.
GTCATATTCCTTATGTTATTAAGGAAAATTTGTGTTAAAATTCATGTTTCAAATTAGTATGAGCCCCCTGTTGGTCATTTGTGGCCACCGCTTGAAATGTTAAATTCAGATTAACGTTTATTGCCATAAATATTATCGGGTTCGGAGATCGTTACACGGCGTCATGTAAAAACCAGAGTTTTAATGTTAAAGTATAAAGCACATTGGAATGTATATATATATATATATATATATATAATATATATATTACATTTGGCAGTTCGCTGTTACAGTAAACAATACAGGTCAAAGTGTGTCACGCACAAAATATTGTCTTCACCAAATATTTTGAAACGTTTCTTTGCTCGTAATTTAAAATCACCATATCTGAAATGTACAGTCCAGTTAAAAATAATTTGTTTGATACCCGGCCTACTACAGTCTGAGCCAAAATGGTGTAACTGACAGCCACTTTCCATAACGTTTACGTATTCGGTAAGGAAAACCAAAATAAACTCGTATTCACGTAATTCCTGCGCGTGAAAGTTTTTGAGAAAGGGAATTCAAATAACTTATTTGTCCTAAACTTAATGCCAATGGGCACATATGAACGTACAAACTGTGTTAGTTAGTGTTTTACTAATTATTTACTAATTAGTAATTAATAATTAGTAAAAGATGCACGGTGAAATCAGAATAAAGTTTGTGTTAGTGTTTGTCGGCCATGCACAAGGACAGACATGAAACTACAAGCAGAATACTAAAGAAGAATCTGTTAGTGCTACAGTAGGTTAGTCGTGTAGAAATACTAGAAATTCGTACGCTCATATGTGGTAATTGCCATTAAATACATTCTATAAAAACTATGACGTCATGATGAATTTAACGTCATTTTGTGTTGTGAAAATGAGGATACAACATGGCAGTAGACCGAAAAAACGAAGTGACTTTTCACGCTATTAAAAATGGCTAAATGTGTTTTAAACTTATCAAGATGGTCCATATTGGCACTGCTTGGGTATAAATAACAGTGTGGATAGATTTATCATTTTGAAATATTGCTGGGATACTTTCGTACAAAATATTTGACCCACGACGTTTCGTCTTCGCGTAACATTAAATTTATAACATATATTTAAGGTACTGGCATTAACAATACGGGTGATAAAACTTAACAGGACATAAATTGTTTCGGAAGCAAAGAGCGCTGGCCCTCTTTACTTGTACTGCATCGAGTCGTTGCCTCACACGGGAGGACACATGCATGACGTACTTGGTTAAACTTGCATCGACTGCTCTTGTCAAGCAAGTTGCTTTGAAAAGTTTTGGGCAACGAAGACTTCAGACTTTAAAAAGAACCACGTTCTTGACGTACTGGCTTCATTTATTTAAGGACGCTATCGAAGCACATGTTATTTAATGTCAGGCCACGATCATTTCCGTTCTGTTTACCGGAAGAAACCAAACAGAAGCAAAGAAATTAAAAGAGGAACAATAAATTGGAATGATGAAAGATTGGGTTATCCTGAATGTAGCTGTATTACGAAGTACGTGAATGAACGTACTGTGAGTTGTGTGCTGTGCGGGTTGTGGGGGAGGTAATGTGACGGACAGACAGCAGACAGACAGACTGAGGTTGCATGAGAACAGGGTGCTCAATAACACGTGTGGACAGTACATGGAGCGAGTTATAAGACGACTGGACGAGGAGTTTCGTGATTTATGCTGCTCGGCTAAATATCGGTAGGCGAGTTGGATGCAGGTGGTTGAGAGGGGCGGAGCTAGTGGCTAGCATCGGAGGGGAGAGAGATGCACAGGTGTTCTTTGTACAGAAATTTGAAACAGGCCGTGTGGAAGGATTAGACACAGACGACAGATTACTACAGTAGACCTGAAAATAAGTATCATAGGCAGACAAAACTGGGGGAAAAATATTAGATCATTTCGTAAAACACAGCAAGTACAACAATTATGAGTTGAGTGAATAATGATATATTATTAATATTATCAATAACACATATTGACACTGCAGGAGAAACTGGAAATAATGTGTTGATAGCAGGAGCAGACAAATAGTGTGTTGATAGCAGGAGCAGACAAATAGTGTGTTGATAGCAGGAGCAGACAAATAGTGTGTTGATAGCAGGAGCTGACAAATAGTGTGTGATAGCAGAGCAGACAAATAGTGTGTTGATAGCAGGAGCAGACAAATAGTGTGTTGATAGCAGGAGCAGACAAATAGTGTGTTGATAGCAGGAGCGACAAATAGTGTGTTGATAGCAGGAGCAGACAAATAGTGTGTTGATAGCAGGAGCAGACAAATAGTGTGTTGATAGCAGGAGCAGACAAATAGTGTGTTGATAGCAGGAGCTGACAAATAGTGTGTTGATAGCAGGAGCAGACAAATAGTGTGTTGATAGCAGGAGCAGACAAATAGTGTGTTGATAGCAGGAGCTGACAAATAGTGTGTTGATAGCAGGAACAGACAAATAGTGTGTTGATAGCAGGAGCAGACAAATAGTGTGTTGATAGCAGGAGCAGACAGATAGTGTGTTGATAGCAGCAGACAAAACACTTAAACGCGAGCAGTAAGAAAGAATATGCTTAACTGACCTCCAACATAATTATATGTTTGTTTTGGGGTGCTGGTAGTAGATCGTGGAATGGAGAATTACGTGTATAGGACGAGCGGCTGGGGAAGGACAGTGTCGTGGCTGATTCAAGGTAACAGAAACGCGAAGATAAGCTGCTTAGAATACCTAGACGTAGTTGGGAGGATAATATTGAGATGGATTTTAAACTAGACTGCTTGGGTATGTATTGGATTGATCTGGACCATAGGAATGGAACTTTGTGATAAATAATATAACAATTCGACAAGCTGAGACACTATTAGCTGCTGAGGAAGCACCCCGCCTCATCGAATTAGGTTAATGAAGAATAATTAATTTAATTTAATTAAGAATAAGAATTATAACAATGTCACCAATTAAACTGCGTTACCAGAATAATACAGAATTGAAATATGGGGCGTAAATACGACAGATTGAGCGTGGATTGTAAGACTGCAGCTAGTCAAACGGACTTCAAGTTGAAGATGTGACACAGTTGTTAGCATCAGTGGTAATACTGTTAAAACAGCACTGAAAGAGAAACTGGAAAGGCACACAGAGTACGTGACAGAGCAACGCAATGCATACACTTGACGTAGGACTTCAGCAGATATGAAGCTACACCCCAAATTCTGGGAAATGCGCTATAAACAGAAGATTGCTGTACAAAAACACGATTGGATGGGCAAACAAGACTGTCGTGGCTGATTCAAAAGTTAATATCCCAGAATGAGTGCATAAAAGGACGAAAATAAGATGATTGGTGGATCAGGGTTTAGATCAGAGAACGTTAAAGTGGATCTTGAAGGAATAGGACTGAAGTATGTGCATTGAATTATGTGCATTGAATTCCGTCTGACTCAGTACTACTGTAGATACGCTGTGCGGTCTTGTAAACACAGAAACGAAACTTCGGGTTCTACAAAATGCTGGGAATTTCTTGAATAACTGAAGGTGCATTAGCTTCTGACAGGCTTCACTGTGCACACGCAAATGTAATTTCATTCACACCGCTAAGAAAAGCGTGTTCTTGCCTGCGACGATTTTCGTGAAACTCACAACAGTCTAGCAGCGTTATTTTGTGATGTCTTGTACCGGAAGTGAGACAAATCGGGGAATAAATGTGGGGAGTGGGACAGAAATTATTTGGGCACTTAAGTACATTATGGCTTTTGTGGGCCGACTTGAATGAATCTCACAACAGTCGGTACATTTTTGTGCACATTTTGTTAACGAGTTTTTAACCAAGTGGACAGAAAGTGTATAAAATACTGGCAACATTTCATTCATGTTCTAGTGGAGCTTGGTTTTCACTGTATCGATTTTCACGTAACTTCAAAACTGCGGAGGCCATCATCGTAAACCTTCTGTAACTACCGAATTTTAACCACATCAGTTGAAGAACGTGTAAAATTACTGACTCAAATCCGTTTACGCCCACAAAAAATGCACGACTGTCAATGAGTCGATTTGCACGAAACTCACGTTTATGTGACTTTTTGTTGTGAAGGCTTTGTATAGCGGAGTTTGTGACAATCAGCTGAATTGTTTATTCGCTCATGTTCAATCACAGACGTACTGACGTACAGACGTACTAATGGACAGACGTACTGACTTACAGACGTACAGACGTACTGACGTACAGACGTACAGACGTACAGACGTACTGACGTACAGACGTACAGACGTACAGACGTACTGACGCAGTCTCCAAAACTTTTTTAATTTCGCAAAAAAAGGCCCAAAAAAGGGATGGCTGCGTTTTGTCACTCCTGACAACCTGTCGATATGGCAGTTAGCTGTGTCTACATTAACCTGTTACAAAAGTGTTCAATTACTTTCTATAAATAAACGCCACGTGTCAGACCTACCTTCAGCGAACAAATTTTCAGCTCTATTTAAAACACTGTTGGCAGTAGCAGCTTCGTGCCTGATGTCAGTGGCTTTAAATATGTGACAAATATACTTAGAAATGCTTGTTATTCGTCTTATTATCCTAATGTCAACAGATAGAATTTTTATTGTTATTTTAGAACAGAAAATTCAATCCAGGATATCTACAAATAAATATTGAATTATCTCCTTATACCCATTATAACTGTTCACTTGAAAATGAACACCTGCGGTGCTTGAAGTTAAGAAATGAATTTATGGCTTATTAATAGTAAATATGGCTGGAATACGGCACAAGTTTCTGAATGATAATATCCAAGACAGAAATGGCTACGACGTTACAAAGAATGCACTGGGTTATATTACGTAACTCTTAAGTAAAAATTAATAAACTTTAGTTGCCAATAATCTTACCCCTAAATTTGTGAAAAAATTTGGAAAAAACAAATAAATATGAACTTTATAAAACATCTTAATTATTAATGTAAACAATTATAATCTGAAATGCTTTAATATTCATTTCGGCAACATGAACCTTGCAAATCCGGACGTGCCTACAAATATCTGTAACGAAAGTATCGTGTTACTGAAGATGTAAGTAAATAGTGCAAGTTATGTGGGGTTGGTATGATTTGTGAGAAAAAGGGTAGCTTTTACCTGCAGATAATCCTTCCCTTTAGAAAGCCTCAAGCATGCCACAGTATTGCGTAACTGTAAAGGCAGCCGAACTGTCTGCTAGTTTACAGCTCATGCTTCGTATTTCTGGTCACCACGAAACTTATCTTGGAATTACGATAACGAAACTTGGAAAATTATTAATGAACTTAATGCAATATTTTAACTGTTAACGCAGTGTGACGAGCAGGATTGCTGTGTGGGTGCAGAGCAACACGAGAATCCAAGATGTCTGCCAGCGTCTGCAGGGAGATGCCATATGGCTATGAACTGCACAGTCCACTGTGTTTATTTATGGCTAACAAAATCTTAACTCTGGAATTCTGATTATAATGTTCAGAAAATTATTATGAGCTTTATAAAACGTTGTAACTTGAATTTGCAATATTACAGGTTAAATAATCGTTAATATTATATATAGGCGTCAAGTAACTGTAAATCCAAGATGGCTACAAACTTTGCATATTAATTTATAAGTTTTTAGTTTTATAAAAATATATTTCCACGCTGCCGCAGATTCGATGGATTGTTATATTTCACGAATAAATATTTATTAACTTCTGAATAATAATTTTGTTTAGAATACCCCAAATATGCAGCTGTATTTTCTAAATATAAACGGCGTCAAAATGACCACGAACTTTGCAAATCGTTTTCGTGCTAATTAACGGTTATTTTAAATATAAACACAAATTAATTAAAATCAAATCATAAATACTAGCAAATCGCATGTTCAACACAACTTACTGTAACAAATTTGTCACGCCCCTGTATGTACTTCTAGTCCGCAAAATGCAGGCAGGCAAGCAGGTACAGTCCGCTCCGACGGCGTCCAACGACTCTCTGATGTCACTCGATCAGCAACCACGTAACTTGAGGGTTAATTTCAATTCACCCCGAAAGATGTCTTTCTTATCGATAGTGCCTATGATTATACTGGCGGCCCGTAAGAATTACTGTACATGTGCTTCTGCAAGATGGATATATGACAACGTGACAAGCATACAGGCTTTAATTCGTGAAGCTAGCTAAAGCCATCCCTATACAGGCCTGGACAGGCTTCTATGGTTCCAGGAGGTTCAGGCTCCCAGATTTCCAGATAATCAGTATAGGAAGGTGGTAAGGTTATCAGCCGTACGCACCGGCCGCCTTTACACCCCCAGGAAATATTCCTGGTACTCATTTATGTTAGAGGCTGAGTCTACCCCAGAGCCGTAGTGCGACCGGAAGGATTATGTCAATGAAAAATTCCAATGACACCATCGGGAATCGAACCCGCGACCTTCCGGCTTGTAGCGCAGTGCCTCAACGAACTGCGTACGCCGAATTCCCCATTGTGGACAAAATTACACTGGGACAGGTATTTCTCTCAGAACTTCTGTTATCTATATTATACCAATGACAATCCAGTGGAAGGCTAATGGGCCCATCAGCAGCTGCAGGTCCATAAACACGGTCTCACAGTGCGGCAAGAGAACAATAAACATATAGCATGTAGGTGGCAGGTATGGAACTGAATGCTTTCCTGGGCTCAGGATAGCGATCAGAGCGGCGGGGGGGGGGGGGGACTTTTGTGATGACGGTAATGAATCTTCATGTTCCATTAAAGGCGAGAAACTTGTTCGGTAATTGTGCTACTATCAGCTTCACAAGAAGGAGTCTACTGCTTTGGGTTAGTTGGCTTTTGACGTGGGTCTAGTCAGCTGTCAGCATTCTGCAGTGGAATGTGAGAGTGACATAGCCCACTTATACACCAACACTTCAGTTATTAATGGCGCTTTTTGACCGCTTTAAGAAATGAGTTTGTGAGTTAGCTGAAGTCACTAAGTCATAGTGTGTCTATATGCATGGTTTGGTGGTGAAACTTCACTGTACAAATAAATACAGAGTCAGTTGTAATTTGTGCTGCCTTTTGTCCGTGTTTTATCGGACGTACTTTTGTCCGTTTTTTATCAAAGTACGTTTCGTGTTTTATCGGACTACTTTTGTCCGTTTTTATCGGACGTACTTTGTCCTTTTATCAAGGTACTTTTTTCGTTACGACGTACTTTTCGTGTTTTATCGCACGTACTTTTTTCGGTTTATCGCACGTACTTTTGTCCGTGTTTTATCGAACGTACTTTTGTCCGTGTTTTATCGGACGTACTTTTGTCCGTTTTTTATCGGACGTACTTTTGTCCGTGTTTTATCAAAGTACTTTTGTCTGTTTTATCGCACGTACTTTTGTCCGTGTTTTATCGAACGTACTTTTGTCCGTGTTTTATGACGTACTTGTCGTGTTTTATCAGACGTACTTTTGTCCTGATCTGTCAGGACGATACCATTCTGACAAGTCACGAGCAATTTCGGCAGAATACTCCGATTTCGCATCACAGCCAAACACTTGGCTGCACATTGTTGGGCCAGTTACAATGCGAAGTGACGCAGCAGCAGTCGGCAACCATCAGCTTACAGCAGCAGTCCCACACCACGAACCATATCAGCACAATAAAACAATAAAGTCAGACGCTACCATTGCCTCTTGTCGCCATATCAGCACTTCTGTCAGAACGCTCCCACAGATCGCTTTGTGGTAAGACGTTATCACAGCGTAATCTTATCTGACAGGACAAACAGCGTTTGGTGTGGGTGGGCGGTGGAGGACGGAAGGTTCTGCGTCTGTCACCTGACGTCCCGTGACTGTTACGACAGAGCAAGGTGTCATTGTTTGTTTGATAAGAGGCAGGGTGGGGACGGAGGGGCTCGTGTTTCGCCGAACAGGTGGGTCAAACAGAGGTTGCAAATAGTGTTTGTGCGTTGTCATTGGTACGTTGCGTAATGCCAGCTGTGCGAGTTGTTTGATACGGAGACGTTTCGGAATTTGTCACAGTTCCGCACGGTACTGCATGTTCACATGTTGACAGTGTCCACTGCCAGTTGCTGATAACAGAACAAAGACACTACAAAGGACAAAGGAAGTACACTGTCATCGCTCAGGCGGTCAGTTGGCGGCCTGTCACCGCGGAGGCCTGGGTTCAACCACAGGTCAGTCCACGTGGGATTTGTGGTCAACACAGTGGCACTGCGACAGGCTCTTCTCCAATCACTTCAGTGTTCCCCTGTCAGTATCACTCCACCATTACTCCAAACACCGCAGAACCTCAGCAACCAACAGCGTCGTTAAACAACGCACGTCACTCTCCCTGTAGTGTTTACAAGGACGCAGTACAAGACAATGTCACGTGACTTGTGTTTCGTGCACAAGTCACTGTGCTGTCTGTCACTGACAGAACCTATTGGCCTGCTTCAGGTTTAGGTCTGTCGAAATACACAGAAGTGCCTGCCGATTAGCCTCGAACCCAGCTTCCTTATCGTTTTCGCAGCACGTTGATTACGTCATTGTGTGACGTCACAAGTTGATACAGCGCAGTTCAAGACGGCCGTTCACAAAGTCGCTGTATTTACGTACAAACGTTGCAAGTGTTTGCTGCAGTCCACACTGAATGCAATTGGCGCTGTCGTCAGTTGCAACTCGTCAATTTTGTGACTTTGTTTGTGTCTTCTGTACGTCTGTCTGTACGTCCTTGTCTGTTGTACGTCTGTCTTTCGGCGTGCGTGCCAATTGCGAACCGCCTCGCTTAGTCCTAAATTATATGCCTATTTTTAACCCTTTAAGGACTAAAATTAGACTCAAATACAACTAAAATACTGATCGTCTTTTTATGGCTCGACAGCCCCTTGGGGGCCTAGGCCGCTTCATTTTTTCGAGGCTTCACGATCACACTCAGACACACCACACTCGGTAGGACTCCTCTGTGACGAGAGATCAGCCCGTCGCACAGACCTCTACCTGACAACACACACACAAACAGACAGACATCCATGCCTAGGCGGGATTCGAACCCACAATCCCAGTAAGTGAGCTGACGTAGACCGACGCCTTAGACCGCGCGGCCACTGGGATCGGCGTTAGTACGTGTAGTTGCTGTTGCTGTGTGCTGTGACACTGCGTTATGCTGTTTATTGTGTGTTTATCAGAGTATAATGATGATGATGACAAATGTCATTACTAAGGACGCAACTCGAGAAGTGTTGACAAGCACATGGAACAACAACACACAACAACAACAACAACAACGCACGCGCTGTTTACGGTCTATTAGACGCCTCAATTCGACACGTGCCACGTGTCAGTTACTCCCAGAATTTGCGTCTTTCAGTTCGCTGGCGTCCATTCACTTGTTTACGAAGTGTATGACAGCTGCGTCACGACGCAGTTTTGCTGACGTTCGGTTGCAGGTGTTTGCTGCAAAAGACGCATCGCTGTAACGTCTGACCTTTGACACAGGCAAGAATGTGCGTAATGTGAGGCAGGCGTCAATGTGGCCAGCGACTGAAACTGCAGCGCGCTGCCAAATTTTGTGCACGAGTTACGTGTGGCGCCACTTAGCCTACTGCTGACGTGGTGCGTTTTACGACTTAGACGCACTGCACAATACGCACTGCTGCGTGTTCTGCGCACAAAAGTGTCAGCTGTAATGTGGGGGAAATTCAAGGGTTCCGAAGTATCTGCCTTTGTACGTTCAAATATCTTCATAGTTTCCCTCCTGACACAAATAATACGATTTAAAACTTTTTATAGTGTGAAATTGTCATGAGATCAGAGCGCATTATTTTATAGGACGTTTTGAACATGTTTCGGCTGACAAGTAGCCTTCATCAGGAGGCACATTGCAATGTACACAATAAACAGAATAGCTGGTCGCACACAGTCAGTCACTGTGAGGTAACACAACAAATTTAAAAAAAAAGTTATTTGAACAATTTCGAAAATCGACCCTTCGATTCATGTCTGTCTGTCTGTCCGTGTGGAACAATTTGGCTACCGGTTCAAGAATTTTCTTGAAATTGTGTTTGGTGGAATTCAACTAAGTCGACCGACTAAATTCAAATTGGTTGAAACTGGACCAAAGAAACAGTCTACATATATATACTGACAATATCTCGCCTTTGCCGAGATGTAAACACAACATTGCGCCACACGAATGCGGACACACGCAGTCATAATACTTCACATGTATTGCTTTGCGATTGATTTTATAAATTACGTCATATGGCGCCACATAGATGTGATTTGTTGTGTGACGTAGTTGTCGTGGTGTTACGTCACGTTCCTATACAACTATTCTCTTCTTCGTAGCTTATGCATCGTGCGCACTGCAGGCATGTCTAATGTGTAATGCGTGTACGTATCTGGTAACGAGCAGGTCGATATGTGGACAGATCGTGTGCGTGAAACGGTATTGTTAGGTGTGACCGTACAGTTGACGGAGACACACAAAGTGTGAGCTGTGACCGTACGGTTGACGGAGACACACAAAGTGTGAGGTGTGACCGTACAGTTGACGGAGACACACAAAGTGTGAGGTGTGACCGTACAGTTGACGGAGACACACAAAGTGTGAGCTGTGACCGTACAGTTGACGGAGACACACAAAGTGTGAGGTGTGACCGTACAGTTGACGGAGACACACAAAGTGTGAGGTGTGACCATACAGTTGACGGAGACACACAAAGTGTGAGGTGTGACCGTACAGTTGACGGAGACACACAAAGTGTGAGGTGTGACCGTACAGTTGACGGAGACACACAAAGTGTGAGGGGTGACCGTACAGTTTACGGAGACACACAAAGTGTGAGGGTGACCGTACAGTTTACGGAGACACACAAAGTGTGAGGGGTGACCGTACAGTTGACGGAGACACACAAAGTGTGAGGTGTGACCGTACAGTTGACGGAGACACACAAAGTGTGAGGGGTGACCGTACAGTTTACGGAGACACACAAAGTGTGAGGGGTGACCGTACAGTTGACGGAGACACACAAAGTGTGAGGCGTGACCGTACAGTTGACGGAGACACACAAAGTGTGAGGGGTGACTGTACAGTTTACGGAGACACAAAGTGTGAGGGGTGACCGTACAGTTGACGGAGACACACAAAGTGTGAGGTGTGACCGTACAGTTGACGGAGACACACAAAGTGTGAGGTGTGACCGTACAGTTGACGGAGACACACAAAGTGTGAGGTGTGACCGTACAGTTGACGGAGACACACAAAGTGTGAGGTGTGACCGTACAGTTGACGGAGACACACAAAGTGTGAGGTGTGACCGTACAGTTGACGGAGACACAAAGTGTGAGGTGTGACCGGTACATTTGACGGAGACACAAAGTTTGAGGTGTGACTGTACAGTTGATGGAGACATAAAGTGTGAGGTGTGACCGTACAGTTGACGGAGACACACAAAGTGTGAGATGTGACCGTACAGTTGACGGAGACACAAAGTGTGAGGTGTGACCGTACAGTTGACGGAGACACACAAAGTGTGAGGTGTGACCGTACAGTTGACGGAGACACAAAGAATTAGACCACCACAGGTGTACAAGAACACAACACAACAGTCTGTACTGTATGTACCGCTGCGAACAACAACAACAACAACACGCCACGTGTGACCTACAGTATCAAATGGTGCACCGTCTGAGAAAGGTCAAGAAAGCAAAGACCCGGAAGTGCCTCAGTGTTACGTCATACGCACATTTGCTGCTTGTTGTAAATGTATAAATGTTTGCACTGTAATTACAGACAGTAATGTACAAACGTGTGATCAACCTCCTACACGTTTCGGTCTTTTTCGGCCATCTTCAGGGAGGTATGCAACAAAGAAAATACAACAATGGACAGTTATGTCAAAGGTGTGCAATAACAGAATTAAAATACAAATTTTAGAAAGGTTAAACATTTTTTAGAAAACCAAAGCACAGGATGTGTATCGTCACAGTTACTATCTGAATTGCCAACAAACATCTACTGCAGAATGTCGCTGTGTGTCCTGTGGTTGTTATATCACCATGGATGAATGCACACGTTGTACTGTCATGGTGTTATCCGTGGGCTGCATTTACAAATGGCGTTATCACGTTTCAAAAAATGTGCTTCATTTTCTGGTTACTGCGTTCGCCGTTACATATAGCACTGTGTCACACAGGTGTGACTCACTCACGCTGTACCGTTGTGTTCACTGCGCATGCTCGGTCGTGGACATTCAGCAGGTCGTTTTAGCGTTAGTCGATCTGGGGGTTCAGTCGTAATATACAGGCGTACAGTCCTTGTAGCAGAAGTGAAAGACAAGACAAGACAGACAGACAGACAAGTGTCTGTGACAGGTGTCAATAACAGTACACGTATGTCTGCTTGTATAAGCTGGTATGCAGGTGTCCCGCTTGTCCTATCCACTAGCACGGCAGCGCAGTGCTTGTCTGACTTCGTCTGTGCCACCTTTACCTGACTGAAATCTGTCACGGAACTCTACCCTGTTTTGAGTTGGCAATACAGGCAAAGCAAAAAAAGGGATTGTAGAACGCAGGCTCTTGTTTTCCCCTGTAGACAAACCAACAACACAATTTCACTCTCGTTTTAATCAAAGAAACATTGCTGTGTTGACGAACACAGCAATTTTAATCTGGTATAACGGGCTAAAGGTTGCGATCTGAGATCGGCCACAGCACCACCTCATTTCTGTATTTAGTCTTTGTCTCGCTGTATCGCGAAATTGATTCACACAGGTGAGTGGTTGGAAATGGTAGCAGTCTTCAAATCCTGTCAATTTCTTTCCGCAGTATTCCCTCTCAACATTTAACATACGTGTTTCTAAACATTACCTCATTCCGTTTTTTCCTTTCGCGGAACGCCCGGCATTCGTTCGCGGAACCCCAGAATTCCTTGAAACCCACTTTGAAAAACATTGCCACAGCGTAGTCAGTCACCAGTATGGGGCTGAACTACTTCTATCTGTTTGCGCTCCTTAAGAAGCACCTATCTGGCAAGCGATTTGCAACAGACGCCGACGTGAAGCAAGCTGTCACCTCCTGACTACATACACTTGACACCAGTATCATCTACACTGCGACACAAGCCTTGGTGCCATGGTGTGACAAAGTGCTTAAATGTGAGTGGTGACTATGGGAAGTATGGTGTGTACCATCTGGTACATATACATGGAAGTCAGAGTAAAAGTTATTGGCATCACAGTTAAATTTAAATTCTGTGTATATGCATATCCGACTGTCACTGTCAGCCAACGCCAACTTCGCGGTATCTGTCCAACTTATGTTCACGTTATGACATTACTGAAACGTCTACTGCTGCTTATCTTTTCCGCTTACCTGTTTATCGTATTCCAGATTAAGTTCTGCACGTGGAAAACCCCACAATAATTTTTCTTATCGTAATGACTATTTACGCAGATACAAAGCCGTTCCTGTGATCAAGTGTTCGCCGAATTTGTAAAGTCAACAGCGCGCTTCTGGTACATCAATTCGATACCAGAACAGCTGGCACGTAACTTCCGGTACAAAAATCAGAACTATACGTCGGGTTCTACGTTTTCTCTTCGTTCTCCTCTAAATATTCAACTGTAGTTTACTACAGGGGGTTTCTTTGCCTCTTGTACGAGTGAACTAAGGCTGTTGGTGAGCTCAATAGACGTACAGCCGCTCAACTGTAAGCTGTACAAGCAAATGTTGAATTAAAGCAATACAAGCTTATCACATTGCAGGCACATCCTGTAGCTATGAGAGTTCGTCAGTCTGTTGAACTGAACAGCCACTAGATGGATCTGACTGAAGTCAAACAGTTCGCACATTTCAAGTTGGTGTTTTGATGGCCTTAACAGCAGTGTACTGCCACAAGCACTGAAGGCGCATTGGAAGTCTTTGGAAGGTTGCTTATTGTGGCAGTCAATGATCGAATTTTGATGAAAGTTGTCCTTGGAGGTAAAGGTCAAGATGTCTCTGGAGCCTGTATGAAGGGTACATTTCCTCCATTTTTCCAAACGAATGCCTGTAAAATCAAGGGCAGTTCCTTCCTCTATTTTCCCCGATTTAACACTTACAACCCCGAATTACCTCAGCCGAAGCTACGTAACTACTGATGTCGACTCACGAGAATAGCTTTGACCTTGGTAGTGGTGGTGCAGGTGGAAGTGAGACCATTACATGCTTACGATCAGTAATAGTTGAAAAATGCGATGAACTGTAGTGCAGTTGTGGTTTTTGCATGTGAGTTGTACTGTACACTCCTAACAAACGGCAAACAATGGGAAATGACAGATGCAGTGATAAAGACTTAGGTTTTTGAATGGACCTGTACATTTTAACCGCAAGGTTAGCTCAGAAAGAAGGGCCGCAACAGATGCTGTCAAGGTCAGAGCTCTTCTCATCAGTCGAGAACAGTACAACAGTTAACACCACATATTAAAATAATCGACTTAAAAACGAAGGTGAAGGTTTTGGTGCGTGAGTTTCTTCAGTGACTACTAGACTGTGCACAGACTAAACTGATTATAAGTGAGATTTCGGGTTCTCACAGCGGTGCCTGTGACGATGACGCACTTTTGAATGTGTCGCCGTGTGGTTCTGGTAGACAACGTGACAAAGTGGTTACTTCCATTATGGGAGATGTAATTGATGATGGAGGCAGCAAACTGTTCCGAAACGTCGGTGTATATTTGTCAGAACACAACATATCGGTACATATCTAACGGCATACACGGCGTCACAGCCCGGAAGACGTTTGTCTTAAAACTCATTAGTAGCTACTTCGAGACTTCTAGCTATACGATGACTTTAGAAGGCAGCCAATAGCAAGGTAAAGCAAAGCAAAGCAACCCCATTACAGGCCCGGACAGGCCCTTAGGGTTCCAGGAGGTTGAGGCTGTCAGATTTATAGACAATCGGCACATGAATGTGGTAAGTTGGTCAGCCCTACGCAAAGGCCGTCTTTACCTCCCAGGAAATATTCCTGGTACTCATTTCGTTAGAGGCTGAGTCGACCCCAGGGTCATAGTGCGACCGGAAGGATTATGTCAATGAAAAATTGCAATGACACCATCGGGAATCGAACCCGCTACCTTCCGGTAAAGCTGAGGTACAGAGTTTAATTCGGCTGCGCAATAATTTCGCACTCGAAGAATGTTTTGTGAAAGGTCTACAGGAGTGATTGTGTCCGAAACTGAAACTGTACGGGAGACAAGTTGGGACAAACAAGCACAGTCGTGTTCACAGACACACGTCGTGTTCACAAACAGACACATGTCGTGTTCACAAACAGACACACGTCGTGTTCACAGACACACATCGTGTTCACAAACAGACACATGTCGTGTTCACAAACAGACACATGTCGTTTTTCACAAAGCACTGTTCACAACACACGTCGTGTTCACAAACAGACACACGTCGTGTTCACAAGACACACGTCGTGTTCCACAGACACACGTCGTGTTCACAAACACACGTCGTGTTCACAAACAGACACACGTCGTGTTCACAAACAGACACACGTCGTGTTCACAAACAGACACACGTCGTGTTCACAACAGACACACGTCGTGTTCACAACAGACACACGTCGTGTTCACAAACAGACACACGTCGTGTTCACAACAGACACACGTCGTGTTTACACACAGACACACGTCGTGTTCACACACAGTGAAATGTTAAACTAATGTGCAGTTCCATAGCAAAAATGTCATCTAGGGAGTTCGAAAAATTGCGAAAAGCCATTACTAGCTTCGTCATGTCTGTCCGTCCGTCTATTCGTACGGAACAACTCGGCTCCCACTGGACCGATTGTCATAAAATTTGATATTTGAGTAGTTTTCGAAAATCTGTCGAGAAAATTCAAGTTTATTTAAATCTAACAACAATAACGGTACTTTACATAAAGACCTATGTACATTTATGATAATATCTCGCTGAATATGTCTTAAATGAGAAATGTTTCAGACAAAAGTTGTACACAAAATCAAAACACACATTTTATGTTCAATAACTTTTTCCCAGAAATCGTGTCGTTTATGAGATAATGTGAAAAAATGTGGTAGAGCCAGACAGGCCACAGATGACAATATAATACGACGCATGCGCTTTGCATGCTGGATAACTAAGGCTACAGACACACACTCAGAATATGTAATACTTATTGCTTTTGCACGGCAACAATGGTTACGCGAACGCGCATCAATACCACATTATACGCACATTTCTCGTCTTCTTAAAATATGTTTGTATTTATTCTAGAATTGCAAAAAAAATAAAAAATAATTTCAATTAATACGTCACTGTCACTTGCCTATCAACATTATTGCAGGTGGTGTGTAGAATAATGTACAAATTACCATTCTATGTTGGAATAGAATTTTTTTGTTTGACAACTTCACTTTGTGGGGCCCCAGCGGTCCGCGGAACACGGATTGAGCAACACTGTTGTCAACCGGCAAACAACACAATAAACAGAGTTCAAATATAGAACAAATTTCCCAGGATTACGTAAACGAGCTTAGCGGCTGTTGAATGTGTGTGTGTTCACACGCGTAAGAGATAAGACGGCAACAGCGACGGTCTGCCCTCTTGTGCTTGTTACGTAACGTACAATTACAGAGCGTCGCTAATGCAGGCTTGCATAGCGTCACGAACATGCGACAGTAGGACGCTGTGTGTGTACGTATGTGTACGTAGGTCTACAGTATTTGCTGGACGTCGCACACGAACAGAGCGTGGTTATGCAGCTGAGGAAAGACGGACTAGGAAACGAGAATCGCAAGAAGGTAGTCAAGCTGGACACTTGGCTGAGAGAATGTCTTGCTGCTTGCCTTGCATGAATGGTTTGTCTTAAAACATTTGTTACTTCAGCGGTTTATGCAGGGACGAGACACGATGTGGAACTGCGGGATGTGTGAAGGGAATGACTGCGGTGTTCTGCTTCAGTACATGCTGCACATTATGGAGATCTCAGTACATCTGTACTTTATGGAGATCTCAGTACATCTGTACTTTATGGAGATATCAGTACATGCTGCACATTATGGAGATCTCAGTACATCTGTACTTTATGGAGATCTCAGTACATCTGTACTTTATTGACATCTCAGTACATGCTGTAAATTATAGAGATCTCAGTACATCTGTACTTTATGGAGATATCAGTACATGCTGCACATTATGGAGATCTCAGTACATCTGTACTTTATGGAGATCTCAGTACATCTGTACTTTATTGACATCTCAGTACATGCTGTAAATTATAGAGATCTCAGTACATCTGTACTTTATGGAGATCTCAGTACATCTGTACATTATGGAGATCTCAGTACATCTGTGCTTTATGGAGATCTCAGTACATCTGTACATTATGGAGATCTCAGTACATCTGTACATTATTGACATCTAAGTACATGCTGTACATTATGGAGATCTCAGTACATCTGTACTTTATGGAGATATCAGTACATGCTGCACATTATGGAGATCTCAGTACATCTGTACTTTATGGAGATCTCAGTACATCTGTACTTTATTGACATCTCAGTACATGCTGTAAATTATAGAGATCTCAGTACATCTGTACTTTATGGAGATCTCAGTACATCTGTACATTATGGAGATCTCAGTACATCTGTACTTTATGGAGATCTCAGTACATCTGTACATTATGGAGATCTCAGTACATCTGTACATTATTGACATCTAAGTACATGCTGTACATTATGGAGATCTCAGTACATCTGAACTTTATGGAGATCTCAGTACATCTGTACATTATGGAGATCTCAGTACATCTGTACTTTATTGAGATCTCAGTACATCTGTACATTATGGAGATCTCAGTACATCTGTACATTATGGAGATCTCAGTACATCTGTACATTATGGAGATCTCAGTACATCTGTACATTATGGAGATCTCAGTACATCTGTACATTGACATCTCAGTACATGCTGCACATTATGGAGATCTCAGTACATCTGTACTTTATGGAGATCTCAGTGCATGCTGCACATTATGGAGATCTCAGTACATCTGTACATTATGGAGATCTCAGTGCATCTGTACTTTATGGAGATCTCAGTACATCTGTACTTTATGGAGATCTCAGTACACCTGTACATTATGGAGATCTCAGTACATCTGTACTTTATGGAGATCTCAGTACATATGTACTTTATGGAGATCTCAGTACATCTGTACATTATGCAGATCTCAGTACATGCTGCACATTATGGAGATCTCAGTACATCTGTAATTTATGGAGATCTCAGTACATGCTGCACATTATGGAGATCTCAGTACATCTGTACATTATGGAGATCTCAGTACATGCTGCACATTATGGAGATCTCAGTACATCTGTAATTTACGGAGATCTCAGTACATGCTGCACATTATGGAGATCTCAGTACATCTGTACATTATGGAGATCTCAGTACATCTGTACATTATGGAGATCTCAGTACATGCTGCACATTATGGAGATCTCAGTACATCTGTACATTATGGAGATCTCAGTACATCTGTACATTATGGAGATCTCAGTACATCTGTAATTTATGGAGATCTCAGTACATCTGTACATTATGGAGATCTCAGTACATCTGTACATTATGGAGATCTCAGTACATCTGTACATTATGGAGATCTCAGTACATCTGTACATTATGGAGATCTCAGTACATGCTGCACATTATGGAGATCTCAGTACATCTGTACTTTATGGAGATATCAGTACATGCTGCACATTATAGGAGATCTCAGTACATCTGTACTTTATGGAGATCTCAGTACATCTGTACTTTATTGACATCTCAGTACATGCTGTAAATTATAGAGATCTCAGTACATCTGTACTTTATGGAGATCTCAGTACATCTGTACATTATGGAGATCTCAGTACATCTGTACTTTATGGAGATCTCAGTACATCTGTACATTATGGAGATCTCAGTACATCTGTACATTATTGACATCTAAGTACATGCTGTACATTATGGAGATCTCAGTACATCTGTAATTTATGGAGATCTCAGTACATGCTGCACATTATGGAGATCTCAGTACATCTGTACATTATGGAGATCTCAGTACATGCTGCACATTATGGAGATCTCAGTACATCTGTAATTTACGGAGATCTCAGTACATGCTGCACATTATGGAGATCTCAGTACATCTGTACATTATGGAGATCTCAGTACATCTGTACATTATGGAGATCTCAGTACATGCTGCACATTATGGAGATCTCAGTACATCTGTACATTATGGAGATCTCAGTACATCTGTACATTATGGAGATCTCAGTACATCTGTACATTATGGAGATCTCAGTACATCTGTACATTATGGAGATCTCAGTACATCTGTACATTATGGAGATCTCAGTACATCTGTACATTATGGAGATCTCAGTACATCTGTACATTATGGAGATCTCAGTACATCTGTACATTATGGAGATCTCAGTACATGCTGCACATTATGGAGATCTCAGTACATCTGTACATTATGGAGATCTCAGTACATCTGTACATTATGGAGATCTCAGTACATCTGTACATTATGGAGATCTCAGTACATGCTGCACATTATGGAGATCTCAGTACATCTGTAATTTATGGAGATCTCAGTACATCTGTACATTATGGAGATCTCAGTACATCTGTACATTATGGAGATCTCAGTACATCTGTACATTATGGAGATCTCAGTACATCTGTACATTATGGAGATCTCAGTACATCTGTACATTATGGAGATCTCAGACATTGCCGTCGCCATTTGTTTCTCTTCTAATCCTAGCAACGGCCGTACAACAAAGTTTAAAGTTTCTCTCGTGGTATAGTTTCCCATACCGACTCCTCGCTCTGGCTCTCCCCATGTCTTAGCAACTACGCCGGCTTGACTTTTACCCGACTGGTCTTGGCCCATTCCTTAGCAACAGCTCTAGTTTGGGTTTTCCCCGCGGAATTGCGCAAACGCACTATCTGTCGCTCTAACTCACGCAGGTAACAACACAGTCAATAAATCTCCGTTTTTTCCTTCTTACAGCACGTTTGATGTTTACATTTTCCCGTTATCAATGTAAGTTTCCGGGATACAGATCGCGCTGGCCAGATAACGAGCTGAGTTGCATGTGTAAATGTAGGTGCAGGTGTAAATGTAGGTGTAAATGTAGGTGTAAATGTAGGTGTAGGTGTAAATGTAGGTGTAAATGTAGGTGCAGGTGTTTTGTGTATCGGGTGAGGTCTTGTGTTGAGCGATTGCATGCACCTGTTTGTGGTACTGGACAAACATGGCGCCACTCCTGCAGTGCCACACAGACCCACCCATGCAGTGCCACTCAGCCCCACTCCTGCAGTGTCATACAGACCCACCCCTGCAGTTCCACACAGCCCCACTCCTGCAGTGCCATACAGACCCCACCCCTGCAGTTCCACACAGCCCACTCCTGCAGTGCCATACAGACCCACCCTGCAGTTCCACACAGCCCCACTCCTGCAGTGCCATACAGACCCACCCCTGCAGTTCCACACAGCCCCACTCCTGCAGTGCCATACAGACCCACCCCTGCAGTTCCACACAGCCCCACTCCTGCAGTGCCATACAGACCCACCCCTGCAGTTCCACACAGCCCCACTCCTGCAGTGCCATACAGACCCACCCCTGCAGTTCCACACAGCCCCACTCCTGCAGTGCCATACAGACCCACCCCTGCAGTTCCACACAGCCCCACCCCTGCAGTGTCACACTATCAGCTTCTCTCAGCACTGCTATAAGCACACACGTTTCAAGACCTGCCAGCCTCCGCTTGTGCTGCCATTGGCACTGAACAGTTGAATCTCATTAACTGTGCCATTCCACTTTGCTGTACCGCCGTGCTAGCTCTTACTTCAGACCAATATCGTAACCAAATTTCCCCGGAAAGTTTTGTGTTTGTGCGGCGTGACGAATGAAAGGAAGAAACACGCGCTGGGTTCAAGTCTTGTCTGCGGTGTGTCGCTGCACCGCTGGGCACTGGTTCCCGACGTTTCGACTGCTCATAGTGTGGTCCAAGAGGGCGCTGCCGGGAATCACTAACACAGCGAGACGTCACGCGCCACAAGACCTGCGCACTCCGAAACAGCTGTGAACTGCTCAAGTCACGTGACATGCGCATTAACAGGCATGTCAACGAACTTACTTCAGACACGCTGTCAGCAACACCCTGTATAACGTCTTGCACACAGCGGCTTTGTACACATGTCAAGCGAACGACAATGTCCAGAAAATTCAGTTAGAAGAAATGAAGGTTTACATAGCGGTACAAAGATGTGTGTAGACATTGCTTGAAAAATGGGAACTGAGTAATGAAAAAGCAAGGAGATGGGCAAGAAAAGAAATGGGCCAGTTTGTAGCCACCGAGATCACCCGATCTCATCAGCTACTCCTAAATACAGCCAACTAGCAAGCGTGCTTTTCTTCAGTTTCTCGCCCCAATCTATTGCTCCCCTCTCAGTTCGCTTCACTCTGCATTTCACAGGCAATTTTTCCACATTTCACCGCCCTTCACTCTACATTCTCAGCCACTCACTCCATTTTAGCCGCTACATTTCAGCATCATTCACCCTGCATTGCCACTATCAGCGCTACAAAACAACAAATCAAGCCAAGCCGAGGTCACACATGACGCCAGCCACAGCCCGTTACATAAGTCAGCACTTGCTGTCAGTGGCCTGCTGTTACTGCCAGCTTGCTAGCAACTGTCAAGGTTTAAGGGCAAAATTTGCATGCAGATAAAGTTCACCTTAGAACAGGCCATGAAGGCCCAGAGGGGGAGTAGAGGTATAGCTCTACTCTTTCTTTAACCCTGGCACTAGATGAGGGTGGTCGACTCAGCCTCTAACAGAAATGAGTACCAGGAACCTTTCCTGGGGGATAAAGGCGGCCGGTGCGTAGGGCTGACAACCTTACCACCTTCATGTGCCGATTGTCTAACAACCTGGGAGCCTCAACCTCCTGGAGCCCTAAGGGCCTGCCCAGGTCTGTAATGGGATTGCTTTTACTAGATGAGGGTGGGTGGTCAGCTCCACGCCCCGGCCGCTTTACCCCGGGAAAGAGACCCGGTACCATTGTACAGGAGGTTGGGTAGGCCCCAGGGCCGGTCTGGACGGCTGCGGAAAATCTCGCCCCACCGGGATTCGATCCCCGGACCGTCGAGGTCGTAGCGACTCACTATAGCAACTGAGCTATCCAGAATACGCACGCACACGCACAGGCCCATCCGTAGCGCGCGGTACAACCTGCGCATGTCTGTTTCCTCGTGTTCATATCCTACGCATCATAAGTATTACGTTTCATGACATATGTCACGGTCTGTCTGCACTTCGCACGATTTGTGTTGTCGTAGCGTAGTCTGTACAAGAGCAAACTGACAGAACGTAAAAGTAGATTACATTCTTCGGAGATGTAACGCCGTGTCGTTTTGGCTCGTAGTTCCCGACGTTTCGAAGGCACTGCGATCTTTCGAAACGACGGGTATCACTCGCCCAAAGACACGGCGTCACAAACCATAACACTCTCGTGTCTTCAACAACACCGCTGTTGTTTGTACTGTGATGGACCGCTGAGTGCTGCGATATAAAGCCTTATGCCAACAAACAGTCACACTGTCCCAGCATTCAGCAGTCTATCAGTTTTGCATGTACGTAGTACCGTGTATTACCAGAAGATGGCCAGGTCAGCCGAAACATGTCGTAAAGAATACTAAATTCTGAAAACAATAAAAATTTAGTTATGATTGTCGGGTTATTTGAATATAGTACATACGTTATTGAATATAGTACATACGTTATTTGAACGGCGTGTTTAGAACAAAGACTAGATCTAAAAACACATTACCCTGTTTCCTTTTTGTCCCCGTGTCTATCGTCTGCACCACGAACTAAGCACGTTGTATATACACCCTGTATATATAATACAATACTTATATACGTAGTTACTGTATTATTTTGCTGGGTTTTGCCGCTTCTTTTTGAAGCTAAGTTACTTTAAACTTATTCACGGCTCTTACAACTTCGTTACAATAATACTGTACCGATATCGTCTGCATCAGGACTGGCAGTAGCTGTGCTGCGTGTAGCGGTGTGGCACGGGGCCACGTGATCGGCATATGTGTCAAAACTGTTCGATCGAAGTAATGTTGATGGGAATTACTTTGGGGAAGTGTGACAGTTGATGAGCTGTGCAGTGCCAAAAGTGATGTCTGCAGCAAACTGCAGTGAGTGCGTGAAGACATTGCAGTGAGACGTCACGTGCTTTGACTGAAGTGGCGAGCGTTTGTGATGAAGTGTGGCGATGAGCGACGGCGTGGTGTGTTGTTGTTGAGTGACATGGCGAGGTGTCAGTCTTTGGGACACTCACGTTAACTGGAATTTTATTTAAACACTCAGTCCGTACCGCGCAGTAAACACACTCCGTCTCAGTTATACAAACCAGTCAGTTAATGCTGTACAGTGAAATAATCGCTGTTTGTTCTGAGATCCACACAAAGCACATAAATTCAGTCCGTACCGCGCAGTAAACACACTCCGTCTCAGTTATACAAACCAGTCAGTTAATGTTGTACAGTGAAATAATCGCTGTTTGTTCTGAGATCCACACAAAGCACATAAATTCAGTCCGTACCGCGCAGTAAACACACTCCGTCTCAGTTATACAAACCAGTCAGTTAATGTTGTACAGTGAAATAATCGCTGTTTGTTCTGAGATCCACACAAAACACATAAATACAGTCCGTACCGCGCAGTAAACACACTCCGTCTCAGTTATACAAACCAGTCAGTTAATGCTGTATAGTGAAATAATCGCTGTTTGTTCTGAGATCCACACAAAACACATAAATACAGTCCGTACCGCGCAGTAAACACACTCCGTCTCAGTTATACAAACCAGTCAGTTAATGCTGTATAGTGAAATAATCGCTGTTTGTTCTGAGATCCACACAAAACACATAAATACAGTCCGTACCGCGCAGTAAACACACTCCGTCTCAGTTAAAACAACCAGTCGGTTAATGTTGTACAGTGAAATAATCGCTGTTTGTTCTGAGATCCACACAAAACACATAAATACAGTCCGTACCGCGCAGTAAACGCACTCCGTCTCAGTTATACAAACCAGTCAGTTAATGTTGTACAGTTAAATAATCGCTGTTTGTTCTGAGATCCACACAAAACACATAAATACAGTCCGTACCGCACAGTAAACACACTCCGTCTCAGTTATACAAACCAGTCAGTTAATGCTGTACAGTGAAATAATCGCTGTTTGTTCTGAGATCCACACAAAACACATAAATACAGTCCGTACCGCGCAGTAAACACACTGCGTCTCAGTTAAACAAACCAGTCAGTTAATGTTGTACAGTGAAATAATCGCTGTTTGTTCTGAGATCCACACAAAACACATAAATACACTGTGTGGGCAGAACGTAGAATTTGCGAATGTTAAACATGGCGGTACATTATCGGTAGAGGTAGCAGTGGCAGTCACTTGTACCGCAGTGTCCTTGCCAGTAACTAAGATCATCACGGAAGGACACTAACTGTGTCAAGGGAAACAGGAAGCAGTGTTGAGATAGAGCGACAGGGAGAGAGGGAAGGACAGATAGACAGACGCGTTATACCATGACTGCGCTCGATCGGAATGTGGAGCGAGGTGATCGGCAGACATTCACACTTCCGCAGTGTTTGTGATTTGTGCGCAAAGTGCGGACTTGCGTGGTGGTAAGGAACAAACGACGACCACAAGCCAAATGCTGCAGGTCACGTGTTGGTTTACTGCTAACGATGTTGGCACGTGTCGTACTGAGGAGCATGGGCCGGGCGTGGAGTGGAGACACACACACGGGGATCTGGTGGGGAAATGTGAAGGAAAGAGCATACTGGGAAGACCTAGGTGTAGATGCGAGCACAGTGTGACAGTGGATCATAAGGGAACGGGCGAAGGGAATTGGGCTGGATTAATGTAGTTGAGGAGAGAGACTTGTGGTGGGCTGTTGTGAACACGGTAATGAACATTCCGATTGCATACAGTCCGGGGAAAATATTGACTGTGTCAGAAACTATTAGCTTCAGGAAAGAAATACTGTGCTGTGTGTTACAGCGTTAGAAGTGTGTTAGAAATATCTAATTTAGGATTATTCTAAAGCAATAAAATTCTCCTAATTTTAATTTATTAATTAGTTTAATTTTATTAATTAGTTAATTAATAGTAATTAATTATATAATTTTTGTGGGTCACGCGGTGGCGCAGTTGGTTGAGGCACTGCGCTACAAGCTGGAAGGTCGCGGGTTCGATTCCCGATGGTGTCATTACAATTTTTCATTGACATAATCCTTCCGGCCGCACTATGACCCTGGGGTCGACTCAGCCTCTAACAGAAATGAGTACCAGGAATATTTCCTGGGGGGTAAAGGCGGCCGGTGCGTAGGGCTGACAACCTTACCACCTTCATGTGCCGATTGTCTATAAATCTAACAGCCTCAACCTCCTGGAACCCTAACGGTCTGTCCGGGTCTGCAATGGGGTTGCTGTACTGTATAATTTTTGTTGCCGATAAATAATATTTAGTGTTATGTATTTACGTGTATGTCGCATTAACATCGTGAGTTTTGTTATTGATGTAAACATTAGGATATTTTCTCCTTTTTTACGTAACATTACATCCAGTTATCATATTCTTTTCTTTACATGGCTTCCTTATTTGTCTTTTTTTAATTTTTTAATTTTACATAGCTTTATTTCCTTGACATGTACATACAACAGTATACAGAATATAACCTCAAAATTGGTGTTAGGAACAATTAGCCCATATTCTGTATACAATTTATTTGTCTTCTTTATGCAGTGTTTAATTGGCTTTGTTGAAGTTCGCTTGTACCTGTCAGCTGTCAGCTGTCAGCATGTCAGCACACTGACAATCACGACACTAGCGCAAGGCCGACATAGCCACGTTACATATACAACAAAACTAACAAATACATGTCAGCAAGAAAACAAACAACTTAAACAAAAGAAGTGTAATGAACCGTCATTATAATAAAGAAAAATAGAACAATTTTATTTATTTATAATAAACCTAAATTTGACATTTCTAATATACTTTCAACGCCACAACTTACATAACAACACAACTTTATACAACAACTTACATGCTGTCATAACAACACAACTTTATACAACAACTTACATGCTGTCATAACAACACAACTTTATACAACTTACATGCTGCCATAACAACACAACTTTATACAACAACTTACATGCTGCCATAACAACACAACTTTATACAACAACTTACATGCTGTCATAACAACACAACTTTATACAACAACTTACATGCTGTCATAACAACACAACTTTATACAACAACTTACATGCTGTCATAACAACACAACTTTATACAACAACTTACATGCTGTCATAACAACACAACTTTATACAACAACATTTTACCTCACACAATTAACGCCTGTCAAGTTGATTTTTTGTGCAATAGTAAAATTGTACCAGATGAAGTTGTGAGAATGCGTATTTATTCGCGCCTGATGATGATTCTTAAAGGTCGAAACATGTTGCGTTTTATAAAAACAAATATTGTTTTTATTAACATAAACATATATATAAATATAAACAAATAGTTTTTTAAAAATAAAGGTAATTTTCTTTCAACAATTAAACCAACAAATGCACTTTATTTGTCAAGCATGTCCAATAACCCTACACATGTTTCGACTGCAATAGAGCCATCATCAGGGGTTCAAGGTCACGTTCACGTCAACATTCAACAACTTGAACCCCTGATGATGGCTCTATTGCAGTCGAAACATGTGTAGGGTTATTGGACATGCTTGACAAATAAAGTGCATTTGTTGGTTTAATTGCTGAATGTTACCAAAATGCACGGCGAACACAACGTGGAGAAAGGTAATTGTGTTGACTGAACGTGTCTTTGTTATTTAGTTACGGACTGCAACGTGATGTCTTCTCTAAACACTTTCCCTGTCAGTTCAAATCCCTCCAGGTCAAGCCGGACCTACCTAAAGACCTGTTATAAACTGAAGCTCAAACGTAATGTCAATATAACATTTACCTTTCTCAAGCACTTCTCAGTAGCAATATGTCAGACAAATGTCTGTACGTTCCTACGTAATACACTCTAATTAACGTAACTAATTTAATTTTCTAGGTAACTCTATAACAATATTACACAAGACGTCCCTCCTAACTAAATCATAGACTTTCTTGAAGTCTATAAATAGCTGACGCACTGTATTGCCAGTTTCGTCAAGCACGCACAAGTGTCTGTTACGCAAACAGACACACTGTTGATTCCCAAGATGTCCTTCTACATGCGCAGTTATCCTTGAGTCAAAAATGTTGGATAAAATGTTACATGTATTATGTAGGAGTGACATACGTCGATAAGTACTGCAATCAGTCTTATCGTGCTTCTTATCAGCAGGTACAAAGATCGACCGACTACTTGCACTGTTAAAGGCGATTGTTCCTTATTCCAAACGTAATTGTGTCTCACAACGAATTGTCCTGCCTCCTGCTTTAATCAGTTCTGCTGGAATTTGATCAATACGTTGTGATTTGTGCCTTTTTAGCTTCTCAATAGCCATCTCAACCTCACAGGCACTAGGCTCAGGCACCGGTGGCTCTGCTGTCTGTATTGCAGTCTGCCTAACATCATTCACCCCACGTGCATTCAACAGCTGACACCTTTTTCAAAATATTGTGATAATCTCCAAGCAAATCGAACTTTTCATTCCTTGCCCAGTTAATTGCAGATTGGTAACCCTAATTAAATGTATTTATATCTCTAATATTCTCGTCTTACTGTTTGTTTAACATTATGAATGTTACCTTGCAGATAATCTCCCCTTCTGTTCCTAAAATGTCCACCAGTTTCACGCCTTCTGTTGTCCAGCCAATCTCGAATCACTTTTCCACGATCCGTTAAGCGTTGCAATTTAGCTTGCTTCTTTTGATCTACAATTTTTTTACAATCTTCATCAAACCAAAATTTAAACTAGTTTCATTTAGGTGAGGTTTCGATATTCTCGCCAATATTCTGCAAGCCGTACTGACGTGACCGCCATGACGTAACTTCTGCAGAGCTGAGGGACTTTGAGATTTATTTATTTTGATGCTCTTCTTTAACTTCTACCTCCTTTAGGTTAGTGAGATAATCTGTCCATACCAAGGTTCTTGAGGCTTGAACCTTGAGGCACTGCTCTACAAGTCGGAAGGCCGCGGGTTCGATTCCCGATGGTGTCATTGGAATTTTCCATTGACATAATCATTTCGGTCGCACTATTGCCCTGGGGCCGACTCATCCTATAAGAGAAATGAGTATCTCCTAGGGGGTAAAGGCGGCCGGTGCATAGGGCTGAAAACCTTGCAACCTTCATGTGCCGATTGTCTAGATATCTGGAAGCCTCAACCTCCTAGAAGCCTAAGGGCCCTAAGAGCCTAACAGGAGATTGGGGGGAACTGACTGCTAGCAACGTGATTTCATCCCGATCCGTCGAAATCAGTCAAGACAACGTGACAACGAAAGGTCTGAATCCCGAACTCGGAGGTTCGCAGACATCAGCAGTGTGTGTCTACATAGCACACTCTTGCTGCAAAGGCGTAACGGAAAATACAGGCAATGGGAAACGTAGAGTTACAAGCTGCGAAGGACTGCGAATGTAAATGTTGAACAAATGAAGTGTGAGGTAAGATACTGGTAACTGGTAACTGGACAACGGTACAGAGCACAGATGTCACTGACGTCTGCAGCTGGCTTGTTGCAACACGTGGTTTTGTGCGGAAATGCTTGTTTATAGCTTTCATTTCATGCAAATAACAGATGTAGATGTCAATTAGGCTTAGTAAAGACAGACACAAAACCCATGAAGACAGAATATAATTCTAACCCTCTAAACTACAAAAAGAAAACCCTCTAAAGCACAGTGGTTACTATATGTACCGCCAGGTTTAACATTCAACAATTCTACGTTCTGCCCACACAGTGTATTTATGTGTTTTGTGTGGATCTCAGAACAAACAGCGATTATTTCACTGTACAGCATTAACTGACTGGTTTGTATAACTGAGACGGAGTGTGTTTACTGCGCGGTACGGACTGTATTTATGTGTTTTGTGTGGATCTCAGAACAAACAGCGATTATTTCACTGTACAGCATTAACTGACTGGTTTGTATAACTGAGACGGAGTGTGTTTACTGCGCGGTACGGACTGTATTTATGTGTTTTGTGTGGATCTCAGAACAAACAGCGATTATTTCACTGTACAACATTAACTGACTGGTTTGTATAACTGAGACGGAGTGTGTTTACTGCGCGGTACGGACTGTATTTATGTGTTTTGTGTGGATCTCAGAACAAACAGCGATTATTTCACTGTACAGCATTAACTGACTGGTTTGTATAACTGAGACGGAGTGTGTTTACTGCGCGGTACGGACTGTATTTATGTGTTTTGTGTGGATCTCAGAACAAACAGCGATTATTTCACTGTACAACATTAACTGACTGGTTTGTATAACTGAGACGGAGTGTTTTACTGCGCGGTACGGACTGTATTTATGTGTTTTGTGTGGATCTCAGAACAAACAGCGATTATTTCACTGTACAGCATTAACTGACTGGTTTGTATAACTGAGACGGAGTGTGTTTACTGCGCGGTACGGACTGTATTTATGTGTTTTGTGTGGATCTCAGAACAAACAGCGATTATTTCACTGTACAACATTAACTGACTGGTTTGTATAACTGAGACGGAGTGTTTACTGCGCGGTACGGACTGTCTTTATGAACACAACCCAGCACCACGCTGCACTCTTTTCGTCTCTCCATGAATGACGCGCCCAGTGCGCTGTGCAACACTGTAAGGTGAACTCAGAGCCGTATTACGCACTTTGCACTGTCCAATGACCTTCACAGACACTGTGTCTTTTTTCCTTTGGCTCAGCACTCAGTTTCCGCTTACCAAATAAGCGCCGCATTGCTCCACACGTAAACATCATTGCGCAACTCGACAAATCGCCCGGCTACACCAAGCTTGCCAGGCCAGATGCAGGCCTGCTTTATAAGCAACGGTAAGAGAAAACTCAGTTGTTAATCAACTGGCCCTTCGTTATGAAAAATTCAGAGCAGATCTTCTTTGTGGCGCCACAGATCGTAGCGCTGCAGAAACTGTACTGCTACACACGCTGTCGGTCGCGTGTCACCGCCAACTGTCGCGCCACAGCTTATAGTGCCATTTCAATATGCGCAGTCAGCAGCGCCACTTTTTCAGACACTCAGTGGTGTGTCTATGCACAACGAACCGTAACTTTGCCACGCAGCTGACGTCCATTCAGCTGCACGACGCTCTATGACAACACCACACGGTGTCGTTACAGACAGCGTCAATACGCCTCGCTACGTCCCTGAATTGAGCAGGCAACCTATCAGTGGCGGCTCGTTGGACTTTCATGGTGGGGTCTGGGCTTAAGATTATTATGTGATTAATAGCAAGTGCTTAACAGGCACTTTCACGACAGCCATCCAATCACATATGTTCACCGTATATAGCGGGGTTAAATTTTTTCATGTAAGTTTGTATTCTGCTTGATTATGACTGAGATGTGACTAAGTCAGGTGTTGCACGAGCTAAAGTCTTAGTCAGTCTTCACGCCGACAGTTAATTACAAAAATTGACGCCATGTAAATACAGTCGAACTCGGTTATAACGTCATGAAAGGGACTGAATATTTTGTGTCGTTGGACTGGCCCTGAAACAGGAGGCTGGACTGGCCCTGACACAGGTCTGGACTGGCCCTGAAACAGGAGGCTGGACTGGCCCTGACACAGGTCTGGACTGGCCCTGAAACAGGAGGCTGGACTGGCCCTGAAACACGTCTGGACTGGCCCTGACACAGGTCTGGACTGGCCCTGAAACAGGTCTGGACTGGCCCTGAAGCAGGACTGGACTGGCCCTGAAACAGGACTGGACGGGCCCTGAAACAGGAGGCTGGACTGGCCCTGAAACACGTCTGGACTGGCCCTGACACAGGTCTGGACTGGCCCTGAAGCAGGACTGGACTGGCCCTGAAACAGGACTGGACGGGCCCTGAAACAGGAGGCTGGACTGGCCCTGAAACACGTCTGGACTGGCCCTGAAACAGGACTGGACGGGCCCTGAAACAGGTCTGGACTTGCCCTGAAACAGGTCTGGACTGGCCCTGAAGCAGGACTGGACTGGCCCTGAAACAGGACTGGATGGGCCCTGAAACAGGAGGCTGGACTGGCCCTGAAACAGGTCTGGACGCTGTGTAGAACGGGGTAAAGGCACCACAATGCCTAGGTCGTCCAACCCGTAGCTTGTCACTGTACCGACGGAGCCACCGAGGCTCCGATGAGATAACAGTAGTACAGCAGACCTAAGAATGTTACTGTTATCAGAGTTCATAGTCCTCATTGTTAGCGCTATCTGATAATCACATTATCAGATAGCGCTAACATGTAAATAGTCTTGCAATTATCGTACTTGTAAAGACTGCTGTAATGTTGACAGGCAGCGCGTGACCTTGTGCAAGACGCTGAAATGTGGCTGTGCGCAGTGCGCAGTGCGCAGTGCTGTGCGTGACACACGAAAGTGCAGGACACATTTGTGTGTTCCTTACACTTAGCCTCTAAACCAGCGGCTCCCAACCTCTTATGTGTGTGACCCTAAAGTAGCAAACGGTATGTGACCCGCAACACTACCGTGTAAACGGCAATAGTCAGTGATATTTACTGTAAATGAACTGATACTGTCTTTTGTTGAACATTACGTAACATTGCGACTTATTGAAAATATATTAATTTGTAATGTTAGTTGTCAAATCCAGTATTTTTGTGACAATATTAAATACACAAAACACGCAAGACACAAATATTTATTTAAATAACTGATACTTGTGCTGGTTAGACTTATTTGAAATGTAATTGCTGTAGCATGTCTAAAATTAATAAACATAGATTCAATCATTACATTTTCTCGACCATTCTGTTTGAATTTACATACACATTTTTATTTTTTTCCCAATTATCGATTTCTCCATAAAACCTTCTCGCGACCCTGATTTGGGTCGCGACCTGAGGTTGGGAACCACTGGTCTAAAGGCTAATATTAACTTAAATTATATATAAATACCCAGTCCGTACCGCGCAGTAAACACACTCCGTCTCAGTTATACAAACCAGTCAGTTAATGTTGTACAGTGAAATAATCGCTGTTTGTTCTGAGATCCACACAAAACACATAAATACAGTCCGTACCGCGCAGTAAACACACTCCGTCTCAGTTATACAAACCAGTCAGTTAATGTTGTACAGTGAAATAATCGCTGTTTGTTCTGAGATCCACACAAAACACATAAATACAGTCCGTACCGCGCAGTAAACACTCCGTCTCAGTTATACAAACCAGTCAGTTAATGCTGTACAGTGAAATAATCGCTGTTTGTTCTGAGATCCACACAAAACACATAAATACAGTCCGTACCGCGCAGTAAACACACTCCGTCTCAGTTATACAAACCAGTCAGTTAATGTTGTACAGTGAAATAATCGCTGTTTGTTCTGAGATCCACACAAAACACATAAATACAGTCCGTACCGCGCAGTAAACACACTCCGTCTCAGTTATACAAACCAGTCAGTTAATGCTGTACAGTGAAATAATCGCTGTTTGTTCTGAGATCCACACAAAACACATAAATACAGTCCGTACCGCGCAGTAAACACACTCCGTCTCAGTTATACAAACCAGTCAGTTAATGTTGTACAGTGAAATAATCGCTGTTTGTTCTGAGATCCACACAAAACACATAAATACAGTCCGTACCGCGCAGTAAACACACTCCGTCTCAGTTATACAAACCAGTCAGTTAATGTTGTACAGTGAAATAATCGCTGTTTGTTCTGAGATCCACACAAAACACATAAATACAGTCCGTACCGCGCAGTAAACACACTCCGTCTCAGTTATACAAACCAGTCAGTTAATGTTGTACAGTGAAATAATCGCTGTTTGTTCTGAGATCCACACAAAACACATAAATACAGTCCGTACCGCGCAGTAAAACACACTCCGTCTCAGTTATACAAACCAGTCAGTTAATGTTGTACAGTGAAATAATCGCTGTTTGTTCTGAGATCCACACAAAACACATAAATACAGTCCGTACCGCGCAGTAAACACACTCCGTCTCAGTTATACAAACCAGTCAGTTAATGTTGTACAGTGAAATAATCGCTGTTTGTTCTGAGATCCACACAAAACACATAAATACAGTCCGTACCGCGCAGTAAACACACTCCGTCTCAGTTATACAAACCAGTCAGTTAATGTTGTACAGTGAAATAATCGCTGTTTGTTCTGAGATCCACACAAAACACATAAATACAGTCCGTACCGCGCAGTAAACACACTCCGTCTCAGTTATACAAACCAGTCAGTTAATGTTGTACAGTGAAATAATCGCTGTTTGTTCTGAGATCCACACAAAACACATAAATACAGTCCGTACCGCGCAGTAAACACACTCCGTCTCAGTTATACAAACCAGTCAGTTAATGTTGTACAGTGAAATAATCGCTGTTTGTTCTGAGATCCACACAAAACACATAAATACAGTCCGTACCGCGCAGTAAACACACTCCGTCTCAGTTATACAAACCAGTCAGTTAATGTTGTACAGTGAAATAATCGCTGTTTGTTCTGAGATCCACACAAAACACATAAATACAGTCCGTACCGCGCAGTAAACACACTCCGTCTCAGTTATACAAACCAGTCAGTTAATGTTGTACAGTGAAATAATCGCTGTTTGTTCTGAGATCCACACAAAACACATAAATACAGTCCGTACCGCGCAGTAAACACACTCCGTCTCAGTTATACAAACCAGTCAGTTAATGCTGTACAGTGAAATAATCGCTGTTTGTTCTGAGATCCACACAAAACACATAAATACAGTCCGTACCGCGCAGTAAACACACTCCGTCTCAGTTATACAAACCAGTCAGTTAATGCTGTACAGTGAAATAATCGCTGTTTGTTCTGAGATCCACACAAAACACATAAATACAGTCCGTACCGCGCAGTAAACACACTCCGTCTCAGTTACACAAACCAGTCAGTTAATGTTGTACAGTGAAATAATCGCTGTTTGTTCTGAGATCCACACAAAACACATAAATACAGTCCGTACCGCGCAGTAAACACACTCCGTCTCAGTTACACAAACCAGTCAGTTAATGCTGTACAGTGAAATAATCGCTGTTTGTTCTGAGATCCACACAAAACACATAAATACAGTCCGTACCGCGCAGTAAACACACTCCGTCTCAGTTATACAAACCAGTCAGTTAATGCTGTACAGTGAAATAATCGCTGTTTGTTCTGAGATCCACACAAAACACATAAATACAGTCCGTACCGCGCAGTAAACACACTCCGTCTCAGTTATACAAACCAGTCAGTTAATGCTGTACAGTGAAATAATCGCTGTTTGTTCTGAGATCCACACAAAACACATAAATACACTGTGTGGACAGAACGTAGAATTTGTGAATGTTAAACGTGGTGGTACATATAGTAACCACTGGGCTGTCAAGGCGTCACAAGACATATTAAGGTCATTTAGTGTGCAACTGCCCAACGCAGTCATTCTGCTGCCACTTATTATGACTAATTGCATTTATTTTTTACATAGAAGCAACATTTTAATAGGATTAGATTATAATTCCCAATTATTAATAACAAATTCCTGCAAATAATAATATAAAGCCTTTTAAACAAAAGAAAAAAACTTCAAAGTACTTCTCAAGTGCAAAGGTCGGCATTCGGGGAAGCACGTAACTTGAAGCACGTAACTTGAAGCACGTAACTTGAAGCAGAGTTCGTAGCTGTGCCTGTTTATAGGACGGGCGATAAGACAGAGCACATTAATTATCGACGCCTATCACTGTTATCAACTGCTTACAGAACTGCAGCATTACTGAGTCAAGGTTAACAAAGGAGTTGCTGGCGGTCAGTGAGGATTTAGACGTAACAGGTCAGCTGCTGATCGAACGTTCTGCGTTAGTTGCGTCCTTGACAAGAAAATGGGAATACAGTGCGGCTACAGGCTGTATCGGCCACTTTTGGCAAAGAAATCCAGCTACGAATGAATTACAATGGGGACTTGTGCGTAATCTTCTCATTCAGTTTGGTACACCCCTGAAACTCTTTAGGGTAATTACAGTTGTTCCAATGAAACTTATAATGAAGTCATATTACGTACACTTTAAACATTCAAGTCTTCTGGAATATGACGCCGTGTACATTGGTATATGGTCACCGACGTTTTGGAGCACGTTGCTGTCTATACAGTTAGTGCATTCCAGGTCTTCCTCAGTACGTCAGTCCACACTCATCGTATCGCAAAGATTTCAATTCTAGTCTTGAAATGTCTCCAGCAGTTCCCACGTGCTCACTTCACATCACTTTATGTGACAATCACATCGCCACTTCACATCACTTTATGTGACAAATCACATCGCCACTTCACATCACTTTATGCGACAATCACATCGCCACTTCACATCACTTTATGTGACAATCACATCGCCACTTCACATCACTTTATGTGACAATCACATCGCCACTTCACATCACTTTATGCGACAATCACATCGCCACTTCACATCACTTTATGTGACAATCACATCGCCACTTCACGTCACTTTATGTGACAAATCACATCGCCACTTCACATCACTTTATGTGACAATCACATCGCCACTTCACATCACTTTATGTGACAATCACATCGCCACTTCACGTCACTTTATGTGACAAATCACATCGCCACTTCACATCACTTTATGTGACAATCACATCGCCACTTCACATCACTTTATGTGACAATCACATCGCCACTTCACGTCACTTATGTGACAAATCACATCGCCACTTCACATCACTTTATGTGACAATCACATCGCCACTTCACATCACTTTATGTGACAATCACATCGCCACTTCACGTCACTTTATGTGACAAATCACATCGCCACTTCACATCACTTTATGTGACAATCACATCGCCACTTCACGTCACTTTATGTGACAAATCACATCGCCACTTCACATCACTTTATGTGACAATCACATCGCCACTTCATTCGCACAGTTTCGCCCTGACACTCTCCGCTCTGCCGTAAGTCGCGGTCCACGCCCTTCACGTCAATGTTACACTTAACACTGTGCCGTAAGTCGCGGTCCACGCCGTTCACGTCAATGTTACACTTAACACTGTGCCGTAAGTCGCGGTCCACGCCGTTCACGTCAATGTTACACTTAACACTGTGCCGTAAGTCGCGGTCCACGCCCTTCACGTCAATGTTACACTTAACACTGTGCTGCTACTCGCCGTATTTAAAGAAGGCGCTACAAGTCGCTTCCTTCGGCTCGCAGACACGCGATACCTCTACCAAGCACGCTGTCCGTTGCACATCAAAACCAGCAGACTGAGCCAGCCAGAGTTGTCAGATAAAGTAACGTGCCCCTGCAGTTCTGCAGCCCGTACGTACACAACCACAGACCTAGCTGTCCAGTCCGAGTGTCTGGAGTGTAACTGTGACTGTGGTTCACATGCTGGAGCATGGCCGTGCGAGTACTTGAGGTGTATGGTTGTGAAATGTGGTTTTGGTAGACTAACCTACGTATACAATTGGTTTTTGTAGACTCATCTACGTATATACTACAAAAGGTTTTGGTAGACTCATCTACGTATAGAGTACAAATGGGTTTTGTAGACTCATCTACTTATACAATTGGTTTTTGTACACTCATCTACGTATACAATTGGTTTTTGTAGACTCATCTACGTATACAATTGGTTTTTGTATACTCATCTACGTATACAATTGGTTTTTGTATACTCATCTACGTATACAATTGGTTTTTGTAGACTCATCTACGTATACAATTGGTTTTTGTATACTCATCTACGTATACAATTGGTTTTTGTAGACTCATCTACGTATACAATTGGTTTTTGTATACTCATCTACGTATACAATTGGTTTTTGTATACTCATCTACGTATACAATTGGTTTTTGTAGACTCATCTACGTATACAATTGGTTTTTGTATACTCATCTACGTATATAATTGGTTTTTGTATACTCATCTACGTATACAATTGGTTTTTGTAGACTCATCTACTTATACAATTGGTTTTTGTGGACTCATCTACGTACACAATTTGTTTTTGTAGACTCATCTACGTATACAATTGGTTTTTGTATACTCATCTACGTATACAATTGGTTTTTGTAGACTCATCTACTTAACAATTGGTTTTTGTAGACTCATCTACGTACACAATTGTTTTTGTAGACCATCTTAACGTATACAATTGGTTTTTGTATACTCATCTACGTATACAATTGGTTTTTGTGGACTCATCTACGTACACAATTTGTTTTTGTAGACTCATCTACGTATACAATTGGTTTTTGTATACTCATCTACGTATACAATTGGTTTTTGTAGACTCATCTACGTACACAATTTGTTTTTGTAGACTCATCTACGTATACAATTGGTTTTTGTATACTCATCTACGTACACAATTGGTTTTTGTAGACTCATTACTATACAATTGGTTTTTGTATACTCATCTAC
This sequence comes from Reticulitermes speratus, assembly GCA_021186555.1. NCBI lineage: Eukaryota > Metazoa > Arthropoda > Insecta > Blattodea > Rhinotermitidae > Reticulitermes > Reticulitermes speratus. The sequence goes on from JAJKFL010000013.1 coordinate 44,254,786, forward strand.
TTATACAATTGGTTTTTGTGACTCATCTACGTATACAATTTGTTTTTGTAACTCATCTACGTATACAATTGGTTTTTGTATACATTACACAAATTGGTTTTTGTAGACTCATCTACTATACAATTGGGTTTTTGTGGACTCATCTACGTACACAATTGGTTTTTGTATACTCATCTACGTATACAATGGTTTTTGTTTACTATCTACGTTATACAATTGGTATTTTGTAGACTCATCTACGTACACAATTGTTTTTGTAGACTCATCTACGTATACAATATGGTTTTTGTTACTCATACTAGTACAATTTGGTTTTTGTAGATCTATCTTCGTTCACAATTGTTATTTGTTGACATCATCTACGTATACAATTGGTTTTTGATACTCATCTACGTATACTTGGTTTTTGTAGACTCATCTACGTACACAATTGGTTTTGTAGTCATCATACATATAATGCGTTTAATTATGTTCTAGATAGAGCACATATTAGTAATCATGTACCTACGCCTATATATAAATGTTGTTGACAAAAGAAAACTAAGCACCAGAATACATGTTGCACATACATATGTAGATGGCTGTGTTGCACATACATATGTAGATGGCTGTGTTGCACATACATATGTAGATGGCTGTGTTGCACATACATATGTAGATGGCTGTGTTGCACATACATATGTAGATGGCTGTGTTGCACATACATATGTAGATGGCTGTGTTGCACATACATATGTAGATGGCTGTGTTGCACATACATATGTAGATGGCTGTGTTGCACATACATATGTAGATGGCTGTGTTGCACATACATATGTAGATGGCTGTGTTGCACATACATATGTAGATGGCTGTGTTGCACATACATATGTAGATGGCTGTGTTGCACATACATATGTAGATGGCTGTGTTGCACATACATATGTAGATGGCTGTGTTGCACATACATATGTAGATGGCTGTGTTGCACATACATATGTAGATGGCTGTGTTGCACATACATATGTAGATGGCTGTGTTGCACATACATATGTAGATCGCTGTGTTGCACATACATATGTAGATGGCTGTGTTGCACATACATATGTAGATGGCTGTGTTGCACATACAGTTCGCACAGTACTGAGACGAGGTTAAGGTACATGCCTGGGCAGGACCTTAGTGTTGCAGGAGGTTGAGGCTCACAGATTTATAGAAAACCGACACATAAAGGGTGGTAAGGTTGTCAGCCATACGCACCGGCCGCCTTTACCCCCAGGAGATATTCCTGATACTCATTTCTGTTAAAGGCTGAGTCGACCCCAGGGCCATATTGCGGCGGGAAGGATTATGTCATTGAAAAATTCCAATAACACCATCAGGAATCGAACCCGCGACCTTCCGACTTGTAGCGCAGTGCCTCAACCAACTGCGCCACCGAGGTACGTGGAGTAAAGCCTCTATAGAATCCCATATAGAATGGCCTGGGAATGAACCCGGCACTCCGCGGTCAGAGGCCGACAACAAACGAGCCCTGACAAGACCCGAGAGAAACACTGACGTGGCCACGTGGTTACAGAGGACGGGCTACGTGTGTAGGCACGTGTGTCAGGCTACGTGTGTCAGGCTACGCGCTGTCCGTCGGTAAACATCGCAGACAAGTGTTTTCTCGTGTCGTTCCTTGGCAGTTACACAACCCTCGACGTTTATCGCCAAAAACAGCAGCTGCTTGCTGTTGTCAAACAGACTGATGGCGATGAACTCGGAAGTCTGCGCGAAGCAGCATGGCGGTCAGTCACCTGCGCACAGCTATCGCGATAGTAGCCTAACGTGCCAGGCGGCGACTGTGACAGACAGACAGACAGACACTTCGTAAGCAAAACGCCACAAAATGCAAAGTGCCCACTACGTCACAGTTCCATGGATTCCTTCAAAAGCTACAAATTCCTCAGCTGATCAGCTTTCCCACTATTACGCAAACCACTGTTCATTACCATGTACACAACAGCCCTATCCTGAACCAAATTGGTGCAGCACACGTCCAGTTCCTTTGAGAGCCATTTTAGGTATTATCTTCTCGTTGTAACGAAAAGGCGTGGATTGGGCGATACGGGGTGCGAATTCCGACAGGTCCAACAGTTTCTCTTTCCGAAACGTCCAAACGCTCTGAAACCCCACCCAGCCTCTATTCAATAGACGTGAAACGTCTGTCATAATGAGGGAAGGTAGAGAGTCTACGAAGGAGGAAGTAGTTGGAGCGTGTCGAAAATTACACATTCTGGAGCTTTGTGCGCGCGCCAAACATTGTCACGTTATGACACCAAGGAGGATGTGGCAGGTACGGGGGAAAGGAGGAATGACTCGCGAGCTCTTGTACAGGAGCCACAAGAAATGAGGCCACTTGGAAGACGCAGGTGTAGGTGGCAGTATAACATTAAGATATGTGTCAAAACGGTCACTAGCTAGAAGCATCAGCTTGTCAACAAGAACTTCGCCCCACAGTTAGCTGCACCTAATGTTACACAAAGTAACGACATCTGTTGTACAGCAGACGTCTATAACGTCTATAAACTGTCTATCGGTGTTCATTAGACCTTGCACAGCCATCGCCTCCATCAAATAGTCACGTCGTGCTGCTGACATCAATCTTGCCGTTAGCCATCAAGTCTAGCCAATTCACCTGCAGTAACTTTCACCACAAGAACTATTTCTAATCGTCTCTCTTTTTCTGCCAATGGCTCGACAGCCCCTTGGGGGCCTAGGTCGCCTCATTGTTCGACGCTTCATGATCACACACTTTAGACACACTCGGTAGGACTCCTCTGGACGAGTGATCAGCTCGTCACAGAGACCTTTACCTGACAACACACAACACTCACAACAGACAGACATCCATGCCCCCGGTGCGATTCGAACCCACAATCGCAGCAAGCGAGCGGCCGTAGACCGACGCCTTAGACCGCGCGGCCACTGGGATCGTCTATCGTCTCTCTACCTTTCAGAAATGTCTTCCCTGCTCTATTCTGTCTGTCTTCAGTTCCCGATCTATGTCTGTCTGTCTTCAGTTCCCGATCTATGTCTGTCTGTCTTCAGTTCCCGATCTATGTCTGTCTGTCTTCAGTTCCCGATCTATGTATGTCTGTCTTCAGTTCCCGATCTATGTATGTCTGTCTTCAGTTCCCGATCTATGTCTGTCTGTCTTCAGTTCCCGATCTATGTCTGTCTGTCTTCAGTTCCCGTCTATGTCTGTCTGTCTTCAGTTCCCGTCTATGTCTGTCTGTCTTCAGTTCCCGTCTATGTCTGTCTGTCTTCAGTTCCCGTCTATGTCTGTCTGTCTTCAGTTCCCGTCTATGTCTGTCTGTCTTCAGTTCCCGTCTATGTCTGTCTGTCTTCAGTTCCCGTCTATGTCTGTCTGTCTTCAGTTCCCGTCTATGTCTGTCTGTCTTCAGTTCCCGTCTATGTCTGTCTGTCTTCAGTTCCCGTCTATGTCTGTCTGTCTTCAGTTCCCGTCTATGTCTGTCTGTCTTCAGTTCCCGTCTATGTCTGTCTGTCTTCAGTTCCCGTCTATGTCTGTCTGTCTATCAGTCCCCGTCTAGTCTGTCTGTCCCCTCAGTTCCGTCTATGTCTGTCTGTCTTCAGTTCCCGTCTTGCTGTCTGTCTTCAGTTCCGTCTATGTCTGTCTGTCTTCAGTTCCCGATCTATGTCTGTCTGTCTTCAGTTCCCGATCTATGTCTGTCTGTCTTCAGTTCCCGTCTATGTCTGTCTGTCTTCAGTTCCCGTCTATGTCTGTCTGTCTTCAGTTCCCGTCTATGTCTGTCTGTCTTCAGTTCCCGATCTATGTCTGTCTGTCTTCAGTTCCCGATCTATGTCTGTCTGTCTTCAGTTCCCGTCTATGTCTGTCTGTCTTCAGTTCCCGTCTATGTCTGTCTGTCTTCAGTTCCCGTCTATGTCTGTCTGTCTTCAGTTCCCGTCTATGTCTGTCTGTCTTCAGTTCCCGTCTATGTCTGTCTGTCTTCAGTTCCCGTCTATGTCTGTCTGTCTTCAGTTCCCGTCTATGTCTGTCTGTCTTCAGTTCCCGTCTATGTCTGTCTGTCTTCAGTTCCCGTCTATGTCTGTCTGTCTTCAGTTCCCGTCTATGTCTGTCTGTCTTCAGTTCCCGTCTATGTCTGTCTGTCTTCAGTTCCCGTCTATGTCTGTCTGTCTTCAGTTCCTTATGTCTGTCTGTCTTCAGTTCCCGTCTATGTCTGTCTGTCTCATTCCCGTCTATGTCTGTCTGTCTCAGTTCCCGTCTATGTCTGTCTGTCTTCAGTTCCGTCTATGTCTGTCGTCTCAGTTCCCGTCTATGTCTGTCTGTCTTCAGTTCCCGTCTATGTCTGTCTGTCTTCAGTTCCGTCTATGTCTGTCTGTCTTCATCCGTCTATGTCGTCGTCTCATCCGCTAGTCTGTTTAGTTCCGTCTTGCTGTCTGTGCATGCTATCTGTAGTATGTGCATTTAACAATAGCACTAATGTGCAGAACTGTTCAACATCCGTCACCTCGACTGTGCACAGTGCTGTACGCTACACACCACAGCGGTGCTCAACGTCGCTCGTGCTGCACCTAGTTACACTGCACTGTGCGGTCCTTACAGCACACAGTGTAACTGCAGCAAGACAACAAGAGGACAGAGCTGCTTGTTGTCGCCTGCAGACAAACTAGACATGAACTGTCAGATGGTACTTACAGCACTAGCGCTATTACCGAAATGCAGTCGCCAAGCTAAAGCAATCTCATTACCGGCCAGGACAGGCCCTTAGGGTTCCAGAGGTTGAGGCTCACAGATTTCTAGACAATCGGCACATGAAGGTGGTAAGGTTGTCAGCCCTACGCACCGGCCGCCTTTACCCCCCCCCCCCCCAGGAGAGACCCCAGGGCCTAGTGCGGCCGAAAGGATTATGTAAATGAAAAATTCCAATGACATAATCGGGAATCGAACCCGCGACCTTCCGCCACAGTAACCTCACTAACACTAGCGAGCACAGTAATGACAGTAAATATATGAACAAAGTATACAAGAGTAACCACAGGAAGGCAGGCCCAGCCACTGTAGAACGTTTGAGCTCATATCACATCAGCCTTAAATAGCCTTATTAGTTGGTCAAACGTCACGTGGCTACACAAGAACCAAGTACTTTTGCACACTAGGTCACGTCTTGCGTAGAAACTGCCTTCTAAAACACGTTATTGAAGGAAAGTTAGAAGGAAGGACAGAAATGACGGGAAGACGAGGAAGAAGGCGTAAGCAGCTACTGGATGACCTTAAGGAAAAGAGAAGATACTGGAAATTGTTCGCTATGCAACTTTGCAGCGTTCAGGTGGGCATGATGTACTGCGTAGGGTCTACGCGAGGTTTCAGGCTCTCACAGCGGTGGCGCAGTTGGTTGAGGCACTGCGCTACAAGCCGGAAGGTCGCGGGTTCGATTCCCGATGGTGTCATTGGAATTTTTCATTGACATAATCCTTCCGGTCGCACTATGGCCCTGGGGTCGACTCAGCGTCTAACAGAAATGAGTACCAGGAATATGTCCTGGGGGGTAAAGGCGGCCGGTGCGTAGGGCTGACAACCTTACCACCTTCATGTGCCGATTGTCTATAAATCTGACAGCCTCAACCTCCTAGAGCCCTAAGGGCCTGTCCAGGTCTGTAATGGGATTGCTTTACGTAAGAACATTTACAGCGGAGCTGCGGAAGATTCAATTCTTCTGGGATGTTATGCTGTATACTGGTGAGTAGCTGCCAACTACATCGTCATTATTTTATGTGAGAACTACCGGTTGCCACTTCCTGTTGCCTAGTTCTATCGCATTAACGTAGCTTGCTCGGCCATCCGCTCACACGCTGTGCGGTGTAACGACGGATGACAGTTGACAGATAAAATGAGGACCTTGCGCTACTCAACGACAGAGCGTAATATCTAGTGCTACTCAACGACAGAGCATAATATCCCACAGCACTTCAGTACTTCTGATATTAGTCACTCAAGACGGAAATACCGTCAGCAGCAATCAGTTTATGTCAGGGCTATCAGCACATTATGACGTCACACTGCATTGAGGCCTTCTGATATGCTGAAGGCCTGCTGATACGGAGTTACTGCAGTTACCAGTACTGACGGTGTCATGACGTCGCAGTGCGTGGAACTGCCGGTGTGACGGACATTAGGCTCATATAACACAGCGGTCAATTTTACAGTCTTTAAAGCCCAGTGGTTACTATATGTACCGCCAGTTTAACATTCAACAATTCTACGTTCTGCCCACACAGTGTATTTATGTGTTTTGTGTGGATCTGAGAACAAACAGCGATTATTTCACTGTACAACATTAACTGACTGGTTTGTATAACTGAGACGGAGTGTGTTTACTGCGCGGTACGGACTTTATTTATGTGTTTTGTGTGGATCTCAGAACAAACAGCGATTATTTCACTGTACAGCATTAACTGACTGGTTTGTATAACTGAGACGGAGTGTGTTTACTGCGCGGTACGGACTGTATTTATGTGTTTTGTGTGGATCTCAGAACAAACAGCGATTATTTCACTGTACAACATTAACTGACTGGTTTGTATAACTGAGACGGAGTGTGTTTACTGCGCGGTACGGACTGTATTTATGTGTTTTGTGTGGATCTCAGAACAAACAGCGATTATTTCACTGTACAGCATTAACTGACTGGTTTGTATAACTGAGACGGAGTGTGTTTACTGCGCGGTACGGACTGTATTTTGTGTTTTGTGTGGATCTCAGAACAAACAGCGATTATCTCACTGTACAACATTAACTGACTGGTTTGTATAACTGAGACGGAGTGTGTTTACTGCGCGGTACGGACTGTATTTATGTGTTTTGTGTGGATCTCAGAACAAACAGCGATTATCTCACTGTACAACATTAACTGACTGGTTTGTATAACTGAGACGGAGTGTGTTTACTGCGCGGTACGGACTGTATTTATGTGTTTTGTGTGGATCTCAGAACAAACAGCGATTATCTCACTGTACAGCATTAACTGACTGGTTTGTATAACTGAGACGGAGTGTGTTTACTGCGCGGTACGGACTGTATTTATGTGTTTTTGTGTGGATCTCAGAACAAACAGCGATTATCTCACTGTACAACATTAACTGACTGGTTTGTATAACTGAGACGGAGTGTGTTTACTGCGCGGTACGGACTATATTTATGTGTTTTGTGTGGATCTCAGAACAAACAGCGATTATCTCACTGTACAGCATTAACTGACTGGTTTGTATAACTGAGACGGAGTGTGTTTACTGCGCGGTACGGACTGTATTTATGTGTTTTGTGTGGATCTCAGAACAAACAGCGATTATTTCACTGTACAACATTAACTGACTGGTTTGTATAACTGAGACGGAGTGTGTTTACTGCGCGGTACGGACTGTATTTATGTGTTTTGTGTGGATCTCAGAACAAACAGCGATTATTTCACTGTACAACATTAACTGACTGGTTTGTATAACTGAGACGGAGTGTGTTTACTGCGCGGTACGGACTGTATTTATGTGTTTTGTGTAGATCTCAGAACAAACAGCGATTATTTCACTGTACAACATTAACTGACTGGTTTGTATAACTGAGACGGAGTGTGTTTACTGCGCGGTACGGACTGTATTTATGTGTTTTGTGTGGATCTCAGAACAAACAGCGATTATTTCACTGTACAACATTAACTGACTGGTTTGTATAACTGAGACGGAGTGTGTTTACTGCGCGGTACGGACTGTATTTATGTGTTTTGTGTGGATCTCAGAACAAAAGCGATTATTTCACTGTACAACATTAACTGACTGGTTTGTATAACTGAGACGGAGTGTGTTTACTGCGCGGTACGGACTGTATTTATGTGTTTTGTGTGGATCTCAGAACAAACAGCGATTATTTCACTGTACAACATTAACTGACTGGTTTGTATAACTGAGACGGAGTGTGTTTACTGCGCGGTACGGACTGTATTTATGTGTTTTGTGTGGATCTCAGAACAAACAGCGATTATTTCACTGTAAAACATTAACTGACTGGTTTGTATAACTGAGACGGAGTGTGTTTACTGCGCGGTACGGACTGTTTTATGTGTTTTGTGTGGATCTCAGAACAACAGCGATTATTTCACTGTACAACATTAACTGACTGTTTGTATAACTGAGACGTAGTGAGTTTACTGCGCGGTACGAACTGAGTCTTTATATATAATTCAGGCTAATCTTCATTTCAGATGGTTAAGCAACCAAACCCATGTTCCTTGTGACAATATTTACAGAAATTGCACTAGCAACACGAAGGCGATACAGAGTGGCTGAACGATCAAACCAGAACATCAGCATTTCGTGGCACAAAGTCTAATTGTTAAAGTCGGACTTTGTTCAAGTAACATAAAGTTCTATGCGAACAGTTAGGGGAACACTGCGTGGAAACATTAAGAGGATACAGTTATGGAAACTGCCTGCTACCATTAGGTCCAAAGTCCTTTGTCTTCCCATTTGCTATCTAAGAACGTAAATACTAAAACATACAGACTATAATGTTGGCTGTTGTTGTGTTTGTGTGTGTGGAGTAACATCAAGGGGAGATGATGTTGTGATGTTGTGATGTTGGTAAACAGAGTGCTGAGGAAGGTAACGGGACTAAGAGGAAGGACGTAATGGGAGACCGGAGAAAATTACATAGTGGAGAGCTTCGTGATTTGTATTGCTCACAGAATAATATTATGGCGATCAAATAGAGAAATATGAGTTGGGCAGTGCATGTGGCACGTATGGAGTACAATAAAAAAAATCCGTACAGAATTTTGGTGGGGAAGCGTGAAGGAAATCGGAGACTTCGGAAACGTACGTTTAGATGGGAAAGTAATGTAGGAATGTGCGTTAAACAAACAGGGTGGGTGGCATGGATTGGAGTAATCTGGCTCAGTATATGGACAAGTGACGGGCTGTTGTGAGTGCGGTAATGAACCTTGGGTTCCGTAAAACGCGGGGGAATTTCTTGACTAGCTGAGGACCTGTTAGCTTCTCAGAAGACTTGCTACATGGAGTTAGTTAGTTAGTTAATGGTTTAGGTCGCAGGCCTGCAGGCCGGATTGTAACACAGTCACATCGCACTTGCCTGATCATCATCGTTCATCGTCATCACTTCACTTCACTGCTGTTTCTACTAACATACAATTTTTTCGCACGTAACCTCGCAGTTCAAGACTGTCACAAAGCCGAGCAATCCCACGCTCTCTGCTTATCGACACCGCCCACAAAGCCCAGATAGCCCAAAGCCCACACACAGAATCAAGCTTCGCGTTACACAAAGACATTACCTTATTGCATATTTCTGTGAGATTGCTTATCTGATAGCACAGCGCGGCTTGTACGCCGGGCCATTACTGCGTTACAGATGGCAGTGCAGTCGCGTAACTTACATCCCACATCTTGCGAAACTACAGACGTCGTTAAACACTGACAGGGACAAAGCGCGCGCGACCAGATATCGTACCGCTACATAACCTGCAGTTCTTTTCCTCAATACAGGAAAGTACGTTGTATATATGTCAGATTGCTGCTGCTATCTTTTCTAGGAACTGTGATTATAAATACCGATGTCAGTAGCAACACCTTCTGTTGACGTCATTCCGTTAGCTTACATTGTGTAATAATTAAATGCGTCAGGCTTCTTTCTTTTTGATTTTTCTTCCTTGTTCACAAACAGTTCAGTTCAGAACTCGTGACGCCGTATAGTCTGGCGGTCTGAACCACACACCGGCCACAGCGCAGTGCCCGGTGTCACTTGACCAGTGCCACAAATATCGTCACGTGACTGTGATCATGTTGCAAAGCGAACATTCCACAATGAATGTCTAAAACAGACGCCATGCGCCAGTTTCTGTTCAGCAGCTACATAAATACGAATCCCTGTAAGAGCGACAAAATGTCGTCGTTAACTCAGTTTTTCAGTTTTGCTAGCTTTTGGTGTGGTGGGAACTGGCCATTAGGTATTGACTTAGGAACATGAGCTGTAGGAACATTGGCATTGCAGTTATACTGTTAGCGAAGTAGCAAAACTTCTGCAGGAACCATGGTGACGTAGCAAAACTTCTGCAGGAACCTTGGTGACGTAGCAAAACTTCTGCAGGAACCATGGGTGAAGTAGCAAAACTTTTGCAGGAGCCCTTGGTGACGTAGCAAAACTTCTGCAGGAACCATGGGTGAAGTAGCAAAACTTTTGCAGGAGCCCCCGATATGCAATATTGACCACACACACATATATATATGTATATTCCACCCTTCAAAAGGCCACCAAGACAAACGATGTGATTCAAAGCAATGAAACACAGTCGAACCCGGTTATAACGACATCGGTTTATACGACACCTCGTCTATACCGACAGATATTCTGAATACCAATTAATTCCTCACAGTTAACCATAACATTATACTCCTCGGTTATAACAACGCTCGTTTATAACGACACAAAATATTCAGTCCCTTTCATGACATTATAACCGAGTTCGACACACAATACTGCACAACACGCAGTCTGTACGACACACAATACTGCACAACACGCAGTCTGTACGACACACAATACTGCACAACACGCAGTCTGTACGACACACAATACTGCACAACACGCAGTCTGTACGACACACAATACTGCACAACACGCAGTCTGTACGACACACAATACTGCACAACACGCAGTCTGTACGACACACAATACTGCACAACACGCAGTCTGTACGACACACAATACTGCACAACACGCAGTCTGTACGACACACAATACTGCACAGCACGCAGTCTGTACGACACACAATACTGCACAACACGCAGTCTGTACGACACACAATACTGCACAACACGCAGTCTGTACGACACACAATACTGCACAACACGCAGTCTGTACGACACACAATACTGCACAACACGCAGTCTGTACGACACACAATACTGCACAACACGCAGTCTGTACGACACACAATACTGCACAACACGCAGTCTGTACGACACACAATACTGCACAACACGCAGTCTGTACGACACACAATACTGCACAACACGCAGTCTGTACGACACACAATACTGCACAACACGCAGTCTGTACGACACACAATACTGCACAACACGCAGTCTGTACGACACACAATACTGCACAACACGCAGTCTGTACGACACACAATACTGCACAACACGCAGTCTGTACGACACACAATACTGCACAACACGCAGTCAGTACGACACACAATACTGCACAACACGCAGTCAGTACGACACACAATACTGCACAACACGCAGTCTGTACGACACACAATACTGCACAACACGCAGTCTGTACGACACACAATACTGCACAACACGCAGTCAGTACGACACACAATACTGCACAACACGCAGTCAGTACGACACACAATACTGCACAACACGCAGTCTGTACGACACACAATACTGCACAACACGCAGTCAGTACGACACACAATACTGCACAACACGCAGTCTGTACGACACACAATATGCACAACACGCAGTCAGTACGACACACAATACTGCACAACACGCAGTCAGTACGACACACAATACTGCACAACACGCAGTCTGTACGAACACAATACTGCACAACACGCAGTCTGTACGACACACAATACTGCACAACACGCAGTCTGTACGACACACAATACTGCACAACACGCAGTCTGTACGACACACAATACTGCACAACACGCAGTCTGTACGACACACAATACTGCACAACACGCAGTCTGTACGACACACAATACTGCACAACACGCAGTCTGTACGACACACAATACTGCACAACACGCAGTCTGTACGACACACAATACTGCACAACACGCAGTCTGTACGACACACAATACTGCACAACACGCAGTCTGTACGACACACAATACTGCACAACACGCAGTCTGTACGACACACAATACTGCACAACACGCAGTCTGTACGACACACAATACTGCACAACACGCAGTCTGTACGACACACAATACTGCACAACACGCAGTCTGTACGACACACAATACTGCAGTATGGCGCTGTGTTCCCAAATTACAACGGCTGAGACGTGGCTGTGCGGTCAGTCGGTCTGGTCTGTGCATGCTGTGCGGTCAGTCGGTCTGGTCTGTGCATGCTGTGCGGTCAGTCGGTCTGGTCTGTGCATGCTGTGCGGTCAGTCGGTCTGGTCTGTGCATGCTGTGCGGTCAGTCGGTCTGGTCTGTGCATGCTGTGCGGTCAGTCGGTCTGGTCTGTGCATGCTGTGCAGGCGTCACACTGCAGCCAGTCCGGCAATTTAGCGTTCGGCGTGGCTTGTGATATCACAGCACGAACGGTACACCGCTTTACCACATTTGTCATGCGACGACCACAAACGCGTTTCAGTGTTCATAAAACAACACACAGTGTCGTTTTATGAAATTTACCCGAATTACCTGCCAGCATTTTTTTTACCTATGGCGCAACAGCCCCTAGTGGGCCACGGCTTCCTCATTATCGAGGCTTCACGATCACACTCAGACACACCACACTCTGTAGAACTAATCTGGACGAGTGACCAGCCCGTCGCAGAGACCTCTACCTGACAACACACAAAACTCACAAGAGACAGACATCTATGCCCCGGAGGGATTCGAACACGCAATCCCAGCAAGCGAGCGACCGTAGACCGACGCCTTAGACCGCGCGGCCACTGGGATCGGCTCCGGCCAGCATTACTCGTGTATAATGAAACGTTTAAAGAAATATAATTATATAATAAATATTTAAATATATGTATTATATAGACATAACTTCACTTCAGTCCATATATATTCTTGTTTACGCTGTCTGTCATTCTAGTCACATTTTGTTTCCATTCTCCCTCCTTGTGCCTGAAGATTAACAAAATTGCTAAATATTTATCGCTGAATGTCCGAGTGTAGGCAGACCGCGAGGCATGTCAGTGCCGTCGAGCCAAACTGTTGTCAGCAAAAGGCTGACTTATTTTAGTGTCACTGCAAACTTGCTGACCTCATTACGTGACCTTACAGGCCTCTAACGTCAACATGCCCCAATGCTCTGCGCTGTGCAACTGCCAGCTTGTCACGTTGCAAACCTGAAAACAAGTACAAAACCGGACAACGCTACACTGACTTTTCTACGTCATTTATCGACATCGTTTCAACTACTCGCACTGTGCGTTTCGATGTTATGCTATCAGACATACAATTGCGTGTTGTCTAAACAAGAGATCTCTTCACAATTACTTCACATCTGTGAAGGAAATGTTAGCTGGAAGCAGCTGGCTTATCGCAATGCTGCCACGACAGTGTGGTAATAAATATGCTTAGTCACGTGTCACGCACGCACAGGTGGGCCTGCGGGCTAATCATCGCGTGATTATGCTAGCGCAACGAGGTGGGTGATGTCGATCGTAACGTTATCGACTGATATCGCGATTGAGCTGCGTTAACAAAGCAATCACTGGAGTCACCTGATCACGGTTGAAACCTGGCCTATGACCTCAAATGTCGGGTTCAACCACAGGCCAGTCCATGTGGGATTTTGTGGTCAACACAGTGGCAGTGACAGGCTCTTCTCCAATACTTCAGTGTTCCCCTGTCAGTATCACTCCACCATTACTCCAAACACCGCAGAACCTCAGCAACCAACAACGTCGTTAAACAACGCACGTCACTCTCCCTGTAGTCTTTACAAGGCACAGCACAAGACAGATGTCACGTGACTTACTGTGTTTCGTGCACAAGTCACTGTGCTGTCTGTCACTGACAGAACCTATTGGCCTGCTTCAGGTTTAGGTCTGTCGAAATACACAGAAGTGCCTGCCGAATAGCCTCGAACCCAGCTTCCTTATCGTTTTCGTAGCACGTTGATTACGTCATGTGTGACGTCACAAGTTGATACAGCGCAGTTCAAGACGGCCGTTCACAAAGTCGCTGTATTTAGGTACAAACGTTGCAAGTGTTTGCTGCAGTCCGCACTGAATGCAACTGGCGCTGTCGTCAGTTGCAACTAAACATCAGTCAGTATTTTAAGTTAAACAACTAATGCACAATGTTTGTTAACAAAGTAATGTCAAATGTATGTGTAACTGGAAGACATAGATATTTGTGTTGTGATATTGTAAGTTAGCTCTGTACACAGACAATACTGACTGATGTTTTGACTATCTGATATTGTAGTTAGCTCTGTACACAGACAATACTGACTAATGTTTTGACTGTCTGATATTGTAGTTAGCTCTGTACACAGACAATACTGACTGATGTTTTGACTATCTGATATTGTATTAGCTCTGTACACAGACAATACTGACTGAATGTTTTGACTTCTGATATTGTAGTTAGCTCTGTACACAGACAATACTGACTGATGTTTTGACTGTCTGATATTGTAGTTAGCTCTGTACACAGACAATACTGACTGATGTTTTGACTGTCTGATATTGTATTAGCTCTGTACACAGACAATACTGACTGATGTTTTGACTTCTGATATTGTAGTTAGCTCTGTACACAGACAATACTGACTGATGTTTTGACTAGTCTGATATTGTAGTTAGCTCTGTACACAGACAATACTGACTGATGTTTTGACTATCTGATATTGTAAATTAGCTCTGTACACAGACAATACTGACTGATGTTTTGACTATCTGATATTGTATTAGCTCTGTACACAGACAATACTGACTGATGTTTTGACTGTCTGATATTGTAGTTAGCTCTGTACACAGACAATATACTATTTTTACGCTGATAGTAAGCTTTTACAAACATACGCGGCGACTGTTGATTCAATATAGTCAACAACAAATACAGTTTTGCTATCTGATATGGTGTGCACGGAACTAGAGTCCCTGAATTGTATTATCTTAAAACGAATATGACTGATGTGTGCTGCGTATGAAGCCGTACATAGACAATACTGACTGATGTTTTGACTATCTGATATTGTAGTTAGCTCTGTACACAGACAATACTGACCGATGTTTTGACTATCTGATATTGTATTAGCTCTGTACACAGACAATACTGACTGATGTTTTGACTATCTGATATTGTAATTAGCTCTGTACACAGACAATACTGACTGATGTTTTGACTGTCTGATATTGTAGTTAGCTCTGTAACAGACAATACTGACTGATGTTTTGACTGTCTGATATTGTAGTTAGCTCTGTACACAGACAATACTGACTGATGTTTTGACTATCTGATATTGTAGTTAGCTCTGTACACAGACAATACTGACTGATGTTTTGACTATCTGATATTGTAAATTAGCTCTGTACACAGACAATACTGACTGATGTTTTGACTGTCTGATATTGTAGTTAGCTCTGTACACAGACAATACTGACTGATGTTTTGACTATCTGATATTGTAGTTAGCTCTGTACACAGACAATACTGACTGATGTTTTGACTATCTGATATTGTAGTTAGCTCTGTACACAGACAATACTGACTGATGTTTTGACTATCTGATATTGTATTAGCTCTGTACACAGACAATACTGACTGATGTTTTGACTATCTGATATTGTAAGTTAGCTCTGTACACAGACAATACTGACTGATGTTTTGACTATCTGATATTGTAGTTAGCTCTGTACACAGACAATACTGACTGATATGATGTTTATTATACTTGTCCGCGACGACATTGATTCGAATTGTATAGTCTACAAACTGAAATCATGTTTTGCCTGAGGATGGTAGTAGCTCAGTACCACATCTGATATGTTTGATATCTAACGTAGTTGAGCGTCTGTGCACCAGAGAATACTGACTGATGTTTTGACTGTCTGATATTGTAGTTAGCTCTGTACACAGACAATACTGACTGATGTTTTGACTGTCTGATATTGTAGTTAGCTCTGTACACAGACAATACTGACTGATGTTTTGACTGTCTGATATTGTAGTTAGCTCTGTACACAGACAATACTGACTGATGTTTTGACTGTCTGATATTGTAGTTAGCTCTGTACACAGACAATACTGACTGATGTTTTGACTATCTGATATTGTAGTTAGCTACATTCAGATGCCTGTGATATGTTCCTACATGAAAACGAGAATTCATTGTGCTGATATCTCCCTGAAGATGGCTAAATTTAGCCGAAACATGTTGTATGGTACGCCACAGAATAACAAAACTGTACAGTGCCACAGTTGTGCGTTACGTTCAAATGTCAGCACAGTGACTACTGTCATGTCAACGTGAAGCAACAACATACTGTCAGTTGGTCACGAAAACTAACGAAACACTTTAGTGTACGTTGTAAATACTGCGGCACGCACTACGCACTACGCTAGTGTTCTGTACATTAAACGTACTGTACTGTAGGAAAGTTCACGAAACGTAGGACGTTTCGGCGGGGATCGTCAATTACATAGTCTGAGAAACAACATAAAGTTCACGTTTCCAGTGACTATGTCAACTGATATCAGCACTTTGTCATTTGCCGAGATAAAAGACACTCCGTCCGTCTTACATCCCCAGATGCAACACCAACGTTGCCGTATTTCCGACAGAACAGAATTCAGCTCTGCGTTTCTCCATATCATAGCTAAATGCTCGCTAGAAGCTAAAAGTGAAGGCGTATAGGTGGCGTACATGTACAGCTCCAGTGATCCTTAACCTCGGCCCTATACGAAGTGGTGTCTTCAAATTCCCACTCCGGCCGCATTGCACCCGGTGAAAGACGTCCTGTAGAAGGCCGAGCGGGGCTCCGCAGCCGGTCTGGAAGTTTTGGGGACAACAAAACGTTTGTTGTCCCTGCCGAGATTGGATCCCCGGAGCGTCGATCGCGTAGCGTGCTCACTGTACCGACTGAGCTGTCGCGGCTTCCAAATGCTCGCTCAACATTCCGTGACCACAGATATACAGGGCATACACAAAGAATGGTGCGGTTTTAATAGTGAACACTATTAAAACCGCACCATTCTTTGTGTATGTCCTGTATTTCGCCTAACGTCAGTCAGTGTTGACAGTAAAGTAGCCTATTGCAGTTTACGGCGTGTTAGGGGAAATTTATGGAGACGTGACAGTCTATAGCAATTGGGTCTAACGTCACGGCGATTGACTGGCGGCTGTAAGGACTTGTGTCAGCTGTCAGCTGATAGATGTCAGCGGCAGAGCGCCTACGATGTGGCAGGGGGGGGGGGTACAGCAAAGGGGCAGTTATTCCTTAACCGGAAACTGCATTGTCACGAATGTACTGATGATTCTCAATTAACCTACAGTTACAATTAACTTTAGCTGTGCAACCGCGGTCACATAGCATTAAGACAACGTCTGACACAAGATACCAAACTTTTGCAGGTTCATCGCCGCATTCACAACAGCCTGCCATTTGTCCCTATCCTCAACTCGACTACCACGCCCGCCCATCATATTTCCTTATGATCTATTTTTATATTATTATTTCATCCACTTCTGGGTCTACCAAGTAGTTCCTTTCCCTCAGGTTCTCCAACCAATACCCTGTACGCTTTCCTGTGCTCTCCCACACGTGCTACATTCTTCGCCCATCTCATCCTCCTAATAACATTTAACCAGTAATACCAATGACAGCCCCCGCTAACACGTCCCGCAGTCTCCCTCAGCCTACGTTCTGCCCTAAATGTGAGGGGTCAAGGGCCCCGCAGCAGAAGCTACGGACGCACCGCAGCCTTAAGTCTTATTGTGCAACACTGTGATGGAGATGAAGAGAAAGATGGCGCATTTGTAAGCCAGCAAAATGCACAGTTTTTGTTTATTATACAATACAATTTTTTACAGTACAATCAGTCGAACATGTTTCGGATCCCTATTTTGGGACCATCATCAGGGACCCGAAACACGTTGGACTGATTTTACTGTAAAACACTGTATTGTATGATAAATTAAAAAATGTGCATTTTGTTGGTTCAAGAAATGTGTGATCGAATTGAAATGCACGGTGTGAACTGTATAACGAGACAGATGATCAGTTTGTTTGTTTGTTTTTCCTTGTAATGGAGCATCGGTAGAATGAAATTGACAGGGGAAAACCGAAGTACTCGGGTAAAAACCTGTCCCAGTGCCACTTTGCCCACCATAAATCCCACATGGACTGTGGCCGGCGCCTAACCGCCCTCACACCTGTAACAACATGCTAGCCGTCACAATCCAGCGACGCACAAACAAACTGTGGCATTCGTGACTGCCTACAGGCCGCATACCGCAGTAGCAGCAGCAACTGTTGTTTGTGCCGCTTTAGCACTGCCACGTGTCGTCGTTAGACCTTTGGACACGAGGAAAGTCTGCTGGTACATTGTTGCGACACCGACGGCCTTAGAATTCAGTTGGCAAGCTACAACAAGACGCCGTGATATAAATACGAGTGTATAAAGCTGTCAAGTGCAAGTGGGAACTTGCGACGGCCATTGCTGTCGGGTCGTGCCCTTGAAATGCCAGAGATTGTCGAAACAAGTGTCGCCACTAGCAGGCTCGGAGTGTTGGCGTTGGTTGTGGCCTTCTGCGGGGTGAAATGAGACGATTCCTGGTTCAGCTGTCAGTTCTGTCATTCAACCAGACAGCTCATTCGTTGATATGATGTCATGAAACAACGCATAAATCATCTCACCCTTTACACCTAATGGTTACTATATGTACCACCATGTTTAACATTCAACAATTCTACGTTCTGCCCACACAGTGTATTTATGTGTTTTGTGTGGATCTCAGAACAAACACGATTCATTCACTGTACAGCATTAACTGATGGTTTGTATAACATGAGACGAGTTTTAGTTTCTGCGCGTACGGACTGTATTTATGTGTTTTGTGTGGATCTAGAACAAACAGCGATTATTTCACTGTACAACATTAACTGACTGGTTTGTATAACTGAGACAGAGTGTGTTTACTGCGCGGTACGGACTGTATTTATGTGTTTTGTGTGGATCTAAAAACAAACAGCGATTATTTCACTGTACAACATTAACTGACTGGTTTGTATAACTGAGACGGAGTGTGTTTACTGCGCGGTACGGACTGTATTTATGTGTTTTGTGTGGATCTAAGAACAAACAGCGATTATTTCACTGTACAACATTAACTGACTGGTTTGTATAACTGAGACGGAGTGTGTTTACTGCGCGGTACGGACTGTATTTATGTGTTTTGTGTGGATCTCAGAACAAACAGCGATTATTTCACTGTACAGCATTAACTGACTGGTTTGTATAACTGAGACGGAGTGTGTTTACTGCGCGGTACGGACTGTATTTATGTGTTTTGTGTGGATCTCAGAACAAACAGCGATTATTTCACTGTACAGCATTAACTGACTGGTTTGTATAACTGAGACGGAGTGTGTTTACTGCGCGGTACGGACTGTATTTATGTGTTTTGTGTGGATCTCAGAACAAACAGCGATTATTTCACTGTACAACATTAACTGACTGGTTTGTATAACTGAGACGGAGTGTGTTTACTGCGCGGTACGGACTGTATTTATGTGTTTTGTGTGGATCTCAGAACAAACAGCGATTATTTCACTGTACAACATTAACTGACTGGTTTGTATAACTGAGACGGAGTGTGTTTACTGCACGGTACGAGCTGAGTCTTTGTATGTAACTTATTACAATTTCAGTATTTCAAGTTTTAACCCATCAAAATCACTGGATGCAGAAAATACTTGTAATGTGTTGAGTATCTGAGCAACCGTCAGATTGAAAGGTGGAACTGCTCTCAGTACAGTTGTTAGTGAATCAAGTTAAGTAAGCAGCCATTTAATGTGACTGTCACGTGACAGAGCGCTCAAACATCACGTACAATGCGGCCACGTAAATTGCAATTGACAAACCATGCAGAGCTGCTCATGTCTGCTATGTAGACCAGTGTTAGTTCACTGCAGTGCTGCTCATGTACAGACTACAGCATTCGGCAGACAGAACAGCGTCACGTAGTCACGTCACGTCACGTAACTGTTCTTACGGTTCCTGCTACAACAGCGCACAGCGTTTCAAATCGCCAGCTCGGTGCCAATACGAAGCAATGTGCCACTGCTTGAGCAAATAGGGAGGTTTTACAGCAAGCAAGCCTATCGGATAGTCTGTAAGTTTGCAAACTTCTGAGGTGAATGCAGTACAACGAAACAGGCCGCCATCTACTGGCACTGAGAGGAATGTGATGAACATGTGCACTGACTGTGCTGTGCTGTTGATGTGTCATTACGACACACTTTTGCTGTACCCACATTTACGTGACAGACACATAGCGTAGCTGTAAGCTACATGTATAATTTGTACGTGTCGTATGAAGTTGTGTAAGAGACGGAATGTATTGTGATGCTGCTGTACACGTGTGTTAATAACACAGCGAGCAGTGCGCTGAGCCTATAAACACTGTGGTCAACCTGAATTATATACAAAGACTCAGTCCGTACCTCGCAGTAAACACACTCCGTCTCAGTTATACAAACCAGTCAGTTAATGTTGTACAGTGAAATAATCGCTGTTTGTTCTGAGATCCACACAAAACACATAAATACAGTCCGTACCGCGCAGTAAAACACTAGCCGTTAACAAACCACAGTAAGACACGTCCTTTTCAGTTAATAATCTACAAACCAGTCAGTTAACGTTAAGTTGTACAGTGAAATAATCGCTGTTTGTTCTGAGATCCACACAAAACACATAAATACAGTCCGTACCGCGCAGTAAACACACTCCGTCTCAGTTATACAAACCAGTCAGTTAATGTTGTACAGTGAAATAATCGCTGTTTGTTCTGAGATCCACACAAAACACATAAATACAGTCCGTACCGCGCAGTAAACACACTCCGTCTCAGTTATACACACCAGTCAGTTAATGTTGTACAGTGAAATAATCGCTGTTTGTTCTGAGATCCACACAAAACACATAAATACAGTCCGTACCGCGCAGTAAACACACTCCGTCTCAGTTATACAAACCAGTCAGTTAATGTTGTACAGTGAAATAATCGCTGTTTGTTCTGAGATCCACACAAAACACATAAATACAGTCCGTACCGCGCAGTAAACACACTCCGTCTCAGTTATACACACCAGTCAGTTAATGTTGTACAGTGAAATAATCGCTGTTTGTTCTGAGATCCACACAAAACACATAAACACAGTCCGTACCGCGCAGTAAACACACTCCGTCTCAGTTATACAAACCAGTCAGTTAATGCTGTACTGTGAAATAATCGCTGTTTGTTCTGAGATCCACACAAAACACATAAATACAGTCCGTACCGCGCAGTAAACACACTCCGTCTGAGTTATACAAACCAGTCAGTTAATGCTGTACAGTGAAATAATCGCTGTTTGTTCTGAGATCCACACAAAACACATAAATACACTGTTGGGCAGAACGTAAAATTGTTGAATGTTAAACCTGGCGGTACACATACTAACCACTGGGCTTTAAACAATAAAAGACAATAATTTAATAACCCTAACTGTGCGTGTGATAACACATTTAGCCCACAAGGTAACAAGTTATATCGTAGATGTCAGCACTGTGCCTTCGCGTTCTGTCTGAAACTCTAGTTCATTATGGGAGTCGAAATAAAGTCAGGAATTGTGTTATTTCTCCCAATTAAAATTAGCACACCATTAGGCACACAAATAGCGTTTTCTTTGCATTACGACAGGCAATATACTCCATTTACAACAAAAAATTTACCGAGAAAAGATATAGAAATCTGTACAACGACCTAACAAATACATCACGGTACAGTAACCCTGTAAAGTTCAGTGGTTGCTTTATGTTACAATAGGTTAAGTAAATCCAACGTTCTTGAGTAAATCCAACGTTCTGCCCACACAGTGTATTTGTGTGTTTTGTGTGGATCTCAGAACAAACAGCGATTATTCACTGTACAGCATTAACTGAACTGGTTTGTATAACTGAGACGGATGTGTTTACTGCGCGTACGACTGTATTTTGTGTTTTGTGTGGATCTCAGAACAAACAGCGATTATTTCACTGTACAGCATTAACTGACTGGTTTGTATAACTGAGACGGAGTGTGTTTACTGCGCGGTACGGACTGTATTTATGTGTTTTGTGTGGATCTCAGAACAAACAGCGATTATTTCACTGTACAGCATTAACTGACTGGTTTGTATAACTGAGACGGAGTGTGTTTACTGCGCGGTACGGACTGTATTTATGTGTTTTGTGTGGATCTCAGAACAAACAGCGATTATTTCACTGTACACATTAACTGACTGGTTTGTATAACTGAGACGGAGTGTGTTTACTGCGCGGTACGGACTGTATTTATGTGTTTTGTGTGGATCTCAGAACAAACAGCGATTATTTCACTGTACAACATTAACTGACTGGTTTGTATAACTGAGACGGAGTGTGTTTACTGCGCGGTACGGACTGTATTTATGTGTTTTGTGTGGATCTCAGAACAAACAGCGATTATTTCACTGTACAACATTAACTGACTGGTTTGTATAACTGAGACGGAGTGTGTTTACTGCGCGGTACGGACTGTATTTATGTGTTTTGTGTGGATCTCAGAACAAACAGCGATTATTTCACTGTACAACATTAACTGACTGGTTTGTATAACTGAGACGGAGTGTGTTTACTGCGCGGTACGGACTGTATTTATGTGTTTTGTGTGGATCTCAGAACAAACAGCGATTATTTCACTGTACAACATTAACTGACTGGTTTGTATAACTGAGACGGAGTGTGTTTACTGCGCGGTACGGACCGAATCTTTATATATAATTCCAATGAAGCTTAGTTTGTAAAGTGTCAATCGTCGAACAACGTCACTTCGACAACTAACTTTGCCACCTCCGAAGAGCTGTTGCGACAGTTCGCACGCACAGGTCAGTCACACGCTGCCATGTTCCGCGCCGCAATTACTGAACATTCTAAACTTAACCTAACCTTGACAACAGCAATACGCTTTCGTGTTTCTTTTCCGCCCAGAATCGGTTCACTCACCCTGCACTGGGCTGCGTATGAACTTAACGACGAGCGAGCACTCATCTCGAACCGTTCGGCCATCTCCGTACAGATTCGTTGATACGACTACATTGCCGAAGGGAGAACGGGATCCTGCTTACGTAACATACCCCACACACTTGTTACGTAATGTGAAGGTGACCTATCGCGGCTGTGATTGGTGACTAAGAGAGGGTGTTGTCCTCGCTCCAGGGCCGCCCCCCACCTCCAGCTCCATCCCCACCACACCGCACCACAAGACATTGACTGCGAGAAGGCTGTGCCGTCACGCAAATAGGTACACCAGTCTATCGCGGAACTGCGAAGAGAGTTGACGTGTTTTGTGCTGCGAGCGCGTTCACTTGACAAAGCGTGGTACTACGTAGTTGAGTTAGACTGTAACTGGTAGCATACTTCAGTAGCACTTTACTGACTGCAGCAGTGACGGACATTCTGGACAGGAGTGTCACAATTGGTGAGTTTGTTTGAGGCTTTGTGTTTGAGCTGTGCCTTGTGTTGTGTTCTTTGTTGTGTAATTGTGCGTTTGTTGGCGTGTGCAATGCGTGAAGGCGAGCGGATCTGAAGTAGTGGCCGCCGTTTTGTGTTTCATAACAGTGTGATGTTGTATCGGTCTGCTGACACACTTTTGTGACGTATCGGTCTGCTGACACACTTTTGTGATGTTCGTGGTTAAGACGAGGTTCAGGAAATAGTTGTTCAGTTTGTAACACGTTAGTCGTGAGTCATCACGTGATATTGCGGAAGCGTGACACATCGAACTTATCGATATTAAGGTGACTTCACAGCAGTGGCGTTTCTTTTGTATCGGTATTGTCGTACTTTGTATCAATATTATCGTATTTTGTATCAATATTCGCGTCTTTTTTTTTAATCAGTGTTAAGGTGATGTGAGAGCAGTGACGTTCCCTTTGTATCAGTGTCCTTTGTATCATTATTAAGGTGATCTCAGAGTAGTGGCATTTTCTTTGTATCATTATTAAGGTGACATTAGAGCAGTGGCGTTTCTTTTGTATCGGTATTATCGTACTTTGTATCAATATTAAAGTGACATGAGGGCAGTGACGTTTCGTTTGGATCAGTGTCGTTTGCATCAATATCAGTGTCCTTTGTATCAATAGTACGGTGACTTCAGAGCATGGACATGTCCTTTGTATCAGTGCTAAGCTGACTTCCGAGCAGTGACGTGCCTGTGGACCCCGCATGTATTTGACAGCAGTGTGTACGTGTAGAGACCCCGCACGTATTTGACAGCAGTGTGTACGTGCACAGACGGTGGCACTGTAGCGATCTGTCAGTGCTGATCGATGTAGACAACTGTGAACAAAGGCAGTCTCGTGTGGTATGCCAGCTCTAGCACGCATGCGCGTGTCTGTAGTTCGCTTTAGCCGTTGTTTGCCCTTGAACGGCAAGTTATATAATTGAGATTACTGGGGCTTGTATTGTGAGACTTTTGGTTTGAAACTAATAACTGCAGGCGCGCACACAACGTGACTGGAATCACGTGTTGTAGCCACGACTGTGTTGCGTAACGGATATGTGTCTGAATGTTGGTGTTACATCATAGCGGGAGCGGATGTGCGCGGAACAAAGGCGGCTGGGTGTGTGTTTGAGGGTGATGTGTGCTCACGTCTGTGCGGGAATTGTGCAGACTTTCCTGCTGTAATGACAGTAATATAATGTACGTTTTACAGCTCAGTGGTTATTATATGTACCACCACGTTTAACATTCAACAATTCTACGTTGTGCCCACACAGTGTATTTTGTGTTTTGTGTGGATCTCAGAACAAACAGCGATTATTTCACTGTACAGCATTAACTGATTGGTTTGTATAACTGAGACGGAGTGTGTTTACTGCGCGGTACGGACTGTATTTATGTGTTTTGTGTGGATCTCAGAACAAACAGCGATTATTTCACTGTACAATATTAACTGACTGGTTTGTATAACTGAGACGGAGTGTGTTTACTGCGCGGTACGGACTGTATTTATGTGTTTTGTGTGGATCTCAGAACAAACAGCGATTATTTCACTGTACAGCATTAACTGACTGGTTTGTATAACTGAGACGGAGTGTGTTTACTGCGCGGTACGGACTGTATTTATGTGTTTTGTGTGGATCTCAGAACAAACAGCGATTATTTCACTGTACAACATTAACTGACTGGTTTCTATAACTGAGACGGAGTGTGTTTACTGCGCGGTACGGACTGTATTTATGTGTTTTGTGTGGATCTCAGAACAGCGATTACTTCACTGTACAACATTAACTGACTGGTTTGTATAACTGAGACGGAGTGTGTTTACTGCGCGGTACGGACTGTATTTATGTGTTTTGTGTGGATCTCAGAACAAACAGCGATTACTTCACTGTACAACATTAACTGACTGGTTTGTATAACTGAGACGGAGTGTTTACTGCGCGGTACGGACTGTATTTATGTGTTTTGTGTGGATCTCAGAACAAACAGCGATTACTTCACTGTACAACATTAACTGACTGGTTTGTATAACTGAGACGGAGTGTGTTTACTGCGCGGTACGGACTGTATTTATGTGTTTTGTGTGGATCTCAGAACAAACAACGATTATTTCACTGTACAACATTAACTGACTGGTTTGTATAACTGAGACGGAGTGTGTTTACTGCGCGGTACGAACTGAGTCTTTATATAATTTTCGTCATTAAAATCTAGTGTATCGTTATGAAACCAAGCGTAAGGTCCGCAGTGCCGGACACAAACATCTGTCCAGTCAGTCGTTTCAACTCAGTCTGTTGTCTGGTGCCAGTGAGCCTGAGTCAGTTCCGTTCTGCCTCTAGCTTAGAGCGCGCCGTGTCGCTCGTCACGCTCCGCACGCCTGCACGATAAACCTTCCACCTCCGTCGAACGTGGCGCCGCTATTGACACGAGTAGCGAGAGGCGCAAACACAGTGCATTAGTCCCAACAGAGTCACGTGGCCGTGACGCAGAGAAGTAATGTCGTTTGTTCTTGTCTTGCAGATATTTTGAGACACCGAATTATGGTGGCAGAGTTTGTCGCCCGGCAGAGTGGATCGCCCATCAATGGTGAAACACCATCCGTGAACTCCAGCATGCCTGGCAGCAACAGCAACGGTGGTCAAGACGCCTCTCTGCACACAGGAATGTCTCGCGCGGCTCTCCCGACCCCGACGACTACCCTCCGGCCTACGACCTGGCGGGTCATCTTAAGAGGAAAGAGCTGTTCTCGCAGCGCAAGCAGCGGGAATTCATCCCAGACAACAAAAAGGACGAGAGTTACTGGGACCGTCGGCGGAGGAACAACGAGGCCGCCAAACGATCCCGCGAAAAGCGTCGGTACAACGACATGATACTGGAGACGCGTGTCGTCGAGCTGAGCAAGGAGAACCACGTGCTGAAGGCGCAGCTGGCAGCCATCAAAGACAAGTACGGCATCAACGGGGAGAGCGTTGTGAGTGTGGAGCATGTGATGGCCACCTTGCCGACGGCAGAGCAAGTTCTGAGCATCACCAAGCGCCCCAAATTGGCAGGGGGCCCTGGATCGTCCCCGCAACTCATGTACCACTCCTCTCCAAGCCCTATTCCGACGTCCGTGATCCATCAGCCCGTAAGTACGGGCGCCATCGGAAGTTCCCCGCCCCCACAGACGATGCATCACTTCCAGCCACAACAGCATCCTCTCCACGAGCCCAGCAGCTACCCCGAGCACGAAGCTTACACATACAACTACCCTCCACCCTCACTCCATCCTCCACCATTCGAAGGAAACAGCAGTAACAACGTCCTGAATCTGAGCAGAAGTAGATCCGGCCGCAGTCGGGCGCAGTCACCCTTCGAACTGTCCAGTGGCAGCGGAAGTGGCGACGAGAACTCCGTCCCTGGCCCTGTGGCCTTGAACACAGTAGCCAGCAGCAGCGCCGTCAGCAACAACAACAACAATAACAATAACAACAGCCTGCCCCACAAGTTGAGACACAAGACGCATCTCGGCGACAAAGACGCCGCCACCGCCCTCCTGTCTCTGCAGAACATAAAGCAGGAACCGGGGGTTGGACACGGCGTCGCGCCGCGCTCTAGCCCGCCCTGGGACGCCGAGGGCAGCAGTGACGAACGGGATTCAGGGATATCTCTTGGCGTGGAGTGGGGGGACACCCAGGAATGCCCTGTGGCACGCTGCAGCTGCCACACGTACCTCTGCCAGTGTCAGTGCCGTCTCCGGCAGGCAGCGAGCCGCTGGAATGCGGCGCCGATGACTCGCAGTTCAAGTCCGAGTTGGCTCGCCTCGCGTCGGAAGTTGAGAACCTGAAGAGCATAATAGCGAGGAAGAAGAACGCATCGGGGAGTCAGATCCCGAGCCCCCGTGCCACCCCTACGTCGATGGTGTAGCCCTAGTGAAGTTAGCATCGCACGAACGAGAGGAGAAATAAAGGAAATGCCACGTGCGAGGTGCTGAATACACGTGTGTGTGTGTGCGAGGAGACAGAGCAGGCCGGATCTGATATTTATTGTATTTGTTGATTTTTATTGTAAAGGAAAATATGCGATGCAAAGACTGGCGCAGTGCAAGTGGTGGTTGTGTCTTGTGGCTGCGGTCTGCTCCTTCTGTTGTATCAAATTCCATTTGAAGTTTATTCTCATTGCTGTGTAATTATTTAATATCGTTCATAAAATTTGTGTGACACATGTATATATTTTCTTCCTTTTAGCTATAACGATAAAGGTATTTTCAAACTCGGTAAGCCTCGAAACATTTTACAGTGTTGTAATCGACAATGTAGAGGCGAATTCGTGTACACTGCACGTTGCCAAATGTACACTTGCGTTTTGCCCTTAAGTGGAGTCAACACTGATTAAAATGGCGGGCTTGACCTGTCTGTTGAGATAGCGGTCACAATACTGCCGATATGACAACATCGCACGGCGGTAGTGTTTTTTTTAATGGTGTTTCTGTTATTGGTCACATTTTGACGTCATGAATAAGGGGCGGGCAATACTGCGCGCAAGGACACTTTGTTTACAATCACACAGTTCCTGATTCGGCCACGACTGTCCGAGTTTGAAGGCATCTATAGTCTACGTGACCTTTCGTGTCTTATCCAGACGTTAACCCTCCAAAGGCCAGTGGTTACTATATGTACCACCATATTCAACATTCAACAATTCTACGTTCTGCCCACACAGTGTATTTATGTGTTTTGTGTGGATCTCAGAACAAACAGCGATTATTTCACTGTAGAAAATTAACTGACTGGTTTGTATAATCTGAGACGGAGTGTGTTTACTGCGCGGTGCGGACTGTATTTATGTGTTTTGTGTGGATCTCGGAACAAACAGCGATTATTTCACTGTACAACATTAAGTGACTGGTTTGTATAACTGAGACGGAGTGTGTTTACTGCGCGGTACGGACTGTATTTATGTGTTTTGTGTGGATCTCAGAACAAACAGCGATTATTTCACTGTATAACATTAAGTGACTGGTTTGTATAACTGAGACGTAGTGTGTTTACTGCGCGGTACGGACTGTATTTATGTGTTTTGTGTGGATCTCAGAACAAACAGCGATTATTTCACTGTATAACATTAAGTGACTGGTTTGTATAACTGAGACGTAGTGTGTTTACTGCGCGGTACGAGCTGAATCCTCGCAGTTCAAGGTTAGTCACTGGCCTGTCCTACATTTGTAACAAATCGGCTGTTATCGTAAGCTCATTGTGTGTCGTCCAAACATTTCTACTGCATTCACTCTGTTTGTATACACACTGCATGTAATTAATAAATTACGTTTTGTGAAATGTATCGACGTTTTGGTGTTGGCATGATTGACCTTACTTAAAATCCGTCGATCTCCATACTAGAGTATATATTTGTGTAGGTTTCCATTCTATACTCCTTATATATATTCAAAATATGCAGTCCAGTATGCAAATCAAAACAAACTGATGTGTGTACTGTGCAGTACAACTCGGTTGTAACGACATCGGTCTATGCGACACCTCGCCTATTGCGTCAGATATTCTGTGGTACCAATTAACTCCTCACTGTTAACCATAACATTATACTGCTCGGTTATAGCGACACTCGTTTATAACGACACAATATATTCAGTGCCTTTCATGACGTTACAACCGAGTTCGACTGTATTTAAAAATGTTTCGAATTGCACAATTATGGCTCGGGAGGTTCCGTGTGTGTTATGTGTGCAAAAGCCAGGTTGGGGTCAAAGTACCCGTACCGTCTGTGTGTGCAGTTGGACCGTCACCTGTGTACTGCTGACGGCAGTGTTAACGTGACGTGCAGTGCAGCGAGGGCCCATGTGGTCAGATCCCCTAGTGCAGTGCTGACCAAAGTTTCGTGCTCGTGGACCCTTTTGACTTCTAAAAATAACCACAGATCCTCACATCCTTGCTCACGTAAATATAGGATGTCCGGGCGATAGGTATCCGAAATTAAAAGTTTGTACCTCAGAACTCATTTCAGATAGCTACCAATATATACCATTAACATACGTAACAATGCATTGCATGATTTGATCTTAATTAAACTGACTGTCGCTCACTTCGTGGGTACAGGGAGTTTCTTAATTAGATATTCTAACGGTAATACGAAATAAAGACATCGCCAATTAAAGGAATTCCGCGATTATTTGTAACAAATCATTATTTCTGTAATTACAAGTCCAAATAGCCAGTACAAAAGTGTATCTTATCCTCTGCCCTAGTGGATACGTTGCATTGTTTTCCTCACACGCATGTGTGTATTTCTGAGATTTCTCCATGTCTAACCACTCAGTTCAGCCAGATTATAGCAACTAATATCAAATGACCCACAGCACAGTTTTACATTCAGTACCAACATGTAAATTAGTCTGACGCAATGACTGCGTGTCAGACTGACAGTCGTTGCTATGGAAACGAAATGAGTGTAGCAGTTAGTTTGACACAACGCTACTAGGTGGCAGCAGCAAACAGCATTGGAATGCAGCTTCAGTTGTACCATTTCCGGAACAAAAAAAGTGCCTCCAGGTGACGTAGCTAACAGCCTGGCCTTGCGCTATTTACGGAGGCCTTGCTATGTGCATGTGCAGCGCGGAATGGAACAACAGCTTGAGAAGTAATGAGCAAAATGGCGGGGTTTGGGCGCCTTCGCAAAATTGCGAAAAGCGACTGGTAGCTTATCTGTCCGTCCGTCCGCGTGTAAAAACTGCGTCCACTGGACGGATTTTTGTGAAATTTGATATGTAAGCGTTTTTCGAAAATATGTTGAAAAATTCAAGTTTCATTAAAATCTGACAACAATAACGGTACTTTACATAAAGACCTATGTACATTTATGATAATATCTGGCTGTATTTTCTTAGAACGATAAATGTTTCAGACAAAAGTTGTACAGAAAATCAAAACACACATTTTATGTTCAATAACTTTTTTCCGAAAATCGTGCCGTTTATGAGATAATGTGGAAAAATATGGTACAGCCAGACAGGCCACAGATGACAATATAATACGGCGCATGCGCTTTGCATGCTGGATAACTAAGGCTACAGACACACACATTGCCTATGTAATAGTAACAATTGTTACACGAACGCCCCTCGATGTTAAGTTTATACGTACATTGCCTGTCTTTTTTACCGAAAAGTTACCTCTGCACACTACTACTACTACTACTACTACTACTACTACTACTACTATATCGCGCTCCATTTCAGAACTCAAGGTCACAGTGCGCAGTGCGACGCCTGTCTGTATGACCTGTAGCTATATATAGGATGTGATTTGTCGACTTTCTTCCATTAATCCGGAAAGCATAATCCAGTGGTCGCATTTGGGGCCAAATTACATTTTGTGCCCGTCACGACGTGACGCAAACTGCACGCCTTTTGGGCGCCACGTACAGAAAGTACACGGAAAACGTATTTCAAACAAATTCGTATATTGTACAGGGCGTTCGGAAAGTCACTGTGCAGTCTGATGATATACATACGCTGTTGTGAATGCGGTAATGAAATTTCGGGTTCCGTAAAATGCGGGGAATTAATTGACTAGCTGAGGAACTGTTAGCTTCTCAGGAAGGACTGTGCTGCATGGTATTAGTCGGCCTGTTGGTTGGGTAGAGACGTCACGTGACATGTTGCTTGTCCTAACACTGACAGTCATCATCATTATCATCATAAGCAGTAGCAACAGGCTATAGGCCATCCAGGCTTGTTCCGTCTTCATGGCTGTTGGTCCATCTCTACTCTGGTCGACCTGCATTTCTTCTGCCGGTCGCAGTGTTCATACACAAACTGCTTGTGCTTATCACACGTTTTGTCCGCGTGCATCTATAACACACAATAACCGCGTTTGAACTATATTTATATGCAGGGGCACACACAAGGGGGGCTGCCAGGCTGTAGCCCCCGAAACCCCCAAAATCTAAATTTAAAAATACACATTTTGTAGATATTACGATATCAAAAGTTTCACGTGATTTACCCTTCATCCGAAATCAGCCACTGAAATCAGCTGATGACTAGTACATTAGAATTTTGGAAAATAAATTAATAAAAAAAAAAAAAAACAATAAGACAGGACACTGTGATTGAGTGACGTAACATGTAGTTATATATGTATGTATATAAATGTAGTAGCACACAGTTATGTTGTACTTATGGCTTGATTTTTATAACAAGTTTTAAAATCAAACATAAATTATATATAGCCTCAGGGTCAGGCTCTCCCCTAAGCTAAAAATTCCGGCTGCACACCTGTTTACATGTATATACGTATATATATATATATATATATAATCATTTAATTTGTCGTATGCACGTGTAATGCAGGCCTGACATGCAGCGCCACAAAACAAATGAAGACACAAGCAAGCTTACGTCTGTTATTGCACGCTTTTAGTGGTCATTGTGTTCAGGTTTGTAAAGTGCAGAACCTTCTGACGTCGGCACAAGGCAGTTCCCACAATTGTGTTAGCGGACGGCCGCCTCATTATAGACTGCTATAGTGGATTATCTTATTGCCTTCAGTTGTGGGGTCTAGGCGTAGGGTTGCGTTCCGTTTCAGTCGCAACTACAAACGGCTCGAAGTTTTGTATTGGCTCACAAACACAACGGCACATGACGGGAGTCGAACGAACTGGGCACTGAAACAACACGCCAATCGGTAGTGACTGAGAAAGACAGCGGAACAAACTGTTGATGAAGAGGGCAACGTTACGTAATAAGGGGTGCACAAGCAGACTTATCAACGGGCCAGAGGAACAGGGGTGTCATGGTCACAACACACACCACGTTCTGTTGGTGGCTCCAGCACCACGTGCAATCCCACGTGTGTCGAGATGGGATAAACAGCGACACGTGTTAGTTCACTGAGAACACACAAACAACTGCGGCCCGCACAAACAAACAGCTGCGGCACACACAAACAGCTGCGGCCCCCACAAACAGCTGCGGCCCCCACAAACACAAACAGCTGCAGCCCACACAAACAGCTGCGGTTCACACAAACAGCTGCAGCCCACACAAACAGCTGCGGCCCCCACAAACAGCTGCAACCCACACAAACAGCTGCAGCCCACACAAACAGCTGCGGTTCACACAAACAGCTGCAGCCCAAACACAAACAGCTGAAGCCCACACAAACACAAAAAGCTGCGGCCCATACAAACAGCTGCGGGTCATACAAACAGCTGCGGCCCATACAAACAGATGCGGCCCATACAAACACAAACAGCTACAACCCCAACACAAACAGCTGCAGCCCACACAAACACAAACAGCTGCAGCCCACGCAAACAAACAGCTGCAGTGCACACACACACAAACAGCTGCGGCCCACAAACACAAACAGCTGCAGTCCACACAAACAGCTGCGGCCCACACAAACACGAACACACCGTCTCCGTGCTGCAGTGCACACTTGCTGTAGGCACACCAAAGTGCCACACCGTCTCCGTGCTGCAGTGCACACTTGCTGTAGGCACACCAAAGTGCCACACCGTCTCCGTGCTGCAGTGCACACTTGCTGTAGGCACACCAAAGTGCCACACCGTCTCCGTGCTGCAGTGCACACTTGCTGTAGACACACCAAAGTGCCACACCAGTCTCCGTGCTGCAGTGCACACTTGCTGTAGACACACCAAAGTGCACACCAGCAGTCAGTCTCACCTCGACACGTCACGACGTCTGCAGTACCGCTATTGCAGGCAGTTACAGTTCAAACAAGACAGTCAGTGTTTACTGACTGACAGCTGAACAGTTCCAGACAACGTACAAGGCTTGTTGACATTCTTTGCTTTCAGCACTCCGGTCTTCCGGGATGTGACGTTGTCTCACTGGTTGAATGGATACCGGACGTTTCGAAGAAACTTGGTGTCTTCATTGTCAAGGATCGAGCAATCCCTTGAAGATTAAGGAACTACTAAACGTTTGGAAACGCCCAAAGACGCAGTGTCACATCTCGGAAGACCGGAGGGCTCATTGGCAGTAATGCTGACAGTGGAGACACAGTTGTGTGTCTTGACGATGTCAGCACTGCTGACAGTGGAGACAGTTGTGTATCTTGACGATGTCAGCACTGCTGAGAGTGGAGACACAGTTGTGTGTCTTGACGATGTCAGCACTGCTGACAGTGGAGACACAGTTGTGTGTCTTGACGATGGCAGCACTGCTGACAGTGGAGACACAGTTGTGTGTCTTGACGATGGCAGCACTGCTGACAGTGGAGACACAGTTGTGTGTCTTGACGATGGCAGCACTGCTGACAGTGGAGACACAGTTGTGTGTCTTGACGATGGCAGCACTGCTGACAGTTGAGACACAGTTTTGTGTCTTGACGCTGTCAGTGGTAGTGCTGCAGGAAGCAGAGTATTCAGACAATGTGTGTAAAAGGAGAAATGTTGTGTGACAGATATATAAATCATATGATACGATATGGATATGACAAAGGGCGTCTTTAGCTTCATACTGGGAAGTGGAGACGGAAGGCGGGTGTAGGCTAGCTCCTATTGTGGTATGGTTTGTATTGGAAATTTCAAAATTGAGAGGTTGGAAGGGGGGTATGTGGAAAGCAGAAGAGGCTGCATACACAGCACTTTGGAAATGTAGCAAAGCGCAAAGGTTGAAGAAAAACGTTTGGACAGGAAAGATGATGCGAGGAATTGCTGAGACACACCGAGATACAGAACTGAGGGACAGATGTAACAAGCTGTGTGAGATAAACTGTAAATGGGGAAAACGAGCGATGGTTGGACAGAGGACGAAGAAACAAGGCAAACAGGTCGGGAGATTTGTAGTATGTAAAGGTAAACATGGAGCGATGTAAATTGTAAAGATGTTACGGATTTAAATATTTTGTGAACACGGTAATGAACATTCGGGTTCCATGCAACGTGGGAAACTTCTTGACTATACTGTTTATACTCAGCACTGTGCTGTGATCCACACGCAAAGTACAATGTTTATACTCAGCACTGTGCTGTGATCCACACGCAAAGTACACTG
This sequence comes from Reticulitermes speratus, assembly GCA_021186555.1. Taxonomy (NCBI): domain Eukaryota; kingdom Metazoa; phylum Arthropoda; class Insecta; order Blattodea; family Rhinotermitidae; genus Reticulitermes; species Reticulitermes speratus. The sequence continues at coordinate 44,289,329 of JAJKFL010000013.1, forward strand.
CTTATACTCAGCACTCTCCTGTGATCCACACGCTAAGTACACTGTTTATACTCAGCACTGTGCTGTGATCCACACGCAAAGTACACTGTTTATACTCAGCACTGTGCTGTGAACCACACGCAAAGTACACTGCTTATACTTAGCACTGCTGTGATCCACACGCAAAGTACAATGTTTATACTCAGCACTGCTGTGATCCACACACAAAGTACACTGCTTATACTCAGCACTGTGCTGTGATCCACACGCTAAGTACAATGTTTATACTCAGCACTGCTGTGATCCACACACAAAGTACACTGCTTATAATCAGCAATGTGCTGTGATCCACACGCTAAGTACAATGTTTATACTCAGCACTGCTGTGATCCACACACAAAGTACACTGCTTATACTCAGCACTGTGCTGTGATCCACACGCAAAGTACAATGTTTATACTCAGCACTGCTGTGATCCACACACAAAGTACACTGCTTATACTCAGCACTGTGCTGTGAACCACACGAAAAGTACACTGCTTATACTTAGCGCTGTGATCCACACGCTAAGTACACTGCTTATACTCAGCACTGTGCTGTGATCCACACGCTAAGTACACTGTTTAGACTCAGCACTGTTCTGTGACCCACACGCAAATTACACTGCTTATACTCAGCACTGTGCTGTGATCCACAAGCTAAGTACACTGTTTATACTCAGCACTGCTGTGATTCACACGCTAAGTACACTGCTTATACTCAGCACTGTGCTGTGATCCACACGCAATGTACACTGTTTATCCTCAGCACTGTGCTGTGATCGACACGCAAAGTACACTGTTTATACTCAGCACTGTGCTGTGATCCACACGCAAAGTACACTGTTCATACTCAGCAATGTGCTGAGATCCACACGCAAAGTACACTGTTCATACTCAGCACTGTGCTGTGATCCACACGCAAAGTACACTGTTTATACTCAGCACTGTGCTGTGATCCACACGCAAAGTACACTGTTCATACTCATCACTGTGCTGTGATCCACACGCTAAGTACACTGTTCATACTCAGGACTGTGCTGTGATCCACACGCAAAGTACACTGTTCATACTCAGCACTGCTGTGATCCACACGCAAAGTACACTGGTTGCAGTGAGCACTCTCCTGTGATCCACACGCAAAGTACACTGTTTATACTGAGCACTCTCCTGTGATCCACAGGCAAAGTACACTGTTTATACTCAGCACTGCTGTGATCGACACGCAAAGTACACTGGTTGCAGTGAGCACTCTCCTGTGATCCACACGCAAAGTACACTGTTTATACTGAGCACTCTCCTGTGATCCACAGGCAAAGTACACTGTTTATACTCAGCACTGCTGTGATCCACACGCAAAGTACACTGGTTATAGTGAGCACTCTCCTGTGATCCACACGCAAAGTACACTGCCTATACTCAGCACTGTGCTGTGATCCACACGCAAAGTACACTGTTTATACTGAAAACACAGTCCTGTGATCCACAACGCAAAGTACACTGCTCTATACTCAGCACTTGCTGTGATCCACACGAAATACACTGCTTATACTGAGCACTGTGCTGTGATCCACACGCTAAGTACACTGCTTATACTCAGCACTCTCCTGTGATCCACACGCAAAGTACACTGCTTTATACTCAGCACTGTGCTGGATCCACACGCTAAGTACACTGTTTATACTCAGCACTGCTGTGATCCACACGCTAAGTACACTGTTTATACTCAGCACTGTGCTGGATCCACACGCTAAGTACACTGTTTATACTCAGCACTGCTGTGATCCACACGCTAAGTACACTGTTATACTCAGCACTTGCTGTGATCCACACGCTAATACACTGTTTATACTCAGCACTGCTGTGATCCACACGCTAAGTACACTGTATATACTCAGCACTGCTGTGATCCACACGCTAAGTACACTGTTTATACTCAGCACTGTGCTGTGATCCACACGCTAAGTACACTGTTTATACTCAGCACTGCTGTGATCCACACGCTAAGTACACTGTTTATACTCAGCACTGTGCTGTGATCCACACGCTAAGTACACTGTTTATACTCAGCACTGCTGTGATCCACACGCTAAGTACACTGTTATACTCAGCACTGTGCTGTGATCCACACGCAAAGTACACTGCTTTATACTCAGCACTGCTGTGATCCACACGCTAAGTACACTGTTTATACTCAGCACTGTGCTGTGATCACACACGCAAAGTACCACTGCTTATACTCAGCACTGCTGTGATCCAACGCTAAGTACACTGCTTATACTCAGCACTGTGCTGTGATCCACACGCAAAGTACACTGCTTATACTCAGCACTGCTGTGTCCACACGCAAAGTACACTGCTTATACTCAGCACTGTGCTGTGATCCACACGCAAAGTACACTGTTATACTCAGCACTGCTGCGATCCACACGCTAAGTACACTGCTTATACTGAGCACTGTGCTGTGATCCACACGCAAAGTACACTGCTTATACTCAGCACTGCTGCTGTGATCCACACGCAAAGTACACTGCTTATACTCAGCACTGGCTGTGATCCAGACGCAAAGTACACTGCTTATACTGAGCACTGTGCTGTGATCCACACGCAAAGTCACTGCTATACTCAGCACTGCTGTGATCCACACGCAAAGTACACTGTCTATATACTCAGCACTGTGCTGTGATCCACACGCAAAGTACACTGTTATACTCAGCACTGCTGTATCCACACGCAAGTACACTGTTATACTAGCACTGTGCTGTGATCCACACGCAAAGTACACTTGTTATACTCAGCACTGTGCTGTGATCCACACGCAAAGATACACTGTATATACTCAGCACTGCTGGTAATCACCACGCAAATTACACTGTCTATTACTCAGCACTGTGCTGTGATCCACACGCAAAGTACACTGTTTTACTCAGCACTGATGTGATCCACACGCAAAGTACACTGTTATACTCAGCACTGTGCTGTGATCCACACGCAAAGTACACTGTTATACTCAGCACTGTGCTGTGATCCACACGCATAAGTACACTGTTTATACTCAGCACAGTGCTGTGATCCACACGCAAAGTACACTGTTTATACTTCAGCACTGTGCTGTGATCGACACGCTAAGTACACAGTTTATACTCAGCACTGTGCTGTGATCCACACGCAAGTACACTGCTTATACTCAGCACTGCTGTGATCCACACGCTAAGTACACTGTTTATACTCAGCACTGTGATGTGATCCACACGCTAAGTACACAGTTTATACTCACCACTGCTGTGATCCACACGCTAAGTACACTGCTTATACTCAGCACTGTGCTGTGATCCACACGCAATGTACACTGTTTATACTCAGCACTGTGCTGTGATCGACACGCAAAGTACACTGTTTATACTCAGCACTGTGCTGTGATACACACGCAAAGTACACTGTTCATACTCAGCACTGTGCTGTGATCCACACGCAAAGTACACTGCTTATACTCAGCACTACTGTGATCCACACGCAAAGTACACTGTTTGTACTCAGCACTGTGCTGTGATCCACACGCAAAGTACACTGTTTATACTCAGCACTCTCCTGTGATCCACACGCAAAGTACACTGCTTATACTCAGCACTGTGCTGTGATCCATACACACAGTACACTGCTTATACTCAGCACTGTGCTGTGATCCACACGCAAAGTACACTGTTTATACTCAGCACTGTGCTGTGATCCACACGCAAAGTACACTGCTTACACTCAGCACTGTGCTGTGATCCACACGCAAAGTACACTGCTTATACTCAGCACTGTGCTGTGATCCACACGCTAAGTACACTGCTTATACTCAGCACTGTGCTGTGATCCACACGCAAAATACACTGTTTATACTCAGCACTGTGCTGTGATCCACACAAAACACATAAATACAGTCCGTACCGCGCAGTAAACACACTCCGTCTCAGTTATACATACCAGTCAGTTAATGCTGTACAGTGAAATAATAGCTGTTTGTTCTGAGATCCACACAAAACACATAAATACCTTCCGTACCGCGCAGTAAACACACTCCGTCTCAGTTATACAAACCAGTCAGTTAATGTTGTACAGTGAAATAATCGCTGTTTGTTCTGAGATCCACACAAAACACATAAATACAGTCCGTACCGCGCAGTAAACACACTCCGTCTCAGTTATACAAACCAGTCTGTTAATGTTGTACAGTGAAATAATCGCTGTTTGTTCTGAGATCCACACAAAACACATAAATACAATCCCTACCGCGCAGTAAACACACTCCGTCTCAGTTATACAAACCAGTCAGTTAATGCTGTACAGTGAAATAATCGCTGTTTGTTCTGAGATCCACACAAAACACATAAATACAGTCCCTACCGCGCAGTAAACACACTCCGTCTCAGTTATACAAACCAGTCTGTTAATGTTGTACAGTGAAATAATCGCTGTTTGTTCTGAGATCCACACAAAACACATAAATACAGTCCCTACCGCGCAGTAAACACACTCCGTCTCAGTTATACAAACCAGTCAGTTAATGCTGTACAGTGAAATAATCGCTGTTTGTTCTGAGATCCACAGAAAACACATAAATACAGTCCCTACCGCGCAGTAAACACACTCCGTCTCAGTTATACAAACCAGTCAGTTAATGCTGTACAGTGAAATAATCGCTGTTTGTTCTGAGATCCACAGAAAACACATAAATACAGTCCGTACCGCGCAGTAAACACACTCCGTCTCAGTTATACAAACCAGTCAGTTAATGTTGTACAGTGAAATAATCGCTGTTTGTTCTGAGATCCACACAAAACACATAAATACAGTCGGTACCGCGCAGTAAACACACTCCGTCTCAGTTATACAAACCAGTCAGTTAATGTTGTACAGTGAAATAATCGCTGTTTGTTCTGATATCCACACAAAACACATAAATACAGTCCCTACCGCGCAGTAAACACACTCCGTCTCAGTTATACAAACCAGTCAGTTAATGCTGTACAGTGAAATAATCGCTGTTTGTTCTGAGATCCACAGAAAACACATAAATACAGTCCGTACCGAGCAGTAAACACACTCCGTCTCAGTTATACAAACCAGTCAGTTAATGCTGTACAGTGAAATAATCGCTGTTTGTTCTGAGATCCACACAAAACACATAAATACAGTCCGTACCGCGCAGTAAACACACTCCGTCTCAGTTATACAAACCAGTCAGTTAATGTTGTACAGTGAAATAATCGCTGTTTGTTCTCAGATCCACACAAAACACATAAATACAGTCCGTACCGCGCAGTAAACACACTCCGTCTCAGTTATACAAACCAGTCAGTTAATGTTGTACAGTGAAATAATCGCTGTTTGTTCTGATATCCACACAAAACACATAAATACAGTCCGTACCGCGCAGTAAACACACTCCGTCTCAGTTATACAAACCAGTCAGTTAATGTTGTACAGTGAAATAATCGCTGTTTGTTCTGATATCCACACAAAACACATAAATACACTGTGTGGGCAGAACGTAGAATTTTTTTAAAGGTACTTTGTTTCGCTGTTTTCCGTGACAACCCGCTACGTCGTTACGCACGTAAGGCACATGTTCGAATCCACATCACGGCAATATATATTTTTTCATCCTTTATGTGTTTCTTTTGCCTGTAACTCTGATTCTCAATGTCCTACGCATGTTTGAGTAAGGACTTAGAAGTCCCCCGCAATAGATGCAGCCATGTGTCAAACGGTTTGTAGACACGAGCACAACTCTGCAGCTGTACAGTACAAGCAGGTGTTAGTAACCAGCTGACTGCCCACCCGGCACATACAGACTATCACGTTGTATTCAACGTACTCTGCATGTTAGACACGTGACCTGTGACGTCACACAACGAATGCAGGTGACAATTATGGATCTTGGTTTCCTCTTGTAGTGGAAATTGATATCAAGTGACTTGCGATGTTCCAACTGCGTCCACCCTGATACTATCCAGCCACGCATTTCGAGAAAACCCTTACTAAATGCTCTGCATAACTAATTTCTCCCATGCGTCCTACATGACCAGCCCATCTAAATCCTTTTTCTGTAGTCATCATAACAGTAATGGGTAACGAGTACATGTCATGTATTCAGTGTTCTGGACTATGACGTGGTTCAAGGGAACAGCGGCCGGAGCCACACAGCGCCACACCCCACCAGAGCTGAATCCTGATAGACACCGCTGAGAGCACCCCGAACCTCTTAATTTAGGCCATGTGCTAAAACACTCATTTTCGCCGCTACGCAGTTTGTCCTACCTCGCAAATGACTCTCCTAATTTCGTTTTGTGTTTTGCCTGGACATCAGTGCCGCTTGACAGCTTTAGAAGGACTTACACTGTAGTTGCGGCCAAAGCAGGCAGTTTGTGGGCCCCATTGTAACTTCAGGCAGTTTGTGGGCCCTTTGTAACTGCAGGCAGTTTGTGGGCCCCATTGTTACTGCAGGCAGTTTGTGGGCCCCATTGTTACTGCAGGCAGTTTGTGGGCCCCATTGTTACTGCAGGCAGTTTGTGGGTCCCATTGTTACTGCAGGCAGTTTGTGGGCCCCATTGTTACTGCAGGCAGTTTGTGGGCCCCATTGTTACTGCAGGCAGTTTGTGGGCCCCATTGTTACTGCAGGCAGTTTGTGGGCCCCATTGTTACTGCAGGCAGTTTGTGGGCCCCATTGTAACTTCAGGCAGTTTGTGGGCCCTTTGTAACTGCAGGCAGTTTGTGGGCCCCATTGTTACTGCAGGCAGTTTGTGGGCCCCATTGTTACTGCAGGCAGTTTGTGGGCCCCATTGTTACTGCAGGCAGTTTGTGGGCCCCATTGTTACTGCAGGCAGTTTGTGGGCCCCATTGTAACTTCAGGCAGTTTGTGGGCCCTTTGTAACTGCAGGCAGTTTGTGGGCCCCATTGTAACTGCAGGCAGTTTGTGGGCCCCATTGTTACTGCAGACAGTTTGTGGGCCCCATTGTAACTGCAGGCAGTTTGTGGGCCCTTTGTAACTGCAGGCAGTTTGTGGGCCCCATTGTTACTGCAGGCAGTTTGTGGGCCCCATTGTAACTGCAGGCAGTTTGTGGGCCCCATTGTAACTGCAGGCAGTTTGTGGGCCCTTTGTAACTGCAGGCAGTTTGTGGGCCCCATTGTAACTGCAGGCAGTTTGTGGGCCCCATTGTAACTGCAGGCAGTTTGTGGGCCCTTTGTAACTGCAGGCAGTTTGTGGGCCCCATTGTAACTGCAGGCAGTTTGTGGGCCCCATTGTTACTGCAGGCAGTTTGTGGGCCCCATTGTAACTGCAGGCAGTTTGTGGGCCCCATTGTAACTGCAGGCAGTTTGTGGGCCCTTTGTAACTGCAGGCAGTTTGTGGGCCCCATTGTAACTGCAGGCAGTTTGTGGGCCCCATTGTAACTGCAGGCAGTTTGTGGGCCCTTTGTAACTGCAGGCAGTTTGTGGGCCCCATTGTAACTGCAGGCAGTTTGTGGGCCCCATTGTAACTGTAGGCAGTTTGTGGGCCCGATTGTAACTGCAGGCAGTTTGTGGGCCCCATTGTAACTGCAGGCAGTTTGTGGGCCCCATTGTAACTGCAGGCAGTTTGTGGACCCTTTGTAACTGCAGGCAGTTTGTGGGCCCCATTGTAACTGCAGGCAGTTTGTGGGCCCCATTGTAACTGCAGGCCGCTCCTAGAGTTCGCGTCTCGTATTTATCGCTGTCACTTCGACATGTTGGCACGTCACGGTTTGCTGTTGTACAGTTCTCCGAGATGAGTCACCATTATCAGCGTGTGCTGATCCCGACATACGACACTCTTGGTGTGAGTCACCCAGGTTGTCGCGGTTACCGGGTTGCTGTGTTCTCTAGGAGGTACGAAATGAGAATAAGGAAACACTACATGGCGCATATTGTGACAGCATAGCACAGCCAGATGGCAGCACTTAGATGAATGCTGTGATCGCTTGAATTGCTATAATAATAAATAAACAACGGAAGAGACCGTGGAATAGCGCGTGAATACAAAGGGAACATGGCTAGTATACATGACATAGTTCATCAGCAACATGGCTAGTATACATGACATAGTTAATCAGCAACATGGCTAGTATACATGACATAGTTCATCAGCAACATGGCTAGTATACATGACATAGTTCATCAGCAACATGGCTAGTATACATGACATAGTTCATCAGCAACAAGGCTAGTATACATGACATAGTTCATCAGCAACAAGGCTAGTATACATGACATAGTTCATCAGCAACATGGCTAGTATACATGACATAGTTCATCAGCAACATGGCTAGTATACATGACATAGTTCATCAGCAACATGGCTAGTATACATGACATAGTTCATCAGCAACAAGGCTAGTATACATGACATAGTTCATCAGCAACATGGCTAGTATACATGACATAGTTCATCAGCAACATGGCTAGTATACATGACATAGTTCATCAGCAACATGGCTAGTATACATGACATAGTTCATCAGCAACAAGGCTAGTATACATGACATAGTTCATCAGCAACAAGGCTAGTATACATGACATAGTTCATCAGCAACATGGCTAGTATACATGACATAGTTCATCAGCAACATGGCTAGTATACATGACATAGTTCATCAGCAACATGGCTAGTATACATGACATAGTTCATCAGCAACATGGCTAGTATACATGACATAGTTCATCAGCAACATGGCTAGTATACATGACATAGTTCATCAGCAACATGGCTAGTATACATGACATAGTTCATCAGCAACATGGCTAGTATACATGACATAGTTCATCAGCAACAAGGCTAGTATACATGACATAGTTCATCAGCAACATGGCTAGCATACATGACATAGTTCATCAGCAACATGGCTAGTATACATGACATAGTTCATCAGCAACATGGCTAGTATACATGACATAGTTCATCAGCAACATGGCTAGTATACATGACATAGTTCATCAGCAACATGGCTAGTATACATGACATAGTTCATCAGCAACATGGCTAGTATACATGACATAGTTCATCAGCAACATGGCTAGTATACATGACATAGTTCATCAGCAACATGGCTAGTATACATGACATAGTTCATCAGCAACAAGGCTAGTATACATGACATAGTTCATCAGCAACATGGCTAGTATACATGACATAGTTCATCAGCAACATGGCTAGTATACATGACATAGTTCATCAGCAACATGGCTAGTATACATGACATAGTTCATCAGCAACATGGCTAGTATACATGACATAGTTCATCAGCAACATGGCTAGTATACATGACATAGTTCATCAGCAACATGGCTAGTATACATGACATAGTTCATCAGCAACATGGCTAGTATACATGACATAGTTCATCAGCAACATGGCTAGTATACATGACATAGTTCATCAGCAACATGGCTAGTATACATGACATAGTTCATCAGCAACATGGCTAGTATACATGACATAGTTCATCAGCAACATGGCTAGTATACATGACATAGTTCATCAGCAACATGGCTAGTATACATGACATAGTTCATCAGCAACATGGCTAGCATACATGACATAGTTCATCAGCAACATGGCTAGTATACATGACATAGTTCATCAGCAACATGGCTAGTATACATGACATAGTTCATCAGCAACATTGCTAGTATACATGACATAGTTCATCAGCAACATGGCTAGTATACATGACATAGTTCATCAGCAACATGGCTAGCATACATGACATAGTTCATCAGCAACATGGCTAGTATACATGACATAGTTCATCAGCAACATGGCTAGTATACATGACATAGTTCATCAGCAACATGGCTAGTATACATGACATAGTTCATCAGCAACATGGCTAGTATACATGACATAGTTCATCAGAAATATTCACTGCAAACGTCTTCTATATATACAGTCGAACTCGGTTATAACGTCACGAAAGGGACTGAATATTTTGTGTCGTTATAAACGAGTGTCGTTATAACCGAGCAGTATAATGATATGCTTAACAGTGAGGAATTAATTGGTACCACAGGATATCTGACGTTATAGACGAGGTGTCGTGTAAACCGAAGTCGTTATAACCGGGTTCGACTGTATGTGTGTGTGTGTGTGTTTGTGTGTACTCGTGGCTGACTACATGTTCCGGCACCTATGCCATTATCATATCATTGAAATTATACATAAATATCAACAAGTTTGCACACGTATACAGGCACACACATATCCCCTACATGCAAGGCAGTACAATTACGTACTTTATATTAAAAGTGTAAAAATTGAGATCAGATAAAATTGAATAAAATACACTAATTATGACGTAGTTTATCTATGTAACATGTTGATGCTGTTCACAATACAAGATACACTGCAGAACAATGACTGTACAGCTTATTATATCGCTGTGGATAACACAATGGTGAGAAGATAAGAACAGCAATCCAAAAGAGGAACAAAGAATCCACATGTACTGCATTTACGTATATTGGTAATGAATGCAGGATATTTACGAGACTTGTTTAGAATACGCAAAACAAAAACACAATGGAACGAGATTTAAGGAATTAAGTTCAAGGTACGGACTGACAATACAAACAGAATCGCCCAATTACAAAGGAATAAACGGAGGTCAAACGGCAGATTCTTTAATACCGGATACAATGAACATATCAAGATAATCAGAAACAATCACGAACACTCACCAACTACATGACGTCACTGACTACTCTTCATAGATGCCGCCATTAGAACCTCAAACACACTAATATCGAATTGTTGACACTGCAAAATACACTGAAATGTTACAGCAATAAACACTTTGCTCTATAAGACCTAAGCTAGTGGCTAACATTTACGCGATTTACGTTTAAAGATTCAGTCCGTACCGCGCAGTAAACACACTCCGTCTCAGTTATACAAACCAGTCAGTTAATTTTGTACAGCGAAATAATCGCTGTTTGTTCTGAGATCCACACAAAACACATAAATACAGTTCGTACCGCGCGGTAAACACACTCCGTCTCAGTTATACAAACCAGTCAGTTAATTTTGTACAGCGAAATAATCGCTGTTTGTTCTGAGATCCACACAAAACACATAAATACAGTCCGTACCGCGCAGTAAACACACTCCGTCTCAGTTATACAAACCAGTCAGTTAATGTTGTACAGTGAAATGATCGCTGTTTGTTCTGAGATCCACACAAAACACATAAATACAGTCCGTACCGCGCAGTAAACACACTCCGTCTCAGTTATACAAACCAGTCAGTTAATGCTGTACAGTGAAATAATCGCTGTTTGTTCTGAGATCCACACAAAACACATAAATACAGTCCGTACCGCGCAGTAAACACACTCCGTCTTAGTTATACAAACCAGTCAGTTAATGTTGTACAGTGAAATGATCGCTGTTTGTTCTGAGATCCACACAAAACACATAAATACAGTCCGTACCGCGCAGTAAACACACTCCGTCTTAGTTATACAAACCAGTCAGTTAATGTTGTACAGTGAAATAATCGCTGTTTGTTCTGAGATCCACACAAAACACATAAATACAGTCCGTACCGCGCAGTAAACACACTCCGTATTAGTTATACAAACCAGTCAGTTAATGCTGTACAGTGAAATAATCGCTGTTTGTTCTGAGATCCACACAAAACACATAAATACAGTCCGTACCGCGCAGTAAACACACTCCGTCTCAGTTATACAAACCAGTCAGTTAATGTTGTACAGTGAAATAATCGCTGTTTGTTCTGAGATCCACACAAAACACATAAATACACTGTGTGGGCAGAACGTAGAATTGTTGAATGTTAAACTGGTGGTACATATAGTAACCACTGGGCTGTAAGGAGTCAAGTTCTTTGCTGTCACCAAGCTGAGGTCCCCATTCTCACAAAGCTGGTGACCACGTTTTGATCTGCTCCTGTCAGTCCAGATGTCACTGCTGTGCACCAACACATGTATGTTACGTCGCCTACCTACAGGACACTGTCAGTGCCATTGTACTGAGACTGTCACGTGGGTGTGAGGTTCACAGAGGGCAAAGCACAATTGCAACTACGTAGGTTATCGCAACTGAATTACGAACACCGACAGAAGTATACTCACTCAGCCAAAGCAGTTATAGACAGGGGTTTAATGAGAAGAAATAAAACGTGAGTTTCGTTGTTCGCTTAACTGCACTGATCACAGCACGGGCTGTGCGTAGTGCATATCTTCCCGGAGTTCGCCAGTAACCATTACAAGATATTAACAAGATAGTCAATGTACGTATAACGTAATATTGAGGCGCGTTCGCGTAATCAGTGTTGCCGTGGGAAAGCAATAAGTATTACATATTCTGAGTGTGTGTCTGTGGCCTTAGTTATCCAGCATGCAAAGCGCATGCGCCGTATTGTATTGTCATCTGTGGGCTGTCTGGCTGTACCATATTTTTCCACATATCTCATAAACGGCACGATTTTTTGGAAAAAGTTATTGAACATAAAATGTGTGTTTTGATTTTCTCTAGAACTTTTGTCTGAAACACTTCTCACTACAAGAAGAACTCAACGAGATATTATCACAAATGTACATAGGTGTTATGTAAAGTACATAGGTGTTCATGTAAAGTGCCGTTATTGTTGTCAGGTATTAATCACACTTGAATTTTATCCACGGATTTTCGAAAAGTACTCAAATACCAAATTTCATGAAAATTCGTCCAGTGGGAGCTGAGTTGTTCGATGCGGACTAATGGACAGACATGACGAAGCTAATACTCGGTCTTCGAAATTTTAGCGAACGCGCCTAAAAATAGCAGCTGTAGATTTAAAAGCAAAAGTATTACAGTGGGATGATTTCGTGAAAGTTTAATTTTAAATAAAATCTTAGCAGAAAATTCCCCTTTGGTTAAAATCGGACAAACATATCGGGCACCTTACACAAAGACCTAAGTACACTTATAAGATGTCTGGCACCTTACACAAAGACCTAAGTACACTTATAAGATGTCGGGCACCTTACACAAAGACCTAAGTACACTTATAAGATGTCTGGCACCTTACACAAAGACCTAAGTACACTTATAAGATGTCTGGCACCTTACACAAAGACCTAAGTACACTTATAAGATGTCGGGCACCTTACACAAAGACCTAAGTACACTTATAAGATGTCTGGCACCTTACACAAAGACCTAAGTACACTTATAAGATGTCGGGCACCTTACACAAAGACCTAAGTACACTTATAAGATGTCTGGCACCTTACACAAAGACCTAAGTACACTTATAAGATGTCTGGCACCTTACACAAAGACCTAAGTACACTTATAAGATGTCGGGCACCTTACACAAAGACCTAAGTACACTTATAAGATGTCTGGCACCTTACACAAAGACCTAAGTACACTTATAAGATGTCGGGCACCTTACACAAAGACCTAAGTACACTTATAAGATGTCGGGCACCTTACACAAAGACCTAAGTACACTTATAAGATGTCGGGCACCTTACACAAAGACCTAAGTACACTTATAAGATGTCGGGCACCTTACACAAAGACCTAAGTACACTTATAAGATGTCGGGCACCTTACACAAAGACCTAAGTACACTTATAAGATGTCGGGCACCTTACACAAAGACCTAAGTACACTTATAAGATGTCGGGCACCTTACACAAAGACCTAAGTACACTTATAAGATGTCTGGCACCTTACACAAAGACCTAAGTACACTTATAAGATGTCGGGCACCTTACACAAAGACCTAAGTACACTTATAAGATGTCGGGCACCTTACACAAAGACCTAAGTACACTTATAAGATGTCGGGCACCTTACACAAAGACCTAAGTACACTTATAAGATGTCGGGCACCTTACACAAAGACCTAAGTACACTTATAAGATGTCGGGCACCTTACACAAAGACCTAAGTACACTTATAAGATGTCGGGCACCTTACACAAAGACCTAAGTACACTTATAAGATGTTGGGCACCTTACACAAAGACCTAAGTACACTTATAAGATGTCGGGCACCTTACACAAAGACCTAAGTACACTTATAAGATGTCGGGCACCTTACACAAAGACCTAAGTACACTTATAAGATGTCGGGCACCTTACACAAAGACCTAAGTACACTTATAAGATGTCGCCGAATTCGTCCCGAAATCAAACGTGTCGGATAAAATTTGTAAAGACAAAATACACATTTCATGTCCAATATATTTCCCCCCAAAATCGTGCTGTTTACGAAATAATTACGGACACACTGCAGGGTCAGAGGGGCCGTGGATGATCGAACACAATATGGCGCCAAGAAGATGCGATTTGCATGCCGGGTAATTAAGACAGAACGTACTTGTGTAGTGCTTTGGACCGGATGTAACTGTGGTGTTGAGGTGCAACTGTGCAGCTTTGGACCGGATGTAACATTGGTGTTGAGGTGCAACTGTGCAGCTTTGGACCGGATGTAACTTTGGTGTTGAGGTGCAACTGTGCAGCTTTGGACCGGATGTAACTTTGGTGTTGAAGTGCAACTGTGCAGCTTTGGACCGGATGTAACTTTGGTGTTGAGGTGCAACTGTGCAGCTTTGGACCGGATGTAACTTTGGTGTTGAGGTGCAACTGTGCAGCTTTGGACCGGATGTAACTTTGGTGTTGAGGTGCAACTGTGCAGCTTTGGACCAGATGTAACTTTGGTGTTGAGGTGCAACTGTGCAGCTTTGGACCGGATGTAACTTTGGTGTTGAGGTGCAACTGTGCAGCTTTGGACCGGATGTAACTTTGGTGTTGAGGTGCAACTGTGCAGCTTTGGACCGGATGTAACTTTGGTGTTGAGGTGCAACTGTGCACGAAGTATACTTACAGAACTAACACAGTAATAGTGTTCAATAGTTGCTGCAATAGTCTTCACTAAGTCTAACTGCACAGTAGGCCTTATATGGCCCACGTACTGACATTTGTCGACGTGTGACGTCATCATCACTGACGTAGACCGATTGTCGTGACGTCATGTTTGTACTCAGATATCGATTTTTATTGTCTTTACACGATTAAGGAACACGAGATACGATATACACGTATACTGTAACACTGTGGTACGTTCGGCACGTAGCACGCACTGTTGCCTACGCTCTGCCATGCACAGTACCGCGAAGTTGCAGCAGTGCAAGCAGCAAGCTGTACACAGTGTACATATATACATATACGTGTGTCTGTGTTAGGTGTGAC
Organism: Reticulitermes speratus; assembly: GCA_021186555.1. Taxonomy (NCBI): domain Eukaryota; kingdom Metazoa; phylum Arthropoda; class Insecta; order Blattodea; family Rhinotermitidae; genus Reticulitermes; species Reticulitermes speratus. The sequence continues at coordinate 44,304,613 of JAJKFL010000013.1, forward strand.
GTCACAGGTTGTGTGGTACAGACAGACATACGGGAGGAGTGCCTGATGTGAACATTGAAATGTGCGTTAATATTGCTGTGCACTACATTGTCTTTCTTTCTCTCTTCCTTTCTACCTCAGTCTGACCTCTTCTGCCTACTCACTGTTGGTGTAGAGCAGCGGTTCCCAAAGTGGGCGGTACCGCCCCGTTGGGGGCGGTGAGATTACCGAGGTGGGCGCTAATAGGTACGAGAGGTGGAAGGGAACGCTGTTATTATCACAGGGGGGCGCTAGTAGACAAGTAGTGCATTTATTTTTGTAATAAAATTGAAATAAAGTAATTTTTGTGTTAAAAATAAAAATGAACTAAATTTCTTAGTATTTTAATTTATGAATCTTATTGAAGGACATATTTTGTTAATAAACTGTTGCTAGATGAATTATTGTTAATCATAAAAATATAACAAATTTTAATTTATTAATTAACACATAAAACATTAAGTTTAACTTTTACAATTTTATTTAAACGATTTTTTAAATATAAAATAAAAGTGGAAACAAAAGCGCATTTATGTTTTTGAAAAAAGATGGGGGGGCGCTGTGGGTGTGTATATGGAACTAAGGGGGGCTGTGGGTGTGTATATGGAACTAAGGGGGCGCTGTGGGTGTGTATATGGAACTAAGGGGGCGCTGTGGGTGTGTATATGGAACTAAGGGGGCGCTGTGGGTGTGTATATGGAACTAAGGGGGGCTGTGGGTGTGTATATGGAACTAAGGGGCGCTGTGGGTGTGTATATGGAACTAAGGGGGCGCTGTGGGTGTGTATATGGAACTAAGGGGCGCTGTGGGTGTGTATATGGAACTAAGGGGGCGCTGTGGGTGTGTATATGGAACTAAGGGGGGCTGTGGGTGTGTATATGGAACTAAGGGGCGCTGTGGGTGTGTATATGGAACTAAGGGGGCGCTGTGGGTGTGTATATGGAACTAAGGGGCGCTGTGGGTGTGTATATCGAACTAAGGGGGCGCTGTGGGTGTGTATATGGAACTAAGGGGGCGCTGTGGGTGTGTATATGAACTAAGGGGCGCTGTGGGTGTGTATATGGAACTAAGGGGGCGCTGTGGGTGTGTATATGGAACTAAGGGGCGCTGTGGGTGTGTATATGGAACTAAGGGGCGCTGTGGGTGTGTATATGGAACTAAGGGGGCGCTGTGGGTGTGTATATGGAACTAAGGGGCGCTGTGGGTGTGTATATGGAACTAAGGGGGCGCTGTGGGTGTGTATATGGAACTAAGGGGGCTGTGGGTGTGTATATGGAACTAAGGGGCGCTGTGGGTGTGTATATGGAACTAAGGGGGCGCTGTGGGTGTGTATATGGAACTAAGGGGCGCTGTGGGTGTGTATATGGAACTAAGGGGCGCTGTGGGTGTGTATATGGAACTAAGGGGGCGCTGTGGGTGTGTATATGGAACTAAGGGGCGCTGTGGGTGTGTATATGGAACTAAGGGGGCGCTGTGGGTGTGTATATGGAACTAAGGGGGCGCTGTGGGTGTGTATATGGAACTAAGGGGCGCTGTGGGTGTGTATATGGAACTAAGGGGGCGCTGTGGGTGTGTATATGGAACTAAGGGGCGCTGTGGGTGTGTATATGGAACTAAGGGGCGCTGTGGGTGTGTATATGGAACTAAGGGGGCTGTGGGTGTGTATATGGAACTAAGGGGCGCTGTGGGTGTGTATATGGAACTAAGGGGCGCTGTGGGTGTGTATATGGAACTAAGGGGCGCTGTGGGTGTGTATATGGAACTAAGGGGGCTGTGGGTGTGTATATGGAACTAAGGGGCGCTGTGGGTGTGTATATGGAACTAAGGGGCGCTGTGGGTGTGTATATGGAACGAAGGGGCGCTGTGGGTGTGTATATGGAACGAAGGGGCGCTGTGGGTGTGTATATGGAACTAAGGGGGCTGTGAGTGTGTATATGGAACTAAGGGGCGCTGTGGGTGTGTATATGGAACTAAGGGGCGCTGTGGGTGTGTATATGGAACTAAGGGGCGCTGTGGGTGTGTATATGGAACTAAGGGGCGCTGTGGGTGTGTATATGGAACTAAGGGGCGCTGTGGGTGTGTATATGGAACTAAGGGGTGCTGTGGGTGTGTATATGGAACTAAGGGCGCTGTGGGTGTGTGTATAGGAACTAAGGGGCGCTGTGGGTGTGTGTATGGAACTAAGGGGCTCTGTGGGTGTGTATATGGAACTAAGGGGCGCTGTGGGTGTGTATATGGAACTAAGGGGCGCTGTGGGTGTGTATATGGAACTAAGGGGCGCTGTGGGTGTGTATATGGAACTAAGGGGCGCTGTGGGTGTGTATATGGAACTAAGGGGCGCTGTGGGTGTGTATATGGAACTAAGGGGCGCTGTGGGTGTGTATATGGAACTAAGGGGCGCTGTGGGTGTGTATATGGAACTAAGGGGCGCTGTGGGTGTGTATATGGAACTAAGGGCGCTGTGGGTGTGTATATGGAACTAAGGGGCGCTGTGGGTGTGTAATATGGAACTAAGGGGCGCTGTGGGTGTGTATATGGAACTAAGGGGCGCTGTGGGTGTGTATATGGAACTAAGGGGCGCTGTGGGTGTGTATATGAAACTAAGGGGCGCTGTGGGTGTGTATATGGAACGAAGGGGCGCTGTGGGTGTGTATATGGAACTAAGGGGCGCTGTGGGTGTGTATATGGAACTAAGGGGCGCTGTGGGTGTGTATATGGAACTAAGGGGCGCTGTGGGTGTGTATATGGAACTAAGGGGCGCTGTGGGTGTGTATATGGAACTAAGGGGCGCTGTGGGTGTGTATATGGAACTAAGGGGCGCTGTGGGTGTGTATATGAAACTAAGGGGCGCTGTGGGTGTGTATATGGAACTAAGGGGCGCTGTGGGTGTGTATATGGAACTAAGGGGCGCTGTGGGTGTGTAAAATGGAACTAAGGGGCGCTGTGGGTGTGTATATGGAACTAAGGGGCGCTGTGGGTGTGTATATGGAACTAAGGGGCGCTGTGGGTGTGTATATGAAACTAAGGGGCGCTGTGGGTGTGTATATGGAACTAAGGGGCGCTGTGGGTGTGTATATGGAACTAAGGGGCGCTGTTGGTGTGTATATGGAACTAAGGGGCGCTGTGGGTGTGTATATGAAACTAAGGGGCGCTGTGGGTGTGTATATGGAACGAAGGGGCGCTGTGGGTGTGTATATGGAACTAAGGGGCGCTGTGGGTGTGTATATGGAACTAAGGGGCGCTGTGGGTGTGTATATGGAACTAAGGGGCGCTGTGGGTGTGTATATGGAACTAAGGGGCGCTGTGGGTGTGTATATGGAACTAAGGGGGCGGTGGACCGAAAAGGTTTGGGAACCGCTGGTGTAGAGTTTATTGTTGCATATGATCACACTCAATGACACACCACACTCGGTAGGACTCCTCTGGACGAGGGATCGGCCCGTCGCAGAGATCAGTAAACGTCCTATCTTGCTATAAATAACGCAATCAATCATCGCTCAACAGCATTATGTGCAGATCTGTTCGGCTAAAATCGGCCAATAAATGCGAAAAATACAGACGAACGTTCATTTTGTCCCAAAAGCAAAGCACGGTGTTCAGTGCGTCGTGTTTCCACAAATCCCACATCTGTTCACCGGCGCCACATGAAGCTCTTTCGTACCGAATTTCGAACAAATCTGTTAAGAGATATGGCAACTATGGTAGCATTTTATTTACGCCCTTAAGTAAAATATGTCACTGTGCCGAATTTCGCGAAACTTGTTTTGCGTAAAGAAATTTCATGAAATTTCAACAAACGGCGTAAAGTGGTATTTCTTTACCGACTTTTCAGGGCAACGTATCGGTCTCATCTTCAAGTGTCAAACGTCTTCTTGTACTTCTGACCCTTGAAGATGGGATCGATACATTTCCCGAAACGACAGTAAATAATTACCAATCGACGCTGCGTAATATCTCAGAAGAGCCCATAATAGATCGCAGACAGACGGACTGACGTTCTCTCCACACAGGGCGTTCAGGTTTTACTTCATACGAAACGTCTGAAAGCGTGAGACATTTAACCAGTAGCTGCAGCTAACTCAATCCCAGCTTTCCGCCAACACACAAGTACAGTCGCAGTGTGCTGACATGTCAGCAGGGATATGACTGCAGCTGTGGGGCAGAGAACACGGCACAACGCTGCACGACCTTGTGACCTTGACACTGGGCACACGGCGTCTATATATAGCACACTAACCGGTTAGTGCAGTGTGCTGCAGCTGTTGTCGCAGTGATCAACCGTTCAACGCCCAGTGGTTACTATATGTACCACCACGTTTAACACTCACAAATTCCACGTTCTGCCCACACAGTGTATTTATGTGTTTTGTGTGGATCTCAGAACAAACAGCGATTATTTCACTGTACAACATTAACTGACTGGTTTGTATAACTGAGACGGAGTGTGTTTACTGTGCGGTACGGACTGTATTTATGTGTTTTGTGTGGATCTCAGAACAAACAGCGATTATTTCACTGTACAGCATTAACTGACTGGTTTGTATAACTGAGACGGAGTGTGTTTACTGCGCGGTACGGACTGTATTTATATGTTTTGTGTGGATCTCAGAACAAACAGCGATTGTTTCACTGTACAACATTAACTGACTGGTTTGTATAACTGAGACGGAGTGTGTTTACTGCGCGGTACGGACTGTATTTATGTGTTTTGTGTGGATCTCAGAACAAACAGCGATTATTTCACTGTACAACAGTAACTGACTGGTTTGTATAACTGAGACGGAGTGTGTTTACTGCGCGGTACGGACTGTATTTATGTGTTTTGTGTGGATCTCAGAACAAACAGCGATTATTTCACTGTACAACATTAACTGACTGGTTTGTATAACTGAGACGGAGTGTGTTTACTGCGCGGTACGGACTGTATTTATGTGTTTTGTGTGGATCTCAGAACAAACAGCGATTATTTCACTGTACAGCATTAACTGACTGGTTTGTATAACTGAGACGGAGTGTGTTTACTGCGCGGTACGGACTGTATTTATGTGTTTTGTGTGGATCTCAGAACAAACAGCGATTATTTCACTGTACAACATTAACTGACTGGTTTGTATAACTGAGACGGAGTGTGTTTACTGCGCGGTACGGACTGTATTTATGTGTTTTGTGTGGATCTCAGAACAAACAGCGATTATTTCATTGTACAACATTACAATTCCGCTGGTGTCCCAAGACACTGCCTGCCATTGGCCACGTTAATTTCGGTAAAGGCGGCACCTGCAGCAGCCAAACGCTCGCCTTGAACCGCAAGGTCGACCGGTCCAGCAACACAGACAGTTTGTAAGGCTTAGCTAGATAATAGCCCCATTTAGCTTCTCGCAACAAGCTTATGCAACATCAGACCGTGTTACTGTGCAGAGGTCGTGCGTCTGTCTGTCTGTCTGTCACACAAACACACATTATGTTCGCGGTTAAAATGTGTCCACGAAACGGTGGACATTCTGAAGACAGAATTGAATTTAACAACGAAACCGTAACTTGATGGAGCGTAGTGCTGCTTCAGAAGCTAAGGATTCTTCGTCTCCTCAAGAAATTCCCTGCATTTTGCGGATTTTATTGGTCACGAATGTTCATTACCGTCTTCACAACAGCCCACTACTTGTCCCTACCTTGAACCAAATAAAGTTTTGACTTCTGTTCATCAAAATACACAACGCTATTTCAAGTAATAATGTACGTGGCCTATGTTGCTAATTAGTGCTTTCTTGCCTGTATTAATGATATGCAATTACAATCAAACTTATGCCTTGAGCTGTTTACAGGTGGAACCCCTCGCTAGGGATGTGGCAAATAGGCCCCAAACCTTGTGACAGGCGCCACAAAGGGCCGCTTATTAAATTAAAAATTTGTGGTATACTTTTGATTTCTTTCCTGAAATTTCTTCTACACGTAAATACTGGATACACCAAAGTTATACCTGACCACAATTCCATTCCTACCAACTGTAATACAACAAACACACAGATATTTTCCGAAAAGTGTGGCATCACTCCCCGAATGAGTATACAGAGTGTTGGGCATAAAGCGTACCGAACGTTGGGATGTCATTCAGTGAGTAAATTTGAGTAAGAAATGCCACATCAACATATGCCCAATGCTATATCAACATATGCCCAATGCTACATCAACATATGCCCAATGCTATATCAACATATGCCCAATGCTACATCAACATATGCCCAATGCTACATCAACATATGCCCAATGCTATATCAACATATGCCCAATGCTATATCAACATATGCCCAATGCTACATCAACATATGCCCAATGCTATATCAACATATGCCCAATGCTATATCAACATATGCCCAATGCTACATCAACATATGCCCAATGCTATATCAACATATGCCCAATGCTACATCAACATATGCCCAATGCTATATCAACATATGCCCAATGCTATATCAACATATGCCCAATGCTACATCAACATATGCCCAATGCTATATCAACATATGCCCAATGCTACATCAACATATGCCCAATGCTACATCAACATATGCCCAATGCTATATCAACATATGCCCAATGCTATATCAACATATGCCCAATGCTATATCAACATATGCCCAATGCTATATCAACATATGCCCAATGCTATATCCATATATGCCCAATGCTATATCAACATATGCCCAATGCTATATCAACAATATGCCCAATGCTATATCAACATATGCCCAATGCTATATCCATATATGCCCAATGCTATATCAACATATGCCCAATGCTATATCCATATATGCCCAATGCTATATCAACATATGCCCAATGCTATATCAACAGTTACATCACTACGACAGTCCTAAAGCATGCATGCTACACGGCTGTAACCGAAAATCTCAAAAACAGTGTTGGGACGTCTTTCAGACGTCCCACACTGTGGCTTTCCCCTCCCACCGCGCACATTTTCACGAAGGCCACAGTGCAACAGCGCAGTCGCAGTTAGCGGTAGTTAAATACTGTACTGTAACTTTATCGTTCTTTGTCGCAACGTAACAATAGCCTTTCGGAGAATTCGTTTATCTTGTAGTAATACGAGATGTCAGATAGAGGTTACTTCATCAAGATACACATATGTATATCGATGATATATCGATTATTTTAAAACAGCTGAGCGCCATATCACTTTGTTCAGATGTGCAGTCATTTATCTATCGGCCACGACACAAGCACGCACTGTAAAAACTTGTTGCTAATCGCGGCCATGTTTATTAGTTTGCACACAATCTACGTGTCAACCACGTGTTAAGGAGTGCAAACAACTGTTGTTCTTTGAAATACAAACAACAAGTATTTTCATGACAACAACGAACAGGACCGTAACAGGAGAACAGGGCAGGCAGGTCGACACGTTTTTGGTGGGGTTAAGTTCAAAAAGACACAAAATTTAAGTCATTTTAACCCAAGTGCTCACCATTTTGTTACCCTCAAAATTATACCGCAATGCTGTGTGTTTGATACGAAGTGTACATACGGCACACAGGCAGCTGTAAAGAACGCCAAACACAGACGCACGGCAGTCTAACGGCCCACATTTCCTCATGTGATACTGAGACTCACTCAGTCACAAGCACACAACAGCAGCATACGGACGTCAACATCTATACAAGACCAACTGCCAGCAATTTTAACAATTTTTAGTAACAATAATTGTAACAATTTTAACAATTTCAACAACTACCAACTACACAGCGCTCTATGTTCACAATATATAGTGCTATACTATATACTTCTAACGCAACATAAACACTACATACAGCAAGACATTGCAAGAAACTACTTCAACAAACTTTGTATACCGGTGATTGTCAATGTAAATAATAGCCTTAAACAGTGTAACGTTGTGATAATACTAAATGGGGCAGTGAACAGTGAAGTGAACTTATTGATGTACCGTGATGATGGCAGAGTGACGGCCGAAACATGTGTAGGGTGAATTGAACAAGAATACGAAAATAAAAGTGCATTTGTTGGTTAAAAAACTGAAAATTAATGTCAAGATGCACGGTGAACACAACGTGACATTAGTGTCAAGATGCACGGTGAACACAACGTGACATTAGTGTCAAGATGCACGGTGAACACAACGTGACATTAGTGTCAAGATGCACGGTGAACACAACGTGACATTAGTGTCAAGATGCACGGTGAACACAACGTGACATTAGTGTCAAGATGCACGGTGAACACAACGTGACATTAGTGTCAAGATGCACGGTGAACACAACGTGACATTAGTGTCAAGATGCACGGTGAACACAACGTGACATTAGTGTCAAGATGCACGGTGAACACAACGTGACATTAGTGTCAAGATGCACGGTGAACACAACGTGACATTAGTGTCAAGATGTACGGTGAACACAACGTGACATTAATGTCAAGATGCACGGTGAACACAACATGACATTAGTGTCAAGATGCACGGTGAACACAACGTGACATTAGTGTCAAGATGCACGGTGAACACAACGTGACATTAGTGTCAAGATGCACGGTGAACACAACGTGACATTAGTGTCAAGATGCACGGTGAACACAACGTGACATTAGTGTCAAGATGCACGGTGAACACAACGTGACATTAGTGTCAAGATGCACGGTGAACACAACGTGACATTAGTGTCAAGATGCACGGTGAACACAACGTGACATTAGTGTCAAGATGTACGGTGAACACAACGTGACATTAATGTCAAGATGCACGGTGAACACAACATGACATTAGTGTCAAGATGCACGGTGAACACAACGTGACATTAGTGTCAAGATGCACGGTGAACACAACGTGACATTAGTGTCAAGATGTACGGTGAACACAACGTGACATTAATGTCAAGATGCACGGTGAACACAACATGACATTAGTGTCAAGATGCACGGTGAACACAACGTGACATTAATGTCAAGATGTACGGTGAACACAACGTGACATTAGTGTCAAGATGCACGGTGAACACAACGTGACATTAGTGTCAAGATGCACGGTGAACACAACGTGAAATTAATGTCAAGATGCACGGTGAACACAACGTGAAATTAATGTCAAGATGCACGGTGAACACAACGTGAAATTAATGTCAAGATGCACGGTGAACACAACGTGACATTAGTGTCAAGATGCACGGTGAACACAACGTGACATTAGTGTCAAGATGTACGGTGAACACAACGTGACATTAGTGTCAAGATGCACGGTGAACACAACGTGACATTAGTGTCAAGATGTACGGTGAACACAACGTGACATTAGTGTCAAGATGCACGGTGAACACAACGTGACATTAGTGTCAAGATGCACGGTGAACACAACGTGACATTAGTGTCAAGATGCACGGTGAACACAACGTGACATTAGTGTCAAGATGCACGGTGAACACAACGTGACATTAGTGTCAAGATGTACGGTGAACACAACGTGACATTAATGTCAAGATGCACGGTGAACACAACGTGACATTAGTGTCAAGATGCACGGTGAACACAACGTGACATTAGTGTCAAGATGTACGGTGAACACAACGTGACATTCATCTCAACATCACCAACAAAATCATACCTCCAAAGCACGACATCAAGTAACTACAGCAAACAGCCACACTGGCACTGCACATATGCAGCGGGAAGTACTGATGTAAGTACAGAACGTTGAATGTGGGAAATAACAGTACATGTAGCGTGACTGTAACTACAGAATAGCCGTGAAACTGTGTACCGTACTTACATGGTTTGTTTGAGGTACGTAGTTGTAAACACACTGTGTAAAGGTGATAACGAGTAATAAAAATAATAATAACAATAATAATAACAATTTTTTCTGTTGTATTACGTGTGTTATTTACCGACGTTAGCAACTGCTAAAGTTGTAAAGTGTCGGTGATAAATAAATCAAATTATATATATATATATATATATATAATTTCTTCTTCAACCAGCGACAAGCCGACCTGCAAAATATTAATATGCACGCGCTGCTCCACGTCATTTTTCACGATGATTTACTAACTCAGTACGCTGACAGTTATTCAATTATGATTGCATACATCTGAGGTTCACTAATCTCATTGCGCAATGTATCATCGATTTTATGATCAGGGTGACCACTATCATCACGATTATCATCACTCATTATCAGTTACAAAATGCTTCAGCCAGTTCCCTTGCACGACGCACTTACACAAGCACTAGCAATCCAATAACAAATGAATATGTCTGGATACACGATAACAGCTGTCCTTATCGTGATGCCAACCTGACAACCTGGTAAACATGGAAACCGTCGAACAGGCCGCCCGGGCTGTGACGTCACAAGACTGTAGCCATGGCAACGAGGGGTCCACATGCTGTATTATGTTATTAGAGACCTGTTGTGTGACAGCACGTCCTACAGCACCGCAGTTTGTCGCCTGACAACTCGCGGTGACTACTGACATATGCAGTGTCCTGTGTTCAGAACACAGCTGTCAATAGGATTGTCATCTGGCGTGTTGCGAGCTTTTAGAGTCTCGGATTGTTCAGTCCTGTTTTATGTTAAAACACTAACAGCCAGCAAGACAGTCCTTATAACAAGTACAAATATCTCGGGTCCTTCGTTAGCAGCAAAGGCACGACCGATGTAACAATTAAAACAGATGTCAGTAGCAGACACACTGTACTGTCAGTAGCAGACACACTGTACTGTCAGTAGCAGACACACTGTACTGTCAGTAGCAGACACACTGTACTGTCAGTAGCAGACACACTGTACTGTCAGTAGCAGACACACTGTACTGTCAGTAGCAGACACACTGTACTGTCAGTAGCAGACACACTGTACTGTCAGTAGCAGACACACTGTACTGTATGTACGTTGGTTTTAGGCTTCCGCCGCGATGTTCATGAGATCTGCGCTCTTCTGGGATGTTACGTAGTGTTGAGTGGTAATTCTTTATCGACGTTTCGGGGTTCTTGACCCTTGAAGATGGGACCGACAGGTTGTCCCGAAACTTCGGTAAAGAATTACCACTCGACGCGGTATGTATGTTGAACCAAAAGTTCCTGTACAAAACAGAAGTAACAAGAAAAGCAAAACCAACCGCACACAAAACAACATATATATATATATATATATATATATACACACCAATAATGACATGTGGGTGCCAATCGTGGCCGCCACGTTTGAGCCTCCTTCTCTAAGACCATTTGCTACGACACCTTACCCTCACACGTGCATTTGCACTAATAATTTGGACGCATTTCGACTGTTGCCTTCGCAGTTCAGTACTTAACCATCCCCGGCAGGGAAAAGAAGTGTTCTTCTCCTCCAAAGTTTTCAGACCAGCTCCGAGGCCCACCCGTACTCATATTCAGTGGGTACAGGGGGTTCTTTCCTAGGGTAAAGCGGTCGGAGCTTGAATCTGACCTCTCACACTTAGTGCCGATATTAACAGTACGTGCAGCTCCATCTCCGCTCTCCTTATTGGCGTTCGTTGGGTCGGAGAGGGTCAACGTCTGTCACAGGCGTCTAGCGCTGAACAAGACGTCTGTCACAGGCGTCTAGCGCTGAACAAGACGTCTGTCACAGGCGTGTCGAGCGCTGAACAAGACGTCCGTCACAGGCGTGTCGAGCGCTGAACAAGACGTCTGTCACAGGCGTGTCGAGCGCTGAACAAGACGTCCGTCACAGGCGTGTCGAGCGCTGAACAAGACGTCTGTCACAGGCGTGTCGAGCGCTGAACAAGACGTCTGTCACAGGCGTGTCGAGCGCTGAACAAGACGTCTGTCACAGGGGTGTCGAGCGCTGAACAAGACGTCCGTCACAGGCGCGTCGAGCGCTGAACAAGACGTCTGTCACAGGCGCGTCGAGCGCTGAACAAGACGTCTGTCACAGGCGTGTCGAGCGCTGAACAAGACGTCTGTCACAGGCGTCGAGCGCTGAACAAGACGTCTGTCACAGGCGCGTCGAGCGCTGAACAAGACGTCTGTCACAGGCGTCGAGCGCTGAACAAGACGTCTGTCACAGACGTGTCGAGCGCTGAACAAGACGTCTGTCACAGGCGCGTCGAGCGCTGAACAAGACGTCTGTCACAGGCGTGTCGAGCGCTGAACAAGACGTCTGTCACAGGCGTGTCGAGCGCTGAACAAGACGTCTGTCACAGGCGTCGAGCGCTGAACAAGACGTCTGTCACAGGCGCGTCGAGCGCTGAACAAGACGTCTGTCACAGGCGTCGAGCGCTGAACAAGACGTCTGTCACAGGCGCGTCGAGCGCTGAACAAGACGTCTGTCACAGGCGTTCGAGCGCTGAACAAGACGTCTGTCACAGGCGTGTCGAGCGCTGAACAAGACGTCTGTCACAGGCGCGTCGAGCGCTGAACAAGACGTCTGTCACAGGCGTCGAGCGCTGAACAAGACGTCTGTCACAGGCGTGTCGAGCGCTGAACAAGACGTCTGTCACAGGCGTGTCGAGCGCTGAACAAGACGTCTGTCACAGGCGTCGAGCGCTGAACAAGACGTCTGTCACAGGCGCGTCGAGCGCTGAACAAGACGTCTGTCACAGGCGTCGAGCGCTGAACAAGACGTCTGTCACAGGCGTGTCGAGCGCTGAACAAGACGTCTGTCACAGGCGTCGAGCGCTGAACAAGACGTCTGTCACAGGCGCGTCGAGCGCTGAACAAGACGTCTGTCACAGGCGTCGAGCGCTGAACAAGACGTCTGTCACAGGCGTCGGGCGCTGAACACGACGTCTGTCACAGGCGTGTCGAGCGCTGAACAAGACGTCTGTCACAGGCGTCGAGCGCTGAACAAGACGTCTGTCACAGGCGCGTCGAGCGCTGAACAAGACGTCTGTCACAGGCGCGTCGAGCGCTGAACAAGACGTCTGTCACAGGCGTCGGGCGCTGAACACGACGTCTGTCACAGGGCAGGCGCTGTAATTTTCAGCATCAGAATGTTCCGAGCTGTCAGCAGTGGCAGCCAAAGACATCCTGACGTAAGCAGTGCTCTGTGGCCGCCAGTCGCCTCATGTCAGCACTTCATCGCTGAACACCTCTTTGTATGCGTTCGCAATGCCTAAACACTGTCTTACTTTGCTTAACTGCGTTCTACGTGTGCAGTTTACTATTTTCCTGTACGCCAGTTCCCCATTCATGTCTGGCCATTTTAACACCAAAATTCCGTTACCCAATTCTGTTGTTACCGTACAGCGAGCAATAAGTGCACGCACACACGCACACACACGCACCGTCCCCAACTGCCCAGACCCAGACACGTCACACAAACTAACGCTCACAGCACAACGCTGACTGCTGTCTCCACAAAACGCGCTGACATGACAAATACCCTCAACACAACAAATCAAAATACAGCACAGTTTGTACGTTCGTGAATAAATGGGACCGAAAAACAGTCACGAACATCTGAATCACGAACATTGGAAATCATTTTCAATGCAAACGCCCGTTTCTTTCCAGCAACTTACGAACTACCAGTAATAAAAGCATAAAATGATCCGAAAATGCCTAAAAATTTCCTTTCTAACAACATTCTAACACTTCTGCAAGCACAACACAGCAGTCTCAGTCCACAAAGCACGAAAGCCATCAAGCTCACCCTACAAAAGATCTTCACTGAGCTGACGTCATCTGCGCAATAGCAGGAGAGTGGGGGAAGCCGGCTCGCCAGTCACGTGGTCTCATCCCGATCCGTTGGAATCAGTCACGAAAGGCCGAACAATGGTATTAATATGAGTGATTATGAAAGGTCGAAGTCCCAGACATCGACGATCACGAACTTGGAGACACGTCACTGTCACTTAACGCACGGTGCGAAGTTCTGTGTCGCGTTAATGCAATAAGCAGAGCTGGGACACAGTCACATGACACTGTGACACATGTCAAGCCACTCATTCACATGACACTGTGACACATGTCAAGCCACTCATTCACATGACACTGTGACACATGTCAAGCCACTCATTCACATGACACTGTGACACATGTCAAGCCACTCATTCACATGACACTGTGACACATGTCAAGCCACTCATTCACATGACACTGTGACACATGTCAAGCCACTCATTCACATGACACTGTGACACATGTCAAGCCACTCATTCACATGGCACTGTGACACATGTCAAGCCACTCATTCACATGACACTGTGACACATGTCAAGCCACTCATTCACATGACACTGTGACACATGTCAAGCCACTCATTCACATGACACTGTGACACATGTCAAGCCACTCATTCACATGACACTGTGACACATGTCAAGCCACTCATTCACATGACACTGTGACACATGTCAAGCCACTCATTCACATGACACTGTGACACATGTCAAGCCACTCATTCACAAGACACTGTGACACATTTCAAGCCACTCATTCACATGACACTGTGACACATTTCAAGCCACTCATTCACATGACACTGTGACACATGTCAAGCCACTCATTCACATGACACTGTGACACATGTCAAGCCACTCATTCACATGACACTGTGACACATGTCAAGCCACTCATTCACATGACACTGTGACACGTGTCAACCCACTCATTCACATGACACTGTGACACATGTCAAGCCACTCATTCACATGACACTGTGACACATGTCAAGCCACTCATTCACATGACACTGTGACACATGTCAAGCCACTCATTCACATGACACTGTGACACATGTCAAGCCACTCATTCACATGACACTGTGACACATGTCAAGCCACTCATTCACAAGACACTGTGACACATTTCAAGCCACTCATTCACAAGACACTGTGACACATTTCAAGCCACTCATTCACAAGACACTGTGACACATTTCAAGCCACTCATTCACATGACACTGTGACACATTTCAAGCCACTCATTCACATGACACTGTGACACATGTACAGCGGTTTGGCGCTTCGCCTGAACAAAGTTATTCAACTCAGCTGTACTGCGCTGCATTCCGAAACGTCCAGACCGGCTCTGGCGCCCACCCAGCTTCCCGTTTAGTGCGCGACGGAAGAAAATCGGCCGGAGCATCAAGTTGACGACTCGCCTCCATCTACCTCCGAGGTTAAGAACACGTGGAGCTGTACCTACACTTCCCACGTCTTCCTTCACGACGTGTACAGAAACAACATTTGTGCTTGGAATTCAAAGAGAAGAGAGCGAGGCACAAAAGGTGGTCATGGTAACGCTGAAAAAACACGTAGCACATACAGGTGGTACAAGACTTCATGTCTTAACTTCAGTATGTTATCTCTGACGCCGACACGTGGGCAATCCAGCGGGAAGTAAATAGCTGTTGGGGCATTTATAGTAACAGGCAGTAAAGTAGTAACAGGCAGTAAAGTAGTAACAGGCAGTAAAGTAGTAACAGGCAGTAAAGTAGTAACAATAAAATGTGCCAGCTGAACCACCTGACACACAAGTACAGTAACATCAAAATGTGCCAGCTGAACCACCTGACACACAAGTACATTAACATCAAAATGTGCCAGCTGAACCACCTGACACACAAGTACATTAACATCAAAATGTGCCAGCTGAACCACCTGACACACAAGTACATTAACATCAAAATGTGCCAGCTGAACCACCTGACACACAAGTACATTAACATCAAAATGTGCCAGCTGAACCACCTGACACACAAGTACATTAACATCAAAATGTGCCAGCTGAACCACCTGACACACAAGTACATTAACATCAAAATGTGCCAGCTGAACCACCTGACACACAAGTACATTAACATCAAAATGTGCCAGCTGAACCACCTGACACACAAGTACATTAACATCAAAATGTGCCAGCTGAACCACCTGACACACAAGTACATTAACATCAAAATGTGCCAGCTGAACCACCTGACACACAAGTACATTAACATCAAAATGTGCCAGCTGAACCACCTGACACACAAGTACATTAACATCAAAATGTGCCAGCTGAACCACCTGACACACAAGTACATCAACATCAAAATGTGCCAGCTGAACCACCTGACACACAAGTACATTAACATCAAAATGTGCCAGCTGAACCACCTGACACACAAGTACATTAACATCAAAATGTGCCAGCTGAACCACCTGACACACAAGTACATCAACATCAAAATGTGCCAGCTGAACCACCTGACACACAAGTACAGTACATAACAGCACCATCAACGGTACCACAAACAGTGTCAAGACAGTAACAAGGCAGACACAACTTACATAATAAAGCAATGTAGTGACATCTGAGCTCTTCCGAGATATTACACAACGTCGAATGGTAATCCTTTACCGACGTTTCGGGACAACCTATCGGTGCCATCTTCAAGGATCAAGACTACCATTGAAGATGGGACCGATACACTGTTCCAAAACGTCGGTACAGGATTACCACTCGACGTTGTGTAATACCCCAGAAGAGCGCAGATCACATCAACATCGCTGCGGAAGTCTGATATCACTGACAATACAGAACGGTCTGCCACATAGCTAACATAAATAGACACGTGCTTGGATGCAGTTTTGTTACACACGTGCTGTTACACACGTGCTGTTGCACACGTGCTGTTCGTCACGATCAGAACCAATCACAAACATTTTTATCTGTATTTTAAACTTTAATATATATTTTAAACTATGTATTGTTTTTAAAATTTAATATTTTATTGGTTCCATTGACTTTTGTAATATTTTGGTGTGTCTGTCCTTTGTAATGCATCTCCCTGAAGATGGCCACATGAGTGTCCGAAACTTGTAGCAGGTATACGGTGTGTATACTTCCATACACTTATGTGTTGGTTTTGATATCATATCTAACACCGAAGTACTTGTAACACAGAGTATCACCCATTTTTAGCCGTGCAGTGACAATGCACATGTATCTCCGGCATCGCGTCTCTCCTCATTGGATTGGGCGTGGCGGTCCACGCATATTGCACTAACAAAGAGTGCAAATACGAGAGGCGTTGTTACGTCGCGTGTCGGATGCTGCACACATGCTGACGTGAGCTGCACACATGCTGACGTGAGCTGCACACAAGCTGACGTGAGCTGCACACATGCTGACGTGAGCTGCACACATGCTGACGTGAGCTGCACACATGCTGACGTGAGCTGCACACATGCTGACGTGAGCTGCACACAAGCTGACGTGAGCTGCACACATGCTGACGTGAGCTGCACACAAGCTGACGTCAGCTGCACACAAGCTGACGTGAGCTGCACACATGCTGACGTGAGCTGCACACAAGCTGACGTGAGCTGCACACATGCTGACGTGAGCTGCACACATGCTGACGTGAGCTGCACACATGCTGACGTGAGCTGCACACAAGCTGACGTGAGCTGCACACATGCTGACGTGAGCTGCACACATGCTGACGTGAGCTGCACACATGCTGACGTGAGCTGCACACATGCTGACGTGAGCTGCACACATGCTGACGTGAGCTGCACACATGCTGACGTGAGCTGCACACAAGCTGACGTGAGCTGCACACATGCTGACGTGAGCTGCACACATGCTGACGTGAGCTGCACACATGCTGACGTGAGCTGCACACAAGCTGACGTCAGCTGCACACAAGCTGACGTGAGCTGCACACATGCTGACGTGAGCTGCACACAAGCTGACGTGAGCTGCACACATGCTGACGTGAGCTGCACACAAGCTGACGTGAGCTGCACACATGCTGACGTGAGCTGCACACATGCTGACGTGAGCTGCACACATGCTGACGTGAGCTGCACACAAGCTGACGTGAGCTGCACACATGCTGACGTGAGCTGCACACAAGCTGACGTGAGCTGCACACATGCTGACGTGAGCTGCACACAAGCTGACGTCAGCTGCACACAAGCTGACGTGAGCTGCACACATGCTGACGTGAGCTGCACACAAGCTGACGTGAGCTGCACACATGCTGACGTGAGCTGCACACATGCTGACGTGAGCTGCACACATGCTGACGTGAGCTGCACACAAGCTGACGTGAGCTGCACACATGCTGACGTGAGCTGCACACATGCTGACGTGAGCTGCACACATGCTGACGTGAGCTGCACACATGCTGACGTGAGCTGCACACATGCTGACGTGAGCTGCACACATGCTGACGTGAGCTGCACACAAGCTGACGTGAGCTGCACACATGCTGACGTGAGCTGCACACATGCTGACGTGAGCTGCACACAAGCTGACGTGAGCTGCACACATGCTGACGTGAGCTGCACACAAGACTTCACAAGACTGTACTTAGTCGTACTGAACATTTGCTGTAACAACTGCATGAAGTCCTTCCTGTCAAAGAACTTCCCCTGGCAGCTGGCTGCCGCACACAACACCGTTTCCCCTCCCCACATAACTAACTCTTCCTTCATCTCAAATCCGCTGGGACCCTGACACTGCACCAACCCACCCTCTAGCGACCGCAAAATTCTGTTTAGGCTCTGACTCACAAATGTGTATCTCTTAGTACTGCTCTTGTGAATGAAGATGTTTGTTTGTTTTAGCGCTTTATCGGCCTGCAGCGCGATGCAGGAATTCCGCTAGCTGTACTGTGGGACAAGAAATATGCGAAAGTTGCGACGTATCGTACGTGTCAGCTCTGCAGCCAGCACGTGGCAAACTCTGCTACTGTGTTCATCGCCAAATTTTATCACTAGGTGGCTCTCGGCATCGTGTTATTTGCAATACTTGCATCAAGCGAACACTTCCGCTGTTGCTGCTGCTGCTGTTGACACACTCAATCACACACACACAGCGGCCTGCTAAGTAATGACAAGTCAGTTAACACGTAGTTACATGACGTACACAACGCACAGGTAAAGGTCAAAGGTCATCTTGTACCTCTGCACGCTATGAAGACTAAAAAGAGCAGTACAGGCGCAACTCCACTCATCCATAAACTCGACACTATATAGAATTGAGAGACCAGCTTCACGCTCCGACCGCTCTGCCCTCGGCACCCATTCAATAGGAGGTTGAGTGTGACGCACAGCCGGTCTGGATTTTATAAGAAGACAAGAAAATTTGAGATGCAGGCGGGCAGATGGAACTAAAACAGATGTTGTGACAGTCTGAATGGTTTGCTGATTTGTTTGTAGGTGTGCTTTTGTTTTATAAGAATAAATCCTAAGGAATATGACGAAACGTCATTTAAAACGTCGACAAAATATGGAAAAATATTGTGTTTCGGACAACACTGTCACCATAGCTACAGACTGTACAGTACTGCAAGTCTGTATAGCACTAACTGCTCTACATGTTTCGGACAACACTGTCACCATAGCTACAGACTGTACAGTACTGCAAGTCTGTATAGCACTAACTGCTCTACATGTTTCGGACAACACTGTCACCATAGCTACAGACTGTAGAGTACTGCAAGTCTGTATAGCACTAACTGCTCTACATGTTTCGGACAACACTGTCACCATAGCTACAGACTGTACAGTACTGCAAGTCTGTATAGCACTAACTGCTCTACATGTTTTGTAGAACACTGTCACCATAGCTACAGACTGTACAGTACTGCAAGTCTGTATAGCACTAACTGCTCTACATGTTTTGTAGAACACTGTCACCATAGCTACAGACTGTACAGTACTGCAAGTCTGTATAGCACTAACTGCTCTACATGTTTTGTAGAACACTGTCACCATAGCTACAGACTGTACAGTACTGCAAGTCTGTATAGCACTAACTGCTCTACATGTTTTGTAGAACACTGTCACCATAGCTACAGACTGTACAGTACTGCAAGTCTGTATAGCACTAACTGCTCTACATGTTTCGTAGAACACTGTCACCATAGCTACAGACTGTACAGTACTGCAAGTCTGTATAGCACTAACTGCTGTACATGTTTGGTAGAACACTGTCACCATAGCTACAGACTGTACAGTACTGCAAGTCTGTATAGCACTAACTGCTCTACATGTTTCGTAGAACACTGTCACCATAGCTACAGACTGTACAGTACTGCAAGTCTGTATAGCACTAACTGCTGTACATGTTTGGTAGAACACTGTCACCATAGCTACAGACTGTACAGTACTGCAAGTCTGTATAGCACTAACTGCTCTACATGTTTCGGAGAACACTGTCACCATAGTTACAGACTGTACAGTACTGCAAGTCTGTATAGCACTAACTGCTCTACATGTTTTGTAGAACACTGTCACCATAGCTACAGACTGTACAGTACTGCAAGTCTGTATAGCACTAACTGCTCTACATGTTTTGTAGAACACTGTCACCATAGCTACAGACTGTACAGTACTGCAAGTCTGTATAGCACTAACTGCTCTACATGTTTTGTAGAACACTGTCACCATAGCTACAGACTGTACAGTACTGCAAGTCTGTATAGCACTAACTGCTCTACATGTTTTGTAGAACACTGTCACCATAGCTACAGACTGTACAGTACTGCAAGTCTGTATAGCACTAACTGCTCTACATGTTTCGGTAGAACACTGTCACCATAGCTACAGACTGTACAGTACTGCAAGTCTGTATAGCACTAACTGCTGTACATGTTTCGTAGAACACTGTCACCATAGCTACAGACTGTACATACTGCAAGTCTGTATAGCACTAACTGCTGTACATGTTTTCGTAGAACACTGTCACCATAGCTACAGACTGTACATACTGCAAGTCTGTATAGCACTAACTGCTGTACATGTTTTCGTAGAACACTGTCACCATAGCTACAGACTGTACAGTACTGCAAGTCTGTATAGCACTAACTGCTGTACATGTTTCGTAGAACACTGTCACCATAGCTACAGACTGTACAGTACTGCAAGTCTGTATAGCACTAACTGCTGTACATGTTTTGTAGAACACTGTCACCATAGCTACAGACTGTACAGTACTGCAAGTCTGTGATAGCACTAACTGCTGTACATGTTTCGTAGAACACTGTCACCATAGCTACAGACTGTACAGTACTGCAAGTCTGTATAGCACTAACTGCTGTACATGTTTTGTAGAACACTGTCACCATAGCTACAGACTGTACAGTACTGCAAGTCTGTATAGCACTAACTGCTTACATGTTTCTGTAGAACACTGTCACCATAGCTACAGACTGTACAGTACTGCAAGTCTGTATAGCACTAACTGCTGTACATGTTTCGTAGAACACTGTCACCATAGCTACAGACTGTACAGTACTGCAAGTCTGTATAGCACTAACTGCTGTACATGTTTTCGTAGAACACTGTCACCATAGCTACAGACTGTACAGTACTGCAAGTCTGTATAGCACTAACTGCTTACATGTTTCGGCAGTAATTGTGATATTAAGCTTTATTTTTCACGGAAAATGAAGTAAATTGTACTCAGATATTTCTACAGCAGTGACAATATTCATAATTGTGCCTGTAACAGTGCGACCGGTCTGCACTGCACTTCGCAGTACAGTTGGTCATTAAAACCTGCATACAAAGACCGTGAATGAGGACACAATTCTGTCGACTGAACACGAAGCTCCTTTAGTGATGAAGTTCCCACAAATCCGCGATACGTTTAGTGGCAGATAGAGCAGAGGAATGTATCTGACGGTGAGTGAGAGCTCTGTTAATGCTTGCAGTTGCGTAGCTACATATTTTGACATCCGAGGCGAGTAATAGCAATGGCCACCTAACAGAAATTACGAACGTTAAAACAAACGGCAACTGTCTTCTGACGAACACTCGTGACATTACGTCAGAGTGCCACGTGATTCGTGACATTACGTCACGAATCACGTGGTCGTTAAAATCAACGGGCAGGCTTATGCTGACAAAATCCCCGCTGTTATGAAAAATCCGCGTGACGTAATGGGATCAAACATGTTACGTCATTCAGTGATCCGAACTGCTGACGTACGAGAGGGGCCGAAAACTGCTGACGTCACGAAGACAATCATATAGTTCATTAATGTCATAAAGCCGAGCTAGCTGGCGCAGTCGATAAAGCAGCTGACTTGTCCGTTTTGAATTACGGCGATGTCCCTCAGTCCTTCCACGGACGTCGCCTTAAGACGAGTGACAACAGGTTCCTTCCATATCCCTTCCAATTCACTGTTCTTGATTTGCGGCCACATATATTTGTGTTTGTATGTTGAGGTGTTCATGTATTTGGTTTTGTCCACATTGATGCTTACGTTCAGTACAAGCAGTCCTGCTGTGAACTTACGTTCATACAAGCACGTCCATGCTGTGAACTTACGTTCACGTCACCAAGCAGTGCTGCGTGAACTTACGTTTGTACACACAGCAGTCCTGCTGTGAACTTACGTACAGTAAAGTAGTCCCTGCTGGAACTTACGTCAGTACAATGCAGCCGCTTGAACTTACTTCAGTAAAAGTAGTCCTGCTGTGAACTTACGTTTCAGTCAAAAGTAGTCCTAGCTGTGAACTTACGTTCAGTAAAGCAGTTCCTGCTGTGAACTACGTTCATGCAACAGTCCTGCTGTCAACTCACGTTCAGTTCAGCAGTCCGTCTGTGAAACTTACGTCAGTAAAAGTGTCCTGCTGTGAACTTACGTTCAGTAAAAGTAGTCCTGCTGTGAACTTACGTTTCAGTACAAGCAGTCCTGCTGTGAACTTCATATTCACACATAATTACGTCACACGACGTCATACCAATACACGAATTTCGGACGTCGATCAGCATTGGAGCGTGCTGACGGCTGACTGATCGCACTTTGACCTGACACAGAGGTCTCTGCATGTCACGGACAGACACCGGCCTCCAGTTCCCGCTAAGTCGTCCGGAAATAACACAGAGCCCGGATATGATGCAGCCCGCCATGCACCATTCTCATCCTGTAGCCAGCACCTCCGTCTGTCGCTTCCCTTCTGCTGTCCGCAGTCAACTGTCCCAACTCAACACAGCAGCCGTTCGGTCCAACGCCGTTCGCCGTCAGCACACCGTCACACCACTTTCGCCATTGACTGACCAAGACCCGACTTTTGAACGTAGCGTTCCTCCAGGCAGACAGACGTCGATAAAACTAAGTCGCAGTGGGCAAATGCGTTCTGCACGAACCAGCTAATCACTGTAATCCCAAACACGTATACAAATGGCCAAACATGAATGCTGTTTGTTTAGCTTCGCAATGTCTGTCTGTCCGTCTGCGTGGAACAACTTGGCCCCACTGGGCGGATTTTTTTATAAAATTTGAAAGTTCAGTATTATTCTAAAATCTGCCGAGAAAATTCAAGTGTCATTAAAATCTGACAACAATAACGGTACTGTACATGAAGACCTATGTACATTTATGATAATATCTGGCTGAGTTCTTATTACAATGGGAAATGTTTCAGACAAAAGTTGTAGAGAAAATCAACACACACATTTTATGTTCAATAACTTTTTCCCGAAAATCGTGCCGTTTATGAGATAATGTGGAAAAATATGGTACAGCCAGACAGGCTACAGATGACAATATAATACGGCGCATGCGCTGTGCATGCTGGATAACTAAGGCTACAGACACACACTCACAATGTCACTAATAAAACAGCACTCTGTCGTAACCCACACAATTCGTCAAACCCAGACAGCTGTGTCACAAACACACCTTCCGTCAAAACGCTGTGTGCACAAACAAACGCTTCTCCTTATATTAACGTAACAACATAACATACTTAAGTGTTGGTCTGTTAGTACGTTACGTCTTTTGTCTCCTGTAAACTGTGTATCGGTCGGTTACTACAAATTGCTGTTTTATGAGCGATGTGTCAAACTTATTGCTTTTACACGGCAACAATGCTTACGGGAACGCGCCTCAATACGTACATTGCCTGTCTTGGTGCAAAACAAACGTGACTGCTGTGCTAACAAACAGACTAACAGAAAGATGCAAGACATGACAGAAGGCCACAAGTAACTGACAAACAAATGCTGACAGACACTTCAGTTTGGGACAGAAGAAGCATCACTTTGTTGGAAGGTTCCTAGGTTTTGCCCGCTTGTCCTTCTGATAGCAGCTATATGAAAGTGAAGACATTGGAATGGTGGAAGTAGTGGCTTGTAATAAGCGGCTGCCGGTGGATGTTAATGTCGGTACTTTGGACAGGAATTGGGGAACTGAGTTAGCATCGGAAGGGCTGACTGCAGCAGCAGCTTGGCGTCTTGGGAACGATGTCAGCACTTGCTATGGGCGGAGGAAGACCAAGAAACTTGTGTCGAGTTGGCCGATCGCAGGACCTTCGGATGCGTACTGCCTTCTAGTCAGCAGTCTACAGTAAGTCTACTGCCTTCTAGTCAGCAGTCTACAGTACGTCTACTGCCTTCTACTCAGCAGTCTACAGTACGTCTACTGCCTTCTAGTCAGCAGTCTACAGTACGTCTACTGCCTTCTACTCAGCAGTCTACAGTACGTCTACTGCCTGCTAGTCAGCAGTTACAGTAAGTCTACTCGCAGCACTACACACGTCTACAAACCGCGGTGTCACAGGGCGACGCTCTCCACTGTCAGTCACTGCTTCACAAGTTATAGCGAATATCATTCAGTGTGGATTCCACGCTAGCGGCTAACTTAGCGGGCTGAGTGTGACTGTCTGTGACAGACAGTTCGCTAGCGGCTAACTTAGCGGGCTGAGTGTGACTGTCTGTGACAGACAGTTCGCTAGCGGCTAACTTAGCGGGCTGAGTGTGACTGTCTGTGACAGACAGTTCGCTAGCGGCTAACTTAGCGGGCTGAGTGTGACTGTCTGTGACAGACAGTTCGCTAGCGGCTAACTTAGCGGGCTGAGTGTGACTGTCTGTGACAGACAGTTCGCTAGCGGCTAACTTAGCGGGCTGAGTGTGACTGTCTGTGACAGACAGTTCGCTAGCGGCTAACTTAGCGGGCTGAGTGTGACTGTCTGTGACAGACAGTTCGCTAGCGGCTAACTTAGCGGGCTGAGTGTGACTGTCTGTGACAGACAGTTCGCTAGCGGCTAACTTAGCGGGCTGAGTGTGACTGTCTGTGACAGACAGTTCGCTAGCGGCTAACTTAGCGGGCTGAGTGTGACTGTCTGTGACAGACAGTTCGCTAGCGGCTAACTTAGCGGGCTGAGTGTGACTGTCTGTGACAGACAGTTCGCTAGCGGCTAACTTAGCGGGCTGAGTGTGACTGTCTGTGACAGACAGTTCGCTAGCGGCTAACTTAGCGGGCTGAGTGTGACTGTCTGTGACAGACAGTTCGCTAGCGGCTAACTTAGCGGGCTGAGTGTGACTGTCTGTGACAGACAGTTCGCTAGCGGCTAACTTAGCGGGCTGAGTGTGACTGTCTGTGACAGACAGTTCGCTAGCGGCTAACTTAGCGGGCTGAGTGTGACTGTCTGTGACAGACAGTTCGCTAGCGGCTAACTTAGCGGGCTGAGTGTGACTGTCTGTGACAGACAGTTCGCTAGCGGCTAACTTAGCGGGCTGAGTGTGACTGTCTGTGACAGACAGTTCGCTAGCGGCTAACTTAGCGGGCTGAGTGTGACTGTCTGTGACAGACAGTTCGCTAGCGGCTAACTTAGCGGGCTGAGTGTGACTGTCTGTGACAGACAGTTCGCTAGCGGCTAACTTAGCGGGCTGAGTGTGACTGTCTGTGACAGACAGTTCGCTAGCGGCTAACTTAGCGGGCTGAGTGTGACTGTCTGTGACAGACAGTTCGCTAGCGGCTAACTTAGCGGGCTGAGTGTGACTGTCTGTGACAGACAGTTCGCTAGCGGCACGTCAACTAAGGCCCTACACAGACTGACAACACTTCAGGGCCGTCCCTTTACGCACGCTGCACGCAACAGACATAAATAGTGAAGGTAAGGCAATGTGTTCACAGAGACAGTTAAATGTCGAAACGTGCATAAAGCACAAATCGTATAAACAGTGTCGTAGCAAAGTTAGACGTGGATTTTGCGATGTTCGAATTCCTTCGAAACAACACATCGACTGGTAAATGAATTTAGGAGAGGTTTGTTACTGGACACGAACCGAGAGCACACACGACGTGTTCTTTCAAAGAAACGTTTGATAATAAAGTACCGCGTTTAAAAGCATGTCCACGAAAGTCTTGGTAGCAACAGTACGGTTTTGTAACTAACGGCTTTGTGAAGCAATGTGTAGTGCTGAAGTCTATCAACTGCTGACTTATGCTACAAATCGGAACTCTCAAACGATCACACAAACACTCTAAATAACAGATCGGTCACAGACTGATGCAAGCTACACGAGATGCCATTACATTACATCGAAATTGGAGTGTGGTGTGCTGTCAGTGCGACAACAATAACCGGACACGTCTTATTTTCAGATGCAAAAACGTAGAACGAGTGTAGACAAATTCCTGCGCCATTTTTTATAAATTTAGGTGAGTGCACGCGCCTTCTCGTTGTTTCAGCAAGACGACACAAGTCAGGACTTCAATGGCCGCCTTACGTCATATTTCTGAGACCGAGTAATTTATCGTCCTTTGTGGCCTGGTCGTTCGCCCGATCTGCCGTAATAATACGTGGGACGTTTCGAAGGCACCGTTTATAAAAACCACGCACAGAAACGATGATAGGAAAACTATCTGGCGGGCATAACCAACAGTCCCCAGACAGGAAAGTCAAACTGTTTTTAATTATTTTCTTCATGACGCCTCAAGCAAGTCTGACAGTTGAAGGTGGCCATGTCCAACAGCTGCTGTAACATGCAGCAAGCTACAGTTGAAGGTGGCCATGTCCAACACCTGCTGTAACATGCAGCAAGCTACAGTTGAAGGTGGCCATGTCCAACACCTGCTGTAACCTGCAGCAAGCTACAGTTGAAGGTGGCCATGTCCAACACCTGCTGTAACATGCAGCAAGCTACAGCTGAAGGTGGCCATGTCCAACAGCTGCTGTAACATGCAGCAAGCTACAGTTGAAGGTGGCCATGTCCAACACCTGCTGTAACATGCAGCAAGCTACAGTTGAAGGTGGCCATGTCCAACACCTGCTGTAACATGCAGCAAGCTACAGCTGAAGGTGGCCATGTCCAACAGCTGCTGTAACATGCAGCAAGCTACAGCTGAAGGTGGCCATGTCCAACAGCTGCTGTAACATGCAGCAAGCTACAGCTGAAGGTGGCCATGTCCAACAGCTGCTGTAACATGCAGCAAGCTACAGCTGAAGGTGGCCATGTCCAACAGCTGCTGTAACATGCAGCAAGCTACAGTTGAAGGTGGCCATGTCCAACACCTGCTGTAACATGCAGCAAGCTACAGTTGAAGGTGGCCATGTCCAACACCTGCTGTAACATGCAGCAAGCTACAGTTGAAGGTGGCCATGTCCAACACCTGCTGTAACATGCAGCAAGCTACAGCTGAAGGTGGCCATGTCCAACAGCTGCTGTAACATGCAGCAAGCTACAGTTGAAGGTGGCCATGTCCAACACCTGCTGTAACATGCAGCAAGCTACAGTTGAAGGTGGCCATGTCCAACACCTGCTGTAACATGCAGCAAGCTACAGCTGAAGGTGGCCATGTCCAACAGCTGCTGTAACACGCAGCAAGCTACAGTTGAAGGTGGCCATGTCCAACAACTCCTGTAACACGCAGCAAGCTACAGTTGAAGGTGGCCATGTCCAACACCTGCTGTAACATGCAGCAAGCTACAGCTGAAGGTGGCCATGTCCAACAGCTGCTGTAACATGCAGCAAGCTACAGCTGAAGGTGGCCATGTCCAACAGCTGCTGTAACATGCAGCAAGCTACAGCTGAAGGTGGCCATGTCCACACCTGCTGTAACATGCAGCAAGCTACAGTTGAAGGTGGCCATGTCCAACACCTCCTGTAACACGCAGCAAGCTACAGTTGAAGGTGGCCATGTCCAACACCTGCTGTAACATGCAGCAAGCTACAGCTGAAGGTGGCCATGTCCAACAGCTGCTGTAACACGCAGCAAGCTACAGTTGAAGGTGGCCATGTCCAACACCTCCTGTAACATGCAGCAAGCTACAGTTGAAGGTGGCCATGTCCAACACCTGCTGTAACATGCAGCAAGCTACAGTTGAAGGTGGCCATGTCCACACCTGCTGTAACATGCAGCAAGCTACAGTTGAAGGTGGCCATGTCCAACACCTGCTGTAACATGCAGCAAGCTACAGTTGAAGGTGGCCATGTCCAACACCTGCTGTAACATGCAGCAAGCTACAGTTGAAGGTGGCCATGTCCAACACCTGCTGTAACATGCAGCAAGCTACAGTTGAAGGTGGCCATGTCCAACACCTGCTGTAACATGCAGCAAGCTACAGTTGAAGGTGGCCATGTCCACACCTGCTGTAACATGCGGCAAGCTACAGTTGAAGGTGGCCATGTCCAACACCTGCTGTAACATGCAGCAAGCTACAGTTGAAGGTGGCCATGTCCAACACCTGCTGTAACATGCAGCAAGCTACAGTTGAAGGTGGCCATGTCCATACCTGCTGTAACACGCAGCAAGCTACAGCTCATACACACTGCTGTACAGTCTGTGACTGTGTGCAGTGACCCTTGTGTCTACTGCAGTTTTGAAATTGTTATGGTCTAACTTTTTACAGCCAGTACAATTTCCAGTCCCTCTATTATTACAATATGCAGCCGGCATAAGGCAGTCGTAGTGACCAGGTGGGCCAGCCGGAGTTCGAATCCCGATAAGGCCAAGTCATTGTTCACATCTCTGAAAAGTCTACACCAGCTTTGGGGCCCACCTACCCTCCTATGTAATGGGTACCAGGGGTGTCAGGTTGACCACTTACCTCCATCTAGTGCCGTGGTAAGAATGCGTGGAGCTATGCCTCTGCTCCCCCTACATGGCTTGGACAGGCACCAATTACCTTTACCTGTAGGTCAGATGCCAAATTAATGCCCCACATCGCCGACAGAAGGTACCGCTGCCCTACGAGGTTACGTCATGTCCCCCCCTGACCAAACGTGTCTGACGGTTGTCATGGCAGCTCGATATTGCGTCACGCAGTAATAATAATAATAACTGTGCTGTAACTGGAAACGTGGCTTGCACTTCACCCTGGCCTCTACTTGTTGATGCAGTGGGACATTCCTTTGGAGTTGTTTCTTGGCGGTGTAATAAAGCAGATCGGAACCAGACCGCACGCCTACACAGTATGTAACACCGCCGTGCGTCACTGCAGTTCCCCCTAAGCACGATTACTAATCCTAAATTTGTTGCACAATACCTGGTCACATGTAGACCGTTTCTTTGAAATAATACTGAGGCGCAGGAATGTCGCTTGCGCAATGTGTAGCTCCTGTTAACAACCGCACAACGTTGTTAGTTTAACGTTCGACCACAGTGTGTCCCCACCTACCACGTGTGAAATTCAAAGTTCTTTGTAGTAGGTAGTGACGACATACACTGGACGCCATTTTGTTTACAAGAAAGTAACTACAGCGCTCCTTGTGGCAAAAACGGAACACATGACCCTTCAAACACTAAAAACCGACGGTAATTTCTGTCCAATGCTCCCAGATTTCTGAAGAAAAATAATTTCTTTAAAGTCCCTGGCTGCGCCCGTTTATCCTTCTACTAAGAGCAACATGCAGTGTCACGAGGTTAAGATTTGGAGCTGTGATATGGTACCCATGTGCCACAATAAGTGAACTGAAAATCACAACACAAGTCGAAATATTTATAGTACATATAGTGCTGACGTTCATGATACACACTTGATGCACAGTCGTGCCGGCAAATCTCCTCAGCACCTCCAGGTGACTAATGTTACCACATTACACATTCACTCTTCATGTCTGTGACAAGGGAGCCTAGGTGGGCGCGAGCACATTTTTAAACCTGCAAACATACTTCTGCTGTTTTGAACCGTTATTTCGTTCCGAAAACGTATAGTCCAAGAAAATCAAATATTTGGGAATGTAAGAGAAATTCGGCATAACTGAAAATCATATCGCATCGTCTAACTGAGTACTGACAGTGTTAAAACATAGTGAAATGATTGCCACATGAAAACTGCGTTCCAACTGAGGGTACCCATTCTCTGTTTCCCCACTTCATGTATCTCCTGCTGGTTCCCTGCCATCTTCCAAGTCCATATTCTGTAATATGTTTCCCTTAGTTCCTTTCACCCACTGTTAGTTTACTCAGAGTTGCATTCCTGGTCCTCCCATTCTTTACAACTATGCCATTTCTACCCTGAAGATGGAGACAGAAGGTTCCCCCAAAACAACAATCTACATGCAAACTACACAGACTACAATCTTCAAAAGGACCTCTGTTTCAAATGTAATGCATACCACAGATCAAAAACACCCGTGCTTTACCGGTACCTCTAGTGTCACACAGCGAAAACAGCTGAACAAAAATGATGCCAACCAAAGGAAAGTGAGGAATCTAATAGTAATGACAGTAATTAGAGATGAAGTCATTTAACACAATCCTTTGAGGTCTTTCACCCCATTGTGTACATAATCACAACAAAGGAACAATATATTACTGTCTAACACAGCTACATATATATAAATAATCAGCTCATTTTGGCTTGTAACAAAGCCATCATCGAGCTGTATATGGCAATCATAAACATAAAAGTATGAACTGTAATTATGTTAAAGTTAAGATCTCAACATGTTACATTAATCATTAACTTAATAATATACAAGTACAGATGTTTATGATTCCCACATACAGCCCCATGATGGCTGATTATTTAAAATATAGTAGTTGTGTTTGACGGTACTAAATTGGTTTTTATTGTTACAACAATCCAGTGTACAGTCTGGATCTTGATGGAATTTCTGATCATTTAAACAGCAAGTGAAATTACTTCCACAGAAAAAAAGTATGTCACAGAATTAAACATTACAGACTATATGGCAGGAAAGTATGCAGGTGTGGTGACGTATGCAGCTGCACAAAGTGTTACATGCAGGGGCCAAGGGGCAAAGTGTCAGTCAGTGGAAATGGCCTCAAAATGGCATGTTGCAAGTTCGAGGTTCTCAGCTGCTATGTGGCTGAGGATTCGAGTGTTCCGAGTGTGGCAGTGTCGCTAGGCGAGTGCTTCGCGACGTTCTGAAGGATCACGGTGCCTTCAAGCAATCCAAGCACACTGCTGTGTTTTTGGGTGAGTAGTTCTGTTTTGTTAAGGCATCACATCCTTCAAAATGTTGGGTGCCGACTCACCCAGTGACCCAGCACATCCCAGAAGACATGAAGTCATAAACAACCTTTTCCATGGCTCGACAGCCCTATTGGCCTAGGCCTCCTCGTTTCGAGGTTTCCGACAACACTTTAGACACACCACACTCAGTAGGACTCCTCTGGACGAGTGACAGCTCGTCGCAGAGACCTCTACCTGACAACACACAACACTCACAACAGACAGACATTGATGCCGCCGGCAGGATTCAAACCCGCAATCCCAGCAAGTAAGCGGCCGTAGATCCACGCCTTAGACCGCGGGCCACTGGGATCGGCCACAAACATCCTACTGACAGATAATTAAGAATACAGAAACATCAAAGCAAAAGAGCTGCTGGAAAATGTTTCTTGTATGGCACGCTTTGACATAAATGCTGCAATAACTTGGTAGCTCACACAAATTTCTGTCTTCTCAAGTTCTGAAAGACATAAAGCAGCGTGTCTTTGTGAGATATTCTTCAGGACCGCTGTTTTTAAAACTGTGCTTTTGTTTTTAACACAAAAATAAAATTAGTTACTTGCTGCACTTTCCATAAAATTAAAATAACAGTTCAGTTAATGACGACGATATTCAGAATGTGTCACAAGTTGCGTAGTTCTGAGCCAACCACGTACAAAAGAACATTTAATCACAACCTGACATAACTCTGCACAGTAATACTGTTATTCATGACACACAGTTTCCTTCTACACACTACATATTTTGTTCAAAACAATAACAAATGCTTCATATTACATCCACTGATCAAAGAACTGAGAGTTGTACAATTACAGAAGGGATCACATTTTAAAAGGCAGTCAATAATTAACCTTTAAACGACCCGTGTTCGCATATTGAAACACACGTTAAAACACACCCATTGAATTTATTTTATATATTTACGTGACAAGAAAATTCAGCATTTTTAGGATGATGCATAATCTCTGTTTCATTTTCCACAAAATGCAGTTTATTTGATAATTTTATCTTTGTGTGTTCAAATAATACGTTTTTCATAAACACCAACCTGGTCATTTAAAGGTCAAACAGTTCATAATAAACTACAACACATTCAGTCTAATGTTTCAAAGCTTCTTTCCCTTCACACAATTTCTGATCAAGGAATGTCTTCTTAACTGCTGCAGTCTGTAAATGCCTTATTGCATAACTTACAACTGTACGGTTTCTCACCTGTGTGTGTAACAAAATGCCTTTTCAAAGTGCTGCTGTCTCTGAACCCCTTACTACACACTTTGCACATGTATGGCGTCTCACCTGTGTGAATTTGAGAATGTCTCTTATACGTTGTGATGTCGGTGAACCTTTTGTTACATATTTTACAAACGTATGGCCTATCCCCAGTATGTGTCAAGGAATGCCTCTTCAAATTACTATTAAAAGTAAACCCTTTACCACATACATTACAAATGTATGGTTTTTCACCAGTATGTACCACAGCATGTGTTTTTAGAGCACTAATATGATTAAAAATTTTATTACATACATCACAACTAATGACCCTAGCTCCAGCGTGAATTAGCATATGTTTCTTCAACGTCTTCATGGAATGAAATCCTCTATTACATTTCTCACATACGTATGGTCTTTCCCCAGTGTGTAGAAAGGAGTGCTCGGTCAACTTGCTCAGTACCTTGAACCGCTTTCCGCACTCCCCACATATAAAATAGGTGTTCTTATTGTCCACACATACCGCTTGGCTGTGCTGAAGTGCTGATGCCAGACCACTGCCACTTGCTGGAGAAGCTTCATTCTGGTGATTCAGTTCAGTGCTAGACATCGGAAAGGCTTCATTAATATTTGTGGGCTAATTACACAAAACATCAACTAAGAACAGCAACAGCGATACCTCCATTACCTTAATTTACAATGAAACATTCAATAGCTGTGACAGTAAGTGTGAATTAGTAGAAGCAGTACACAGAAGGCCCAACAAAAAATAAGGTAACAAACACTCACCTGGCAAGTGATTTGCAGCAGATGCCAATATGAAGCAAGCTGTCACCTCCTTGCTACAGACATTTGACACTGATTTCTTCTATGTCAGTATAAACTCGTTGGTGCCAACGGAGGTACAAATGTTAGCCATGGTGACTACATGGAGTCTGATGTGTGCACCCGCTACCATGTGCCATGTATACATCAGAGTCAGAATATAAAGTTCTGAACATCAGGTGTTTGCTACCTTATTTCTTGAAATGCCTTTGTAGCTGATTCACTAAAATCACAGTATCAGGCTTGGAATATGCAAGACTTCAGGCTTCCACTGCAGTGTAAGTTGAGGCCTTCACTCTTCTGGGATGTTATGAGCATAAGTTGGTAGTTGTTTACGGACATTTCAGAACAGCCTATTGAAATGTTAACAAATGACTACCAAGCTACACTGTGTAACATCCCAGAAGAGCTAAGGCCTCAGGCTTGGAATATCTAGCAACATCTCATGTCAAGTAACACTTAAAATTTATTAAATCATCAATGCAAGGATTAATGCCTGGAATGACAAAGATGGTGACAAAAATAACCGTATGCCCAAGAACTACAGTCCCAGCACTCCTCGCAGTTGACACAGGTGAGTGATCAGCTTTGTCTTACATTTTTTGTAATCTCAAAGAGAAAGAGCTGTGCATACACTGGATAGGACAAGCAAAGAGCCAAGTTACATATTAATATAACTACAGAATGGAAAAACACAGAGATTAATCAAAAGAACAGTTCGTCACTCAACGGCAATAATGCTGTAGCAACTGTAGACGATAAATGGCACAGAATGATATGTAAAGATGATTGTGAATTGTGATTAGTTTCAATGTGGAAGAAGAGTAATGCTCAAATTACTTTCTACTTGTTTGTGTGGGGGTGAAGAGGCAAGCTGGTAAGAGGGAAAGCACTGTGTACATATGACCGTTTCAGTTTAAAAATATCCACAGTGACTGATGGTATGAATGTACTTGCAGTGGAATAAATGTTGAGTTAAAATACTGCCCGGCCATTGTGAGGTCAGCCTAGCAGCGACGACACTGCGTTGGGTGCAGCTGTACAGCGGTAGGGACGACAACTAGCAAGTAATCTGGTCACTATTACAAGTAGTCTTGGGCTGCTTCAAGATACTAGCACAACATATGCTGGAATGACTGAAAACGTCATAAACATGGCGCTCTGGCCACACCGCTGCATTATAAATCATATGCATTATTACTGTAGTCTATAAGCTAGAAATGGAGAACAATCTTTAGAAATGTGCTTATTTTTCTCAGACACATAAAATTACTATTTTAGTTTTTCCTCATACAATTCTACCCATACATACTCTTTGTTCCCTTTGCTCATTTTTGACATACAAAATTGACTCAGGGCTTCTCACCAATCAGATTCTAATATGCGTCTCAAGTAGCGCCTCTCACAGCCAACTGCAACAGTCTACCGTCATCGCTACGCTCAGCAGATTAACACAGCACTGACCAACATAACTTACAATATGCAGATACACTTCTTCAGCTCAGCCTGTCTTCATTCCCTTCAGTCCCAAGTGCCAGAACAGAAATCACGGCTGTTTCTGCTACAGAACCTCAGCAGTCAATACAGTGTCATAGAATAACAATATAAATAATGGCTAAATGCAAAGGAATGTTCTTGGACAATCAGCCAATATTTCCAATATTTCACCCACCACCTCCAGGATTTTGATGACAATCAGAGACACAGCTAAACATGAACACTTAATCATGTCTTTCAGGTTGTGACACTGTGTCATGTGATGACATCACGGTGCTTTTGTCTTCAGCATGAAGCAGTTCCTCGACCACTCACCAACAACACAGCGGTGTCACATCCCAGAAGACCTATATCTTGAGTTGTACTGACAGTCAATTCAACATCACAACAGTGCTCAAAACAAACCCATCTGAGTTACAGACTGGACAATACGGGGTTCAAATCCTGGCAGTGCAAGAAAATTTACTCCACTCCAAAACATCCAGATCAGCTCTGAGGCACACCCAGCATAGTACTAGGCACTCTTCCCCATGGATAAAACAGCGAGCATGAGCCTAACCACTCATTTCCATTAGTGCCAAGGTTAAGAATCAGTAGAGGTATACCTCCACTCCCCCTGTATGCTGTCATGGCATGGACACACCCAACTTTACCAATATGACACCATATGAGAAATAAAGCTGTAACAAATGGCACACAGTGCCAGTATCATTCCTTGTGAATACGTCACAATGTTGGTGAAACAGGCAGACTGCTAGATGTATGGTTCTAGGAACAAACACACGTCAAATAGGGTCTTCTAGGAGGAAGAAAACTGGCTCAACATGCTTATGAAGGTCACTGGCTAGCCTGGAATGAAGCAGGGATTTGTATATCCATATCAAGAGCAGGTTGTATTGGTCTAGCACATAATAACGAAATGCCTGAACTGAAGTCTCTATTCTTTTGCTACTGAGAAGGGATAACAGGCACCTGACTGTTTGGTCATCCTCTGAAGTTCTGAACTTGTGTGGGGTAAACTCCCAGAACAGGATTCCTTTAA
Source organism: Reticulitermes speratus (assembly GCA_021186555.1). Taxonomy (NCBI): domain Eukaryota; kingdom Metazoa; phylum Arthropoda; class Insecta; order Blattodea; family Rhinotermitidae; genus Reticulitermes; species Reticulitermes speratus. The sequence goes on from JAJKFL010000013.1 coordinate 44,340,367, forward strand.
CAACCCTGGTGCCACCCCACCTACCAACCAATACATGTCATAACACTCACATAATTCTAATGTTCTGTGGCAAGGTATCACAACTACTGAAGACTGATGGAGGTGGCACTACACAGCTGACTAGCGTCGATCACGGGAGCAGTTAGGCAAAGGGCCTCTTGATGTTCAGGTGTTTACTGTTCAGGAACTATCAGCTTATGCCACTGGGAACGCTGACACAATGACAGACTTTGCACGTTCACTTTTGGCATGTGCATCACTAAAATAAAGCTCAAAAACTATCACATGAAGTTGCTAAGCCTCATTTACAAATTAAAGTTCAGAGTGGAAATAACCTTACTAAAAGACACAATGCAGTGTAACAATGTGTATTACTTGTGAATGCTTCAATTGATGTATTTAGCCAATGATTAAAATGCTCTTTTTTGTGGGGGGAGAGGCAATTTTAATTCCATGATGCTGCCAATTGATAAGATTATACGGCATCAATCACAGGTGAATTAAATATGAGAATGCAGCACTGGTGACGTCAAATGGGTGTTCAATCACAGTTAACAGAAGAAATTCCTCAAAACACCTGCCCACCATACCACTTCCTGGACATACCAGCCCACATCACAGCACTCCAATCACTATCCAGTGACCTCTGCATGTCCTGACCAAGAGAAAAACACACCTTAACAGAGTTAATTTCACAGCCTTACATCACTCCCACCTATCACTGTCAATCCAAATTCACTGGCTCCCAACAACCAGTTCCAAATACCCTACACACCAACAAGAGCAACTGCATCACACAGCATACTACTAAATCCAATGCGCCAACCGTTTGAGCATTAGATGGATATTGCTTATCAGCAAGTAACTGGGAAGGTTCGTAGCATCTGGCTGTCCTTGTGTCCAGCTTTTAAATTTCTTTTGCAGTTCCTATCTTCTTCCACAGAGGGCACTAATTGTAAGGAAGTAACATATGTCACGAACAGTTCTGAGTTCTGTCCAAATCAGTGGTTGCAGGTTGACTTCTAGGTTCAGTTTCAGAGTACTACATTGAACTGTGTTCTGTCTAGTTCTTACATCTTACATCAGCAACGCCCTGTCCACAGTTATCAGCCGTTTTAAAAAGATGATTCCTAGTCGCCCACCCTGACTGAAGTTTCTTACTGTTTTCATTTCTCATAAAATGAATGGCAGGATATAATTAAAAGCTCAGGCACAGTCCACACAGCCCACAATCACAGATGCCATAAGCCAACACGACCCCCTCAGGTCATAAAGGCCCTCAGCGTATGTGATCAAGCCACTCTGGGTTCAAACCCCAGACAACCACCTTCCCCCTCCAGAAGGCCATACTGCCAATTGCAGCACAAGTCCCTAGTATGACCTGTCAAGGACCTCACTCAAGATGGGAAATCCGTCAGTGTAAACCTAGTTTTTGTTATGAGGTTTCCATACCAAGCCCAGCAATGTGTCTGTCTACAGCAGTGCCTAAGCACACCAAACAACACTGACGTGTGTTTTGCTCTGAGTTAGCTGTTTGGTTGGTTGACATATGACCATAAGAATGATGTTCCACTTCTCAAGTCAAAACAAAAAGATCCCATAAACATAGGTTGTAGCAGCTGTTAGTGAGATTCAGCAAGGAAGGACTTGGTCAACTACTGGAAGAAGTGTCACTGGCAGTGTGACAGACTATACAGTTTGTGCATTATGCAGCGCCTGCACACTTTACACGCCTACTTTAGGCAGCTTTTGGAATCTCTCTTGCTTTCCCACATCAATGGACAGGGTGAAATGGAACGTGTAGCCACATCTTCTGTGATAGAAACACTGTGGCCCTTAGATAAAAACTGTTTCCCTCACATTTCTTGTCTCCATTCCCACTGGCCTGTACATCAGATTTCCTCACCCTGTCCAACAGATCTTCATAATCTAGCCTCATGGCATAAACCCTTTCATTTGACCCTGAAAATGGAAGCAGCCAACAGTCATTTGATATACTGGTATCCACCAATAGGAGAACTACGAGACATGTTCAATAAGTCAGCGTTCTGTAAGTCATAAAAATTAAATAACAAGTCATTACAACATTAAATCTAGCTCATTTATTCCACTAAGTATCATTACTTTTCAACATAATCTCACAGCACACTGATACATTTGTCCCACCTTGCCATGAGCTTCAAAATTCCATCACGACAGAGATCAGGCTCTTACAGTCACAACCATTCTCACACAGCCATTTCCACTTCCTCATTACTGTAGAATCGGTGACCTCGCAAGTGTAGCTTCAGCCACCCTAAGAAATGATCCACTGTGAGGTGTGATCCTTGGGCATAACAATTCCACCCCACACAGTGGGCAATGGATACAAGTGCTCATGCAGCCATTTTGCTGGGAACTTCTGGATCATCTGTGCCATTGTTTGGGCTGCTAGCAACACCTGGAAGGTTCGCCCATGTCACAATACTGAAGAGGTGGACATGGCTTTTCACAGACGGTTGCAAATGTAAGAGCCTAATTTGTCCCGCGACGACAGCATTATTGAACATGGGCTTGGAAATTATACTGAAAAATCAGTGATACTTCAGCAGGTTTATGAGTAACGTTTAACAAAGCAATGACTTCTCATTTAACTTTTTAAGACCTACAAACCTTACATGTGGAACATCCATGATACATGTGTTGTACCCACGATACAGTCTTCTGAGCGCACACACAGCTGTGACAGCCCGAGCAGTTTTCACTACCAACTGACCTTTATCTTCCCTAACTGACATCATTCAACTGAATGCAGACACTCATGTAGGACTGATATAGACTTCTCATTATCTAGTGCCCAAAGTCAGATGCCACGTCAGGGCAGTGTACTAGAAAAATTTAGTCGTGAAGGTCGATAATAACATTACAACAGTGTCTACTGCCAGCCAAGTGACACGTTCATTACGTGCTTTGTCATCACAAAGTCTATGGGGCCTAAGGAAAGAATTACACAAAAGTGCGCTGCTAAGCAGACACACAGTGGATTGTTCTCACCATTTCGTTTTCAGTTGTAAAACACAACACACAGTGATGGCGATTAACTAACACACCCAGCATACTAAATGTCATAATTTACTTTTTGCCTGATGACAAACGCCAGCTTCAAAAATGTTATCTTTAACTACAAGTGAGATGAATAAAAACATCCAATATATGTACCAGCTCTATAGTCCTCATTGAGTTTTCATTCTTGAAAATCACAGTGCACAGCAAAACAATACAGAAAAGAGCATTTTTTTAAATTAACATTATGCAAGTCGGAGTAACGTTCATGCATCTTTGGCCACAAACGTTTGTCAGTGTTAAGGAAAAACAATGTTGTTTGGGACAAAATTAAACAAGGACTGTCTGCACGTGAAATGGTGGAAATGAATGACTAATGAAGTGTACAGTTTTAATGCAAATGACCTGTCTTCTCCTTAGTGAGAAGAAATAAATAATTCAAACCTGTTTCCATCAGTTTCTGCAAGATGCAAGTTTGGTTCCACTACAATTGACTCAGGTTCTCCCTTCACATCTTCTGCAGGAACATAAGGGGAATCTGCCTGCATTCAGAAGATACTGCAGGGTCTGCATTACGCACGTTTTCTTCCTAATTACAGAAAAAATCCCACTGCCAACATTGACATACATTTAAAGCACAACCTGCACAATTAATACCGCATGAGGTAATTCAAAACTGAAACTGTGGGATTGACAGTACAGTACTGACAGTACAGTACTGACAGTACAGTATTGACAGTACAGTAATCCCTCAGTTTGCAAGCTTGGTTCATTCCTTGAGTACTGCTCAAAGCCAAAAACTCATTAAACGGAGATTAATTTCCCATTACTTCCCACAATGTAAATTTTAACTGGTTCCAGAAGTCAAAAATTTCTCCCCAAACATACAGTTCAAGTATATTTCACTCTTATCAGTAGTACAGTCACAACCAACACACACACCTTCAACACGTAATCACACTACAGGTTTCAGCTTCAAGGAACCATCATCAGGCCTGTGACAGAAACTATGAAAATCAAACACTATACATTTTGTAAGAGGAAAAAGTCCCCCTTTTTTCCAATTACATGTATAAAATGTATATCGATATATAAATGTGCTGCCTAAGAGAAGCGTACATTAAATGTAGAAATAAAGATGTAAATGTATAAAAACCTTTTAAATAGAATATAAAAAATGTAGTCAGACCGTAAACATGTGGATGTATGTGTGGCAGTGCTGATGTAAAATCATGTCAATCCTGTACATTCTCATCCGCCTGGATAAATTGGTCCTTAAGGTAGGTCACTGTATACACTTTGTCTTGCACTCTGGTATTCTGTGGTATCCACGCATGTACGAAAAAAACTAGTTTTAATATTTTGTGTGGGTACTTTACAGGAGTTTGCGTACTAGGCACGTAGTCACTGGTTTTGTAGTTTTTTAACAATACTTTCTGTATTTAGTCGACTGTCATCCTTACATCACAACACAAAATGGTACCCCAAGTATGAAAAACTAACATTAATGCAGGGGTGCACAAATTTCGAGCCACCTAAAAATTGTAGGTGCCAGATGGTTGACATAAAGCAATTTCTAGTGATAACCCCACAACGGTTTGTTGCCACAGTACAAAATTTAGTCACCACGGCAACCTGGTGCCAAGGATTTGTGCACCTCTGCACTAGTGGTCAATTACTGCATTTAAATAACATTCTTACCAAATAATATGCACAGAGAACAGTCACATCATGAAAGGTGTTATAAGAAATGTACAAAAATTAGGCACCATCCATATTATAAATATCATACATGACTTAGTTGTTAGACCGTTATTAGCACCGAGCACAGTGAACTCTACAACAAAGGTCCAAGAACAAGAGATGCTACAATGCTGCAGCTTCTGCGCAGACTGCTCAGGGGTGCTGTGATGTTCTGCGCTTGCAAGAAGATTCAGGAAATGACAACAGTCAAGAAGAGGTGCTAAGAACTATGATCATGTTGCAAAAGGAAGCCTGTCTAAGTGAGAACACACACGGATATTCCGTATATTGGAGGATTACTGTACTTGGAAATGATTATCAGTGGCACTTGCAGACACACACTGTCATAAGAAATAAATATTTGTAATCACACTCAATGAATGAGGAAACACACAGATGTCAACTTCACTTAATGCACATTCAGCTAATGTGCTTTTGCTGAAACACTGTAAAATATACTCAAGTTTTTAACTACAAATTTCTCATGCAATAAGTCAAAGCAGTACATAAACTGCACATAACTACAGTCAGCCTATATACTTCAATGCTGCCTTCGGGATGTCTCAAAGGCCGTGAACGGTCCTGACATTTCAAACGAACGACGATCCTTCGAAATGTCAAGAACTACCTGCCCAGTGACAGAGTGTCAAATTCAGAAGACTTGAATCTTCAACACTGCTGTGAGAACCTAAACTCCCACAGCAACTTGACCACTTTAGCAGGATATCTGGAAGTGGAAGGAGTCCGAGGGAGTTGCGTGAAAACGTGAAAATGGGAGTTTTAAAGAAAAAATGTTCTAATGTGGACCCAACAGCGCTCTTCTGAAAGTAGGGGCCATGCACTGTGTTTATTTGAAGTCAGAATACAAGCGACTTGCAGCTCAGAGCTGCTAAGGTTCAGCTAACGCACCTCCTGGCTGGCAATACTGCCAGGGACTTTAAATTAAGGCTACTTTTAGTTTATCATTCAACAGTGCCTCGTGCTGTGTGTGTGTGAATATAGCAACCCTTACAGGACATATTTACTAAATAGTTCCACCACAGTATACAAAACTAAGAACTAACAATAACCAGAGGTGTGCAGTAACACAACGATCTATTCTACAACATTTTATTATGTCGACACAAAATTCAACGAATTTGAAGGATTTTATACAACATTTTATACACTTTTTAACTGTGATTTTACAGTGACTGTAATAACATGCAAGACTTTGCACAATATTTAAACTTGTATTAACTTTGGATGTGATGTAACATACTTTTGACCCCCCTGAGGATGGTTTACGTAAACCGAAACATATGTAGGGGTTAATTAAGACAAATTAAAGTGAAAGTGATGTGCATTGTGTTGGTTTTTTAAACTTCAAATTGTAAAATGCATGGTGAGACTAACATAAAAAAAATACAGCAACCCTAATTTACCCATTCTGTCATGTACCAACCACAAGATCTTTTCAAGGACTGATTTAGCTACTATATCTTTCCAGCAGTTGAATAATACCATGTTCCAAACTGAAGAAACAGAAAAGAAATTTAAATAACTTCACTGGTAATTTAAATAATGAACTCGATTTGACAAGAATACAAGCATTAGATATGTACGTTTTAGTTTGCTTTACTCTGTCGTGGCATTACTTAGATATCATCGAGTTATCAACAAAAGTCTCAGAGTTGTCTATCAATCATTATGACCAAACCACAAAATTCCATATACAAAACTCAACAGGTGTTGGGACAGGTGAACAGGGTGGCCAATTTATACGTCCTCCTTGACCAATCCAACATTCAGGTTTACCTATGCAGGCAAAGTGAGGGAGTGTCCACCTTGTTGAAGGCAAACTATTTGCAAAAAGAGACCGGGACTGTCCTGCACTGCTGGAATAATGAACTCTCATAAATTTTTGACATATGAAACTGAACACTGCACAGCTGACACTTGTATTATTGTCAAAACCAGTTCATTGTATCAATTACCAGCAAAGTAATTTGGCTTTCTTTTCAGTATAATCATTTTGGGACATCCTATTATGAGGGTGGTGGAGCTGTACCCTGGGATCTGCTGACAACACACCAGGCCATCGTCTCGGTCTCAAGACTTTGTAAGCAAACTTCCCCACTAAAGTTGGCAATCTTCCACCAAACACAACATCCCTCCTCTGGTCAGGAATCAGAGCACAATAGTGACCTTCACGGATTGAAACAGACTTAGGCTTTAACTGCCCACAATAAAAACAAACAGTCTACAGAATAAAGTACTGCATGTCGCTGCCACGTATGCCGCCATCCAATATGGCTGACAGATTTCTCTGTTCCTTCAAGCAGTGAATATGGTTTTCCCATTAACTCCACAACGAAATCTCCCCACAAGGACAGCCAAGCCAGCATTACAGCCCTTTGAAGGGCCAACAGACCCAGTATCCCCTTCCTCTTTATTTCTTCATTTGCTCCTTGTTCCCACTTTTCCATTTTCACACTCCCTTGCTATTCCATTTCCTAACCACTCTCTCCCTATATAATGTAACCATTGCTTCCACACTCCTTATACTTCTTTGACCACCTTGCAGATGGAGGCAGCAAGATTCTCTGAAATGTCAACAAGTAACTACCGGTCAACAAGGTATCACATCCCTGAAGACTAATCTTCACCTTAATTTTGTTTGAATGGTGGTACTGGAGTACATATGTAGATGTTGGGGTTTGGTGCACCCAGCAGTCCGTGTGTTTTAGACAGATACAGTTCTGAAGGATGTGAGAGGGCTGGTAACGTTCATTGTGTGATGTTGGTGCAACCTACTGAGTAGAAAGGGTGGCAACTAGCACAGTCAGCATGCAGCGCAGAAAGGCTGTGCACGTTTACAGGTGCCAGTAACTCTCACAGCAGCTGCATATAAAACACAAGCTATGTATTTAATTTCTTTGAAAAAGCTTACAAACAGCTGCAAACAACGGCTGACTTTATCATATATATAGTCTCCTCTAACATCCGAGTTACGTTCCTGAAAGTCATACCGCAGAACAAAACAATATAGAATGGAGTGTTTTGCCCCATAAGGATGAATCGAAACAGCCAACAGCTTGGCCACGAAGATCCCACAAGCTAGTGGATAAAACAACATTAAGTCTGGGCATCGTTCATCACATGTATGGTCACTAAAATCTGTCAACATTACAGCACAACAACGCTGTCCAACACCATACTTGTGACTCACCTCACTGTCAACATTACAGCACAACGCTGTCCAACACCATACTTGTGACTCACCTCACTGTCAACATTACAGCACAACGCTGTCCAACACCATACTTGTGACTCACCTCACTGTCAACATTACAGCACAACAACGCTGTCCAACACCATACTTGTAACTCACCTCACTGTAAACATTACAGCACAACGCTGTCCAACACCATACTTGTGACTCACCTCACTGTCAACATTACAGCACAACAACGCTGTCCAACACCATACTTGTAACTCACCTCACTGTCAACATTACAGCTAAACAACACTGTCCAACACCATACTTGTGACTCACCTCACTGTCAACATTATAGCACAACAATGCTGTCCAACACCATAATTGTGACTCACCTCACTGTCAACATTACAGCACAATGCTGTCCAACACCATACTTGTGACTCACCTCACTGTCAACATTACAGCACAACAATGCTGTCCAACACCATAATTGTGACTCACCTCACTGTCAACATTACAGCACAACGCTGTCCAACACCATACTTGTGACTCACCTAACTGTCAACATTACAGCACAACAACGCTGTCCAACACCATACTTGTGACTCACCTCACTGCAAACATTACAGCACAACAATGCTGTCCAACACCATACTTGTAACTCACCTCACTGTCAACATTACAGCACAACAACGCTGTCCAACACCATACTTGTGACTCACCTCACTGTCAACATTACAGCACAACAACACTGTCCAACACCATAATTGTGACTCACCTCACTGTCAACATTACAGCACAACAACGCCGTCCAACACCATACTTGTGACTCACCTCACTGTCAACATTACAGCACAACAACGCTGTCCAACACCATACTTGTGACTCACCTCACTGTCAACTGCAGCTTCACTGTTCGTCTGCAGTGGATCCAGCTCGCCATCTGAGTACGGTTCTTCCTTTATTACGGGTTCTTCATCCATTATGAACTGTAAAACAAATACACAATTAACTGACATACTGCAGTGACACACTGGTGTGACATTTATGTCTGCCACTTACAATATTCACTACCAGTGGCAGCTGAAGCAAAAAGCAAGTGTGCTCAAGCAGAATCAACAGCTTACAGCGACATCCAGGATTTCTCAAAGAGATGTCATACATGTCATACAGTCACACATCCCACTTCAACAAATTCTGATGCAAGTAATAACACTAATCAATGTAAATAATCAACCTCAGAAGGACTTCTCTCAGACATTAATGTCTCAACTGCATACATTATGGTTGGCCTATCAGTAACCTCTAGTAAATCTAATGGCCAAATTAACTATGTTTTTGCCACTCAAATTTCATGGTAAGCTGCAACCACATTCCCATTATCATCTTTTACCACAACATTACTTTTTGTTTGGCAGGCCCTCTTAAATTTATTTATGCCTTTATACAAACTTCTTAATGTTTTTATTTCAAACTCAATGGTGCCTCACAAATTGAATTCTGTTCTTTCCAAAAGTTGTAATAGATTCATATCTTAAACTGTTAAGATCTGTTCATCCAGCCTGACTTCTATAACCATTCAATTTTGCATGTTTCCCTTAACCTACTAATACTGTTTGTCATACCATGGTGTGTGCTGCTGTAACTCATAACCTACACTACCTTAGGACTAGGTTTTCATATTCGAACAACTTCTCTATGTCCTCCTTATGTTCACACTATCACCCAAGTCTGTCAACTTGATGATTCGTGCAGTCTAGGATCTGATGCCCCACTGCATCACACCCTGGAATCTTCAGTTACCTTCACGAGAATCTCAAACCTCACACAAACGAATCTGGATTTTAACCTCACACCATTCATAAATTTCCAATGCATTTAGATTCTTATTTAACTACAGTTTAAGACACACTCATGAAGCGTGGTGCAAGTTTTCGAAGTTTCGGGGACATCAAGAATGCAGATAAAGAACGAGCTGTCTTGACTTCCGTAATTTTTAATTTCATTTGAATTCAGATGTCGCATATACAACTAATTTCTCTACTGTACTATGAAAACAAACGATTACTTAAAGTGTTCAATGACAAAACCACACTTACCAGTACCAAGGAAATCCTCAAGTACGAGAATCTGCAATTTCTGCTTTCTTCATTCTGGAGGATGTGGAAACATTTGTGAATGGCCTCGTTATTAAAAGTGAACAACACTTATTATATCTCAGCTTCTATTCACTTAAATCATACACACATAAATGCTATTACTGTGACACATTCCAGTGTTTGGTACGGAGCGAAAATGCATTTGTAACTGCAGTCCTGAAATCTTTGAATACATGTTGCAGTCTTTGCATATACTCGATTAGTCCAGTGATATATCGGAAAGATCGACACTGTCATTATCAGCCGTGTGAAATCGAATGTAAGATGGAAGGGGTATTACTGACACTATTACTCCATTAATTCCACACACATTGTAACTCACGTGTTCCTTTTACGTGTGTAGTTGTCTGGCATAAACTGTTTTTCGCTGCAAAATGGCGGATGATCATTTAATTAATGAACTATGCGCGACCTCTATGAAATTAGGTTAAAAGAAACGTGCACATTTCTGAGCAAGAAACGTGAAGTTATAGAACGAAGGGCGGAAGTCCCGACATAACAGCAGTAATTCGTAATGTGCGGTGATGGAAGAGGCCGTACTATTCTAAATGATCCAAGCGATAGTGATTATCCCTAAAATGCCGTTGGAAATTGAAAATTCAAACCAGATATAGCATACACTACTTTGTACGTAGTTATCAGTAAAGTGCTCCAATAGTACTATTCTAGGGACTGGATAGGGGGACTTTCACTTCAGCCAAGGTTGCTATTTTTACGTATGACGGCTGTCGGACCTCACACAGTACCGAGACGATTATTTTTAAAATGGGGTTTCACAGTGCAAGTTGAGCTCAAAGATGTGTCGTCATACGGTATTTTATGTGCACTTCGCATGATACGTAACATTCTTGGGATGGGACTGATAAGGTAAACATTGCCAAGGCTGGAATTTTGTTATTACGGCTCCTCGAGCCCCCACGGTGTTCTACCCGACATATGTCGGGACTCTTTTCAGGCGGTAAGGGCAGCTGGAGCCCACACTTGATGACCCACAACGTAATCACAAGACTAACATGTGTCGTATCACCAGCAACGTCTCTTGCACCTGTATAATTTTGCGTGTAGCAAGAAACTAATTTTGCTTAACATTATGACATGTTCTGTTCCCTCTTACACAACACATCTAACAGAATATTGTGTGCCTAATTACTAACTATACGGTTCAGAGGTCAAGACAGGCTAATACGTCTTCAGCCACTAATTTTCCCTCATTTTGTGGAACCCAAAGGCTCGTTAACCCGTTCAAACAGCCCACCACTTGTCCCTACCCTGAACCAGATGAAGCCAGTTCACGCCTTCCCATCCTAGTTCTATAAAATCCGTTTCATATTATCCTGCCATCTACACATAGGTCCCACAAGCGAGTTGTTCTGTTCGGGTTTTCCCATCAATATCCTGTGCGCAGTTTTCTTCTCCCCCACGCGTTCCACATGCCCAGCCAATCTTATCCTACATGGCAAATATTAATAATGCTGCTCATTATGTAGTTTCTCCATTATCCTTTTACTCCCTCTTTGGTCCCAATATTTTCCTCAGCACCCTATCCATGAACACCCCCAGCAAGTGTTCGCTGTGTGCAAGAGACCAAGTTTCACACCCACATAAAACAACTGGAAAGTCTATACTGCTGTATATTTTAACCACTTTTAGACAGAAAATGGGAAGACAAAAGATTTTGAACCAAACAGTACCAGGCATTCCCCAAGGTCAAGCTCCTCTTAATTTCTCCATGCATGCAATTCTGGTTTTTTAGTGTCATTCCCAAACGTCTGAAGCTTTTCACAGTTCCAAGGCTTCATTACATATATTTATGACGTGAAATACCCTGAATTCTGTTCCTGGACATGAACGTATATTTTTCACACCATTTACTTCTGACCAACATCTGTACTTGTGACTAAATGAAGGTTCCACATTTTTATCCATACAATATATGTTGTCACCCAGCAAGTTACATTATCAGCAAAGACCAGAAGCAGATGTGTTTCACTCAATTCATTCCAGCTTAGTTTTCCTAGTGCAAAGCAAAGTTGAAAAGTAATGGTGATAAAGCAACTACTTGTTTCAAACCATTCTGAAGACGAAACATATCACACAAAGTCTTGCCTATCTGGACTTTACTACATGTTTCATCTAAACACATTTTAAATAACAGAGAATTCATTACATGGGCATTCCAAAGTAAATGAGAATATTATATCAAATCAGAATATCAGTTGGACCGATCGTGTGAGAAATGAAGAAGTATTACACAGAGTCAAGGAGGAGAGGAATATCGTACATACAATAAGAAGAAGAAAGGCTAAATGGATTGGTCACATCTTGCGTAGAAACTGCCTTCTGAAACACATTATTGAGGGAAAGATAGAAGGGACGGGAAGACAAGGAAGAAGACGTAAGCAGCTACTGGATGACCTTAAGGAAAAGAGAGGATACTGAAAATTGAAAGATGAAGCACTAGATCGCACCCTGTGGAGAACTCGCTTTGGAAGAGGCTACGGACCTGTTGTAACACAGACTACAGAATGAAATACATAGTAGTTATTATATATAGTTACATATAGTTATATATAGTTCTTATTTGTGAACACTTCTGTAATATTTTCTATGGTAACAATAAAGGCCAGACAATATTCATAACTCTATTGCACTGTGCACACCAAACCTAACCTTCATAAGTCCACCACAGCCCCGAGAGCCAAAAATACCTATGAGTATTATGAAAGAAGTAGAGTTTTTTTCATTTTATCTGACAAACTATATTTGTCAGATAAAATGATAACCATACACATGAACACCTGATTTCAGTCATAATGTATCTCCAAACTAGTACACTTGGATGTTACATATTTACAGTATTTTGACTTGTTTCATTCAGAAAACATTAAGCAAAGACTTCGTATCTGAAATACAATTCAAACACTGCACAGTTATGCTATGTATAACTTCTTTGGAACTGCTTGTATAGTTAAATGTAGGAACTTCAAATTCTCAGTCTTTGTTCCACAAAACATGAGAGGCTATGCAATACAAAAACGTATTTCCATAGCACTGCTGCTAGGAATTCATGTTTTCTGGATTGTTATGCAGAGTGGCAGGGTTATTGATTGCTGACATGTCAAGCGAACACATCACCTTCATCTTCAAGGGTCAAGCAGTCCCACACTCCTTGACTCTTGAAGATAAACGCAGGAATGAATAACCCAGCAGACCTGAACCTCAACAAACTGTACTGTCAAGAAACGGTGCTAAATCTTATGAAGAAGGTACAAATATTTTACTGCACTATTCTTCCGTTTACCCTGTCACATACTCAGCATGAACATGACATGCCAACACAGTTTCTGCGGGCACTTTGTGTATTCAGCTTCTCCTGTGTCATGTCGATAACATTAATGCTGTGCCACACAGGATTCAAATTTCCTTGCATTATACATCACAGCCCAGCTGTTCCCAGCCTTTCTTAATGCAACAAAATATCTGTGGACTGCCAAACGGTAATAGTTGTATATGTTGCATTAATCGAGCAAATACATAATGACAAACAAGTGTTATATCAGAAACCATGAATTCACAGAGGATAACAGTAGCATCCAAGCAATGGCTGCAGAAGCAAGACTTGGTGTCCTCGCAGTGACCCCTCTCTGCCCCAGGTGTCCACAGTCCACAGGTAAGGAACTACTAGTGTAGAAGTCACTGAGGTGACAATACAGCTGTTGAACATGTGTATTTTAGAATGAGCCTGTTTCATGCACTTCTCCTCACACAATCCACTTTCAGTAATCATGAGATATAATAAAGCCAGCAACTTTGGTTCACAGCACGAAACAGCTCAAACATTTGCACTGTCAGTTGAATCCAAGAAACGAGGTGCTTTGCACAACAAACCTTTGTCCTGGAAAGCAAGTACTGAACAACATTACTATGACGGACATGCAATGAGTAATGTTCCCTGTGTCATAAATTGACTGACAAGTCATTACAACATTACATGTAGCTCATTTATTGCACTGAAGTATCATTATTTATCAACGCAATCCCTCAGCACAGTGATGCATTTGTCCCAATTTGGAACATTCCACAATAACGAGGAAGCTAAAACCGTTGTTCGTGAATGGATTTTAATGCAAGGGCCCAATTTCTACCATTATGGAATTTTTATACTTATGTCAAGATGGGACAAACACATCAATGGGGATTACGTTGAAAATATGTTGAAAAATAATGAAGCTTCAATGGAAACAATTAGGTATATTTAACGCTGTACCGGTCCATCATTTAATTTTTATGATATCAGTAACCTTACATATTGAATATCCTTACATAACAAGCCTCACATAGTAACAAAATGTGACTATGGTCATTTGTTTTATGTGCCTGCAGAGTTTTGAAATTTAATATAAACATATTAACTCATCAAAGTAAATTGAAAAAAGAAATCATAGCACAAAATCACAGTTTACATACTTTTTACATCACAAATCTTATTAATTTTGCTACTGTAAGGGCTTACCTGCAGCCTTAAAGAACACTTTTATACTTTCTGAAAACAGTTGTCTTCTACGTGGCACGTATGTGCATCCATCAGACAGACAACTGGAATACGGACATTTTTAATTCTTCACACTCTTATTCGTGGTTAAGTTCCAACAAATATCTTGTTAAAGCAACAACTCCAAATACAAATGGACAAAGCTGTGAAAGTGCATTACATACACAGATGCACGCACGCACATGTGCGCACAATACAGTATGAAGTCATTCAATTACAAAACATACTGAACTGGTACAATGCAAAATATTATATTTTGCACAGCATATTGAAATGTTACATTAAATCCAACATGTCCAGCAGATAATAAGATTACGTGTCAATTTAAGCATTATAAATGCAGCAACAGGGTAAAAGGAGTCTGTATTTAGGCACAGCCAAACCTGATATTTTTTTTTCACTCCACTACGGAACACAAGGTGCAGACGTCACCTTCTGTTTGCACTAACTTCCAAACACAGCACACATCTTACGTGTAAAACTGACAACTTTTAGACTTTACAAGGAACGCCAATATGCAGTAACATAATCAGACTCAAAACAACATAAACTACATACCCTTCACCAAGGAAGACAAGAAATTATGCAAGTTCAAAATGGAGGCTAATTAACAACATATTGAAACTTAATTTGAAAAGGAGTACTGTATACAATTTTCATTCTTAATTTGCAATTTTGAAGGATAAATTTATCATAATTTTACATAACTTCAGCATAATCACAGATGCTTCAAGTTAATTATACTGACAGAACTTATGACGCTGTAAAACATAAACCTTATGTGAAGGAATGAGATCTCACTCGTGATAAAGGTTACAGTTTATACACCAACAAATAAATTTTCTCTACTTATTTTTACTGTGACACCTGACGATGGCCGCTGTAGCCAAAACACGTTGTATATATGAATAAAATAACACAGAACATAAGAAGTGTGTTGTAACTGATAGATATATAATACCTTCCTCAAACACCGATATAGTGCTACTGTTTGATCCCTGCAATTTGCGGCGGTAAATTGAAATGCTGTATAACGGTGAATTTCTGTTCACAGACTTCCATGAGCACTAAGTGAGGGTGGTGCTATATAGGGTGTACTATATTGGGGTTTGACTGCATTGTGGTTCTCCTATACATTAAGTCTTTTCATTCGTAAGACTTACACCGTAAACTGCTGTAAATGTTGATGCCAGCATAGCAAATGGTCCATAAAGACGGTTATTTATTTTTTGTATCAGACTGTGTGGACAGCTGATTGTGTTTGAAATATTTATTTGTTATTTACAGTGAAGCTAATTAATGAAAATGTATATTGATGTGCAAGAGGTAAATCCTGTAACCTCCTGCACTTCAGCACAAGTGTATAAGTTTTGAATCAATTATAATTTTAAAAACTTTATTTGACACAGTAAATATTTATTTGATGTTAAACAAATTACTCCAAATAATTACGTATTATGTATTTCATTGCAGACCGAAAATATGCAAAGTAAGTTGATAGTGTGAATATTGCTGACGTCAGACACAGACCTAACTGCATAACATGTCCACATAAAGTAAGAATATTGCTGACGTCAGACACAGACCTAACTGCACAACATGTCCACATAAAGTAAGAATATTGCTGACGTCAGACACAGACCTAACTGCACAACATGTCCACATAAAGTAAGAATATTGCTGACGTCAGACACAGACCTAACTGCATAACATGTCCACATAAAGTAAGAATATTGCTGACGTCAGACACAGACCTAACTGCATAACATGTCCACATAAAGTAAGAATATTGCTGACGTCAGACACAGACCTAACTGCATAACATGTCCACATAAAGTAAGAATATTGCTGATGTGAGACACAGACCTAACTGCATAACATGTTCACATAAAGTAAGAATATTGCTGATGTGAGACACAGACCTAACTGCATAACATGTCCACATAAAGTAAGAATATTGCTGACGTCAGACACAGACCTAACTGCATAACATGTCCACATAAAGTAAGAATATTGCTGACGTCAGACACAGACCTAACTGCATAACATGTCCACATAAAGTAAGAATATTGCTGATGTGAGACACAGACCTAACTGCATAACATGTCCACATAAAGTAAGAATATTGCTGACGTCAGACATAGACCTAACTGCATAACATGTCCACATAAAGTAAGAATATTGCTGACATCAGACACAGACCTAACTGCATAACATGTCCACATAAAGTAAGAATATTACTGATGTGAGACACAGACCTAACTGCATAACATGTCCACATAAAGTAAGAATATTGCTGATGTCAGACACAGACCTAACTGCATAACATGTCCACATAAAGTAAGAATATTGCTGACGTCAGACACAGACCTAACTGCATAACATGTCCACATAAAGTAAGAATATTGCTTATGTCAGACACAGACCTAACTGCATAACATGTCCACATAAAGTAAGAATATTGCTGATGTGAGACACAGACCTAACTGCATAACATGTCCACATAAAGTAAGAATATTGCTGATGTCAGACACAGACCTAACTGCACAACATGTCCACATAAAGTAAGAATATTGCTGATGTCAGACACAGACCTAACTGCATAACATGTCCACATAAAGTAAGAATATTGCTGACGTCAGACACAGACCTAACTGCATAACATGTCCACATAAAGTAAGAATATTGCTGATGTGAGACACAGACCTAACTGCATAACATGTCCACATAAAGTAAGAATATTGCTGACGTCAGACACAGACCTAACTGCATAACATGTCCACATAAAGTAAGAATATTGCTGATGTGAGACACAGACCTAACTGCATAACATGTCCACATAAAGTAAGAATATTGCTGACGTCAGACACAGACCTAACTGCATAACATGTCCACATAAAGTAAGAATATTGCCGACGTCAGACACAGACCTAACTGCATAACATGTCCACATAAAATAAGAATATTGCTGACGTCAGACACAGACCTAACTGCATAACATGTCCACATAAAGTAAGAATATTGCTGACGTCAGACACAGACCTAACTGCATAACATATTCACATAAAGTAAGAATATTGCTGATGTGAGACACAGACCTAACTGCATAACATGTCCACATAAAGTAAGAATATTGCTGACGTCAGACACAGACCTAACTGCATAACATGTCCACATAAAGTAAGAATATTGCTGACATCAGACACAGACCTAACTGCATAACATGTCCACATAAAGTAAGAATATTGCTGACGTCAGACACAGACCTAACTGCATAACATGTCCACATAAAGTAAGAATATTGCTGACGTCAGACACAGACCTAACTGCATAACATGTCCACATAAAGTAAGAATATTGCTGACGTCAGACACAGACCTAACTGCATAACATGTCCACATAAAGTAAGAATATTGCTGATGTGAGACACAGACCTAACTGCATAACATGTCCACATAAAGTAAGAATATTGCTGATGTGAGACACAGACCTAACTGCATAACATGTCCACATAAAGTAAGAATATTGCTGATGTGAGACACAGACCTAACTGCATAACATGTCCACATAAAGTAAGAATATTGCTGACGTGAGACACAGACCTAACTGCATAACATGTCCACATAAAGTAAGAATCATTTGATTAATGTAATTCTTCCAATTCTGGTGGTTATCAGTTTGTAAACCAAGGAATTATGTATTTACAGACTGTGCTATGTACTTTGTGTCACAGCCAATACTTAATGGATATAGTAGAGAATTAATCACTGTACATTTTATTACATTCACTTTCTCTAGGTTTACGACCAACTTATCGGCAACTTGCACATATGAAACAGAACTATGTCTGACACTGACGAAAATTCATCAACAGTTTGACTATAAATTATGACACTACTGTAATCTGCGAAGTTATTGGTTATCATAACATATTTGTTCGTGGAGGAAGGTCATTTATGCACATGATGAAATGTAAGGGTCCTAGAATTGACAGCTGGGGAACTTTATGTTTTACTGTTCCCCAGTCAGAGGAAAAGTTGTCATTAGATAATTTTATTTAGACTTATTGTTTTGTACCTATTAGATAGGGTCTGAACCAATTTTAATAACATGTAAATGATGGCTTTACAAGCATTTTAAAAGAAAAAACACCTGAGTGTGAAATAGACCTTCAACATAAAATAAACAGTCATGAATGAGTTGCAGCTGTGGTTTCAACCAGTCTTATTATAAGCACTGAGAAGACAACAGAAATGTTAATCCATACCTAGCAAAAGAAAATTCCAATGAAACCACAAATCAAATTTGACAATATATACGAGTATATAGCACTTATTAACTGGAAATGAAGTTTCTGGGCATATATATATATACATATTAAAGAAAATATGAAATGGGACAGACACATTATATATCTAGTTCAAAATTCAGTAAAAGTTGCTACGTGATAAACTCTCTTAACGATCAGAGCCCACAGGTTACAAGAAGTACATACTTTGTGTATTTTCATGCTCACTTCAGGTATAGCTTAATATTCTGGGGTGGTGATCCTGGGAGAAAAATTATTTTTAAACTGCAGAAGGGTTAAACATGGTGTTTTCTTTCTTGCTTGATCGATAAGCACCAGCCAAACGCTCCATCCCACGCTCTGCCAGCGTTGCGTCATAAGCCGCATATCGGGGAGGTTTAGCAGCCGATGATGGAAGCTAGAAAAATGATCGCAGTGATAATAACCTTCACACAGTCTAATAAAAACTCACTAGAGCATTAGGCCATTGCTTACAGTTCAAGTAGGGGGGGGAAGAAAAACACCCTATAAAATTAATTTGTAATGTAGAGAGATCTACTTCATGTACAGAACGTTTTTAAGTTCTAAACATATTTCCAGTGCCTTGCATGTATATAAATGAAACATTACGCTACATGAAAATAAATACAGTGATACCTCGGCTAACGAGTGACCCTGCTAACGAATTTTTCGGCTAACGAAGATTTTTTCGCTGTTTTTCGGACTCGGCTAACGAATGTTTTAGTGGATGCTCGCGCTAACATAAAACAGCAAACATGAACGGTCGGGCCATTCCAGGAGCTTATCTTTTCCGTCTGTATGTGTGTGACAAAGAAATGAGCTGACCACATCACATAGGGGAGACCCACCAACCCGACTGGGTTGTTACGTTGTTTAGAAACCTACGGGAAATCACGTTTCGGCTAACGCATGTGATTCCGGAACGAATTATCTTCGTTAGCCGAGGTATCACTGTATAGGTAAGTGGGAACAAAATGCAGAAATGTGCAACCATAATACATGCCCAAGAGCAGATCTCCATATTCAGTTCTGAAGAACTAGTGTCATTAAAAAGAGTGTCAACAAAGCTTCTACACTATCTGCACCGTATTCTGACCAATGTGGTTAACTACATGTAAATACAATGCCTGAATTGACAGGCTGTTCTTTTTTGCAGAGTGTCAGACAGCATGCTTCTTAAACATGTACTGCTGCTGACACTGTTACCACATTGTGTACAGATCTTAAACATGTACTGCTGCTGAAACTGTTACCACATTGTGTACAGATCTTAAACATGTACTGCTGCTGAAACTGTTACCACATTGTGTACAGATCTTAAACATGTACTGCTGCTGACACTGTTACCACATTGTGTACAGATCTTAAACATGTACTGCTGCTGAAACTGTTACCACATTGTGTACAGATCTTAAACATGTACTGCTGCTGAAACTGTTACCACATTGTGTACAGATCTTAAACATGTACTGCTGCTGACACTGTTACCACATTGTGTACAGATCTTAAACATGTACTGCTGCTGACACTGTTACCACATTGTGTACAGATCTTAAACATGTACTGCTGCTGACACTGTTACCACATTGTGTACAGATCTTAAAAATGTACCGCTGCTGACACTGTTACCACATTGTGTACAGATCTGTTGTTTTGTGCTAAATGTGTCTCGACATGCTGCTTCAGATTTCCTCTATAAGTGAATACTTTATCACAAACAGAACATGTCAATGGATGCTGCTGACCGGTATGAGTTATGAAATGTGTTGTCAAATTTCCCTTTGTAAGAAAATGTTTACCACATACATAACAAACAAAAGGTCTCTCGCCACTACGTCTAGATGTGCCAGTTTTCAACTGCGAACTTCTACAAAACCCTTCACCACAAATGCTGCAAACAAATGGTCTCTTATCACAATGTGTCAATATATAAGTCTCTAAGTTACCATTAGTACTAAATTCAGTACCACAGACTTTACATTTGTGAGGTTTTTCACCAGCATGAGTCAAGTTAGGAGTTTTGAGATTTACAGAATTGTTGACACCTTTTCCACACTCGCCACATTTATACGGTTACTCTCCTGTACGTATAAGCAAATGTTGCTTTAAATTTGAACTATCTGTAAACCTCTTACCACAGTATGTGCAAGAGAAAGGTCATTCACCTGTGTGAGTCAGTAAGTGTCTCCGCAGATCTCCACGCTGTATGTATCCCTTGCCACGTGCTGTGCACACGTGTGGCTTCTCCCCTGTATGTGACAGTGCATGTTTCTTCAGTTCGCTGCTAGTAACAAATCTTTTTCCACAAAGCTGACACAGGTGCAGTTTCTCCCAGTGTGTATCAAGTTATGAACCCTGAGACTGCCGCCATGACTAAAGCCTTTGCCACACACAGCACACACTTATGGCCTATTATCGCCATTACAGATAAGTGAGCCTGACTTGTCAGACGCAGTACCAGACACTGTGTGCACACAAAGTCTGTTGCCAACACGTTCAGCCTTTTTCCCTCTCACTGAGGACTGACAAAGCAAATGTTCCCAGTTACCAGCTGAACAGAATTCCTCTTTATCCTGCAAGAAAGAAAAAAAATCCACCAATCCTCTTACAAAACAATCATCAATTACAAATGATTTAAAAAACTGCAGTTGTCTGTGAAAACAGTCAAGATGGCTGACAGTTGTCTATACACAGAAACAACAGCCTTATCTACTATCCTTACACAGTTTTTGACAAGTTTAAACCTCAAATGGCTTGCCTATATATGGAAATCATAACCATAAAATTAACCTGGCCATAACTGTTTTGTATGTAAAGGCTTTTACATTCAAGCTTTTAAGTCATTTTAATCTCTTATGAATTCCTTATTAAGAATAAAATAAAGCAACACAAAATTGGTTCTAATAGGTATTTATATTAACCTACATAGGACAATATAATCATAAAAACAAGGATTTCATAGACATATGAACTATTTTTGTAATGGTATTTTAGAAACAAAAGCTTTACATACAGCTTGATTTTAATGTTAAACAGAAATGCTTCAGAAACAAACAATTTTATGACAAACACTGTGTAATTTGAAAATACAGGCAAGCAACGAAGATGGTCCTCTGAATTTGAAACATGTCATAAAGCAAGTAATAATACTGCAATTGCAGTAGACAATAAAACTGACTGTGTGTACACACGGTTGTCAGCAGTTGACTGAAATTTACCGTGCAACAAAATACTCAAAAAGCAATTAACAAATATCCATGCATGTCAATTCTGTAGCTCTGATGAGACTATACACAGATGCATTATTTATTTATGGACTTTTGTCCACTCTTTAGATTCTGGAAGGACAACAACTTTCAGTATCTAGGCCCATTTTTTTTGCGAGGTGAAAGAGCTGGGAGGCACCTACTGACAGTCAGTACAATCTAACAAAACAAGTAAACTATGACCGTCAACTGCCTCAATATATACGCACTTAGGACCCAGACACATCAGCAGTAAGTAAAAATAATATTTTTGTAATATTAGACATTTCCGTTGGTACGCACATGCAAAGTATATTTCATTATTATCAATAGCACAGTCACAACCAACACACAGACCTACCACACGTAATCAGGCTGTAGGTTTCCACTCCAAGGAGTCATCATCAGGCCTATGACAGAAACTGAGAAAAACAGACCCCATGCATTTTGTAAGAGGAAAAATCCACCTTAAAATTGTAACTATAAT
Source organism: Reticulitermes speratus (assembly GCA_021186555.1). Lineage (NCBI taxonomy): Eukaryota > Metazoa > Arthropoda > Insecta > Blattodea > Rhinotermitidae > Reticulitermes > Reticulitermes speratus. The sequence continues at coordinate 44,363,106 of JAJKFL010000013.1, forward strand.
TATAAACGCTGGTCAAGCCCATATACGTACATCATTACACAAACTTCGAAAGAACGCTTTGTGATAAGCTGTGACTAACAGTATGCAGATCCACAGATCATACCTGTGCAAATAGGCAACATATTTGGTGCCATCTATTGTCAGCCCGCCAATGACGCGACGTTTGCGATCCCTATGCCAAAAGTCGGTACTAACACATCGGGACAAAAGTGGCGATACATAAATCGTATGAAATCCTACTACTATTTCAAACTTACGTGCTATAATAGTATTCACCACCAACACACACTTACCTATATCGTTTATCGACAGGTACATTTCGATGCTACCTGCTGTATTATACATACAACCGCGATAGGAAAACTAACAACTGAACAGAGCTATCTATTGGGAATGCATTACAAAGCAACATATGTAAACAGTCGTGTGGAAGTACAACAATACGCAGCGAATACAACAGTAAGAAACACGAAAACAATAGCAGAAAACAATACACTAAACAGCACTGATGATGACGTAATAGTCAGCATGGGAACGCACATATCAATGAATGGGACATAAATACGTGTAAGTTGTTGGTGAGTTCAATATAGATTTGCACTGACTGCACAGTATACACAGTGTGCACAGTGTGCACAGTGTACATACAGTATGCACAGTATACACAGTGTACACATTATGCACAATATGTACAGTAGGCAAAGTGTGCACATTATGCACAGTATGCACAGTATTGTGCCGGGAGTTGTCCCAGCACGCCCTGCGGTGCTCGAACCATGGACTGTCGTCGCGCGCATCAATCCCCTCCTACTTGGTTCCCCTCCATTTCCCCTCCTTTCCTGAGTTTACTTTAGACCTGTGCGTGATTGTGACTTTTACTCTGAACCCAGCCGTCCACTAGTAACTTCTAAATTTCGTCTCGGCCATGGGGGCAAAATTTCGTCCGGCGGTGTGTTGGTGAGGGCGGAGTCCCTTGGCGGTCGTCGTGGTCCCGGTCTTTGGTTTTGTTGGGTTTAGCCCCACGACGACGCCAAGGTATATGATTTGGTATGTATGTGCGCAAGTAATTGCTTGAGTGGTCTCACGTAATGTATTCTGTAACTATTGTTTTATTGTATGTTGTTGGTTAAAATATATATTTATGATTTGTTCTATATATTGTATTTTGTTGTGTGCGCATCACGGCGTATCTGCCCGGTGCAGATGGTAGCACTGAGCGTGGTTTCGTTCCTTTTGTGCCTGTGGTTGTTCATGGTCGCCATGGGTAAGAAGAACTTAAAATGGAATATGTGAGCGTGCTACTGTCGTAGGACTGCTATAGATATGGCACCAATGGTAACGTACGGCATAGTAGCGTAGAATTATGGAATGATTTGTGACTAGCAATACAGATGATCGTAGATGAAAGTAGATTGTGTCATCCGGTCGGATTGCTAGGGGTTGGACGCCATTGGGGGCTGTTATGTTACGTAACTCATTCTGTTGCTACGCGGAAGTACTGAACCGGTTACGTAACCTTTGGATAGACGTAACTGCTGTTGCTACGTGAGGTGCCTGAGGGCAACGTACAGTGAGTGGATACCTGATCACTGTGGACCGGTAAACAACAGAGTATGATGTACTGAAAATGTTAAATTTAATTTAGTTATGTACATTTTGTTTGTGATATTGTGTTTTGTTATGGAAAGGCTTGCACTGATGAGTCTTGGGGTAGCTGGCTGAGAGGACATGTAATATTCACGGAGCTATGTGGTAGCACTTTGCGGGTTTCGACTGCTGTAAGGCCAGGGTGAGTTATGACGCAGTTGGCTGCGGGTTTGGATAACTACTCTTTGGAATTATACCGTTCTTGCGTGTGATGGAGATAGGGCAAGTGGGATGTTAGGTGATTCCGGTAGTTATCGGAATTGCGACGCATGTAGGTCAAGGGATGATTCTGATAATCATCTAAATTTTGACGGCATGCGGGTTGGAAGATGATTTTGTAATCATCTGAATTATGACGGCAGGAGGGTCAATAGTTAATGCCTGTAGTCGTCGGCACTCGTGGAGAGTGTGGATTGGTGGATGGTAGGGTCCGCCACACTGCCATGAAACCTCACACAACTTGTGTTGTACCGGTTTAATGCCTCGTGTCCGATGGGATGCGAGAGCTTCATATTATGGGATATGGGAACTGGTTTGTAAGACGGTATATTGACGCGATTCATGGCTATACCTGGGGAGTATCCCGTAGCTGTGTTGGTGGAGTTTGTTGTTTATTTTTCTCCACGCCGGAGGGGTTAGGATCGTAGCTTGTCGTGCCGTCTGCAGCGGTGCGGATGGGTCGTATTCTTTTCTTTTCCGCGCTCGTAAGTTGTCATCTGGGTATGTTCTAGATTTTCTAGATTTGCGCGTTTTCTCAGAGCAGTCACAGCTCGTTTTATGCAAACCACATTAAGGTTACATTAAGTTACTTGGATAACTGTGGTAATTGGAGTGCTAATTCATGCAAACGATATTCTCTCGTATTAAGCCATGCTTGTCTCAGTGGAGGTCTAAATCTGGTAGATGATCGATGTTTTCAGGGGTCATTATGTATGTCACTCAATGTAATTGTTTCAAGTTTGTCACGTTCTTTGTGAATGGTTATGTGACCGTCAAGTACTGGTGATTGTGTACAGTGTTGTAACATATTTGTTATTATTTTGATGAAGTCTAATGTTTGTACTGTGTTGAGCGCATGGAATTACTTGTCCAGCAGGGGAAGGTTTGCTTGGGCTAGGGTGTCATGATTAGAGACTTATGAACCCAAAGTTTCAGAACCTTTCCATCCTATGATGCGCGCCGCGTGATACGGATCATCAGAACATCGGTGCGAAGGGCATCACTCGGTTGGTATGGATCCCGCTGGCAACCGTAGTGCGTCACCTCGGAGGACGGGGGACAGTTGGCCCGTAAGCAAAAGGAAGGAGTAGCGAATCCACTGCGGTAGGAGAAGTACGAAGCAGGCTGATGGATCACCGAGGAAGCGGTGGCAGCTCAGTGAGCGTGTACGGAAGGCGGCCCGCAGGACTTAATTGGCACGTGGTGCATAAGCAGGGGTCAGCCGACGAATGTGTAGTGACATTCCAGTGGACTATCATGTATAGCCAAATGACACTACCGATTATTCTCCAACAGTGTGCAGTGCAATGCAGTGAACTTTCCTTAAAAATACCAACACGTCTGGTTTTGGAGGTCGGGGTTGTGCCGGGAGTTGTCCCAGCACGCCCTGCGGTGCTCGAACCATGGACTGTCGTCGCGCGCATCAATCCCCTCCTACTTGGTTCCCCTCCATTTCCCCTCCTTTCCTGAGTTTACTTTAGACCTGTGCGTGATTGTGACTTTTACTCTGAACCCAGCCGTCCACTAGTAACTTCTAAATTTCGTCTCGGCCATGGGGGCAAAATTTCGTCCGGCGGTGTGTTGGTGAGGGCGGAGTCCCTTGGCGGTCGTCGTGGTCCCGGTCTTTGGTTTTGTTGGGTTTAGCCCCACGACGACGCCAAGGTATATGATTTGGTATGTATGTGCGCAAGTAATTGCTTGAGTGGTCTCACGTAATGTATTCTGTAACTATTGTTTTATTGTATGTTGTTGGTTAAAATATATATTTATGATTTGTTCTATATATTGTATTTTGTTGTGTGCGCATCTCGGCTTATCTGCGGGGCCCAGTATAGTAGAGCAGATGTATAGCAGAGAGGGGTAGAACCCAAAGAAGGGGGGCCCCGGTGCAGTATACACAGTGTGCACAGTATGTACAGTAGGCACAGTGTGCATAGTATACACCGTGTACACAGTACGTACAGTACGCACAGTGTGCACATTATGCACAGTATGCACAGTATACACAGTGTGCACAGTATGTACAGTAGGCAAAGTGTGCACATTATGCACAGTATGCACAGTATACACAGTGTGCACAGTATGTACAGTATACACCGTGTGCACAGTGTGCACAGTGTACATACAGTATGCACAGTATACACAGTGTACACATTATGCACAGTATGTACAGTAGGCAAAGTGTGCACATTATGCACAGTATGCACAGTATACACAGTGTGCACAGTATCTACAGTAGGCACAGTGTGCATAGTATACACCGTGTACACAGTATGTACAGTAGGCACAGTGTGCACATTATGCACAGTATGCACAGTATACACAAGTGTACACATTATGCAAAGTATGCACAGTATACACAGTGTGCACAGTATGTACAGTAGGCAAAGTGTGCACATTATGCACAGTATGCACGGTATACACAGTGTGCACAGTATGTACAGTAGGCACAGTGTGCACAGTGTGCACAGTGTACATACAGTATGCACATTATACACAGTGTACACATTATGCACAGTATGCACAGTATACACAGTGTGCACAGTATGTACAGTAGGCAAAGTGTGCACATTATGCACAGTATGCACAGTATACACCGTGTACACAGTATGTACAGTAGGCACAGTGTGCACATTATGCACAGTATGCACAGTATACACAGTGTGCACAGTATGTACAGTAGGCAAAGTGTGCACATTATGCACAGTATGCACAGTATACACAGTGTGCACAGTATACACCGTGTACACAGTATGTACAGTAGGCACAGTGTGCACATTATGCACAGTATGCACAGTATACACAGTGTGCACAGTATGTACAGTAGGCAAAGTGTGCACATTATGACCAGTATGCACAGTATACACAGTGTGCACAGTACACACAGTGTGCACAGTAAGTACAGTAGGCACAGTGTGCACATTATGCACAGTATGTACAGTAGGCAAAGTGTGCACATTATGCACAGTATGCACAGAATACACAGTGTGCACAGTATACACAGTGTGCACAGTAAGTACAGTAGGCAAAGTGTGCACATTATGCACAGTATGCACACTAAACACAGTGTGCACAGTAAACACAGTGTGCACAGTATGTACAGTAGGAAAATTGTGCACATTATGCACAGTATGCACAGTATACACAGTGTGCACAGTATGCACAGTAGGCACAGTGTGCATATTATGAACAGTATACACAGTGTGCACAGTTAATAAACAGTGTGCACAGTATGCACAGTAGGCACAGTGTGCACACTATGCACAGTATGCACAGTATACACAGTGTGCACAGTATACACAGTGTGCACAGTATGTACAGTATACACAGTGTGCACATTATGCACAGTATGCACAGTATACACAGTGTGCACAGTATACACAGTGTGCACAGTATGTGCAGTAGGCAAAGTGTGCACATTATGCACAGTATGCACAGTATACACAGTGTGCACAGTATACACAGTGTGCACTGTATGTACAGTAGGCAAAGTGTGCACATTATGCACAGTATGCACAGTATACACAGTGTGCACAGTATGTACAGTAGGCAAAGTGTGCACATAATGCACAGTATGCACAGTATACACAGTGTACACAGAATGTACATTAGGCACAGTGTGCACATTATAAACAGTATACACAGTGTACAGTATGTACAGTAGGCACAGTGTGCACATTATGCACAGTGTACGCAGTGTGCACAGTATGTACAGTGTCCACATTATGAACAGTATACACAGTGTGCACAGTATACACAGTATACACAGTGTGCACAGTATAAACAGTGTGAACAATATGTACAGTAGGCACAGTGTGCACATTATGAACAGTATGCACAGTATACACAGTGTGCACAGTATGTACAGCAGGCAATGTGTGCACATTATGCACAGTATGCACAGTATACACAGTGTGCACAATATACACAGTGTGCACTGTATGTACAGTACGCAAAGTGTGCACATTATGCACAGTATGCACAGTATACACAGTGTGCACAGTATGTACAGTAGGCAAAGTGTGCACATAATGCACAGTATGCACAGTATACACAGTGTAAACAGAATGTACATTAGGCACAGTGTGCACATTATAAACAGTATACACAGTGTACAGTATGTACAGTAGGCACAGTGTGCACATTATGCACAGTGTACGCATTGTGCACAGTATGTACAGTGTCCACATTATGAACAGTATACACAGTGTGCACAGTATACACAGTATACACAGTGTGCACAGTATAAACAGTGTGAACAGTATGTACAGTAGGCACAGTGTGCACATTATGAACAGTATGCACAGTATACACAGTGTGCACAGTGTACACAGTGTGCACAGTATGTACAGTAGGCAATGTGTGCACATTATGCACAGTATGCACAGTATACATAGTGTGCACAGTATACACAGTGTGCACAGTATGTACAGTGTCCACAAAGATGAACAGTATACACTGTGTGCACAGTATAAACAGTATACACAGTGTGCACAGTATACAAAGTGAGCACATTATACACAGTGTGCACAGTATGTACAGTAGGCACAGTGTGCACATTATGCACAGTATGCACAGTATACATAGTGTGGACAGTATACACAGTGTGCACAGTATGTACAGTAGGCAAAGTGTGCACATTATGCACAGTATGCACCGTATACACAGTGTGCACAGTATACACAGTGTGCACAGTATGTACAGTAGGCAAAGTATGCACATTATGCACAGTATGCACAGTATACACAGTGTGCACAGTATGTACAATAGGCAAAGTGTGCACATTATGCAAAGTATGCACACTATACACAGTGTGCACAGTATACACAGTGTGCACAGTATGTACAGTAGGCAAAGTGTGCACATTATGCACAGTATGCACAGTATACGTAGTGTGCACAGTATGTACAGTAGGCAAAGTGTGCACATTATAAACAGTATACACAGTGTACAGTATATACAGTGTCCACATTATGAACAGTATACACAGTATGCTCAGTGTACACAGTATGTACAGTAGGCTCAGTGTGCACATTATGCACAGTGTACGCAGTGTGCATAGTATGTACAGTGTCCACATTATGAACAGTATACACAGTGTGCACAGTATACACAGTATGCTCAGTGTACACAGTATGTACAGTAGGCTCAGTGTGCACATTATGCACAGTGTACGCAGTGTGCATAGTATACACAGTGTACACAGAATGTACAGTAGGCACAGTGTGCACATTATGCACAGTGTACGCAGTGTGCACAGTATACACAGTGTACACAGAATGTACAGTAGGCACAGTTTACACATTATGCACAGTGTACGCAGTGTGCACAGTATACACAGTGTACACAGAGTGTACAGTAGGCACAGTGTGCACATTATGCACAGTGTACGCAGTGTGCACAGTATATACAGTGTACACAGAATGTAGAGTAGGCACAGTGTGCACATTATGCACAGTGTACGCAGTGTGCACAGTATACACAGTGTACACAGAATGTATAGAAGGCACAGTGTGCACATTATGCACAGTGTACGCAGTGTGCACAGTGTGTACAGTGTCCACATTATGAACAGTATACACAGTGTGCACAGTATACACAGTATGCTCAGTGTACACAGTATGTACAGTAGGCACAGTGTGCACATTATGGACAGTGTACGCAGTGTGCACAGTATGTACAGTGTCCACACTATGAACAGTATACACAGTATGCACAGTGTGCACAGTATACACAGTGTGCACAGTGTACACAGTATGCGCAGTATACATACAGTATGCACAGTATACAGAATGCACAGTATACATACAGTATGCACATTATACCTACAGTATGCACATTATACCTACAGTATGCACAGTATACATACAGTATGCACAGTATACATACAGTATGCACAGTATGCAGAATGCACAGTATACATACAGTATGCACAGTATACATACAGTATGCACAGTATACCTACAGTATACACAGCATACAGTATGCACAGTATACATACAGTATGCACAGTATACCTACAGTATGCACAGTATACATTCAGTATGCACAGTATGCATTCAGTATGCACAGTATACATACAGTATCCACAGTATATATACAGTATGCACAGTGTACATACAGTATGCACAGTATACATACATTATGCACAGTATACATACAGTATGCACAGTGTACACAGTATGCACAGTATACACTGAATGCACAGTGTACACAGTATGTACAGTAGGCACAGTCAGCACACTATGAACAGTATACACAGTGTGCACAGTATACACAGAATGCACAGTGTGCACAGTATGCACAGTATACACAGAATGCACAGTGTACACAGTATGCACAGTATACAGTATGCACAGTATACATACAGTATGCACAGTATACATACAGTATGCACAGTATACACAGAATGCACAGTGTGCACAGTATGTACAGTATGCACAGTGAGCACATTATGAACAGTATACACAGTATACACAGTGTGCACAGTATACACCGAATGCACAGTGTGCACAGTATGCACAGTATACACAGAATGCACTGCGTACACAGTATGCACAGTATGCACAGTATACAATATGCACAGTATACATACAGTATGCACAGTATACATACAGTATACACAGTATACATACATTATGCACAGTATACATACAGTATGCACAGTATACGTACAGTATGCACAGTATACATACAGTATGCACAGTATACATACAGTATACACAGTATACATACATTATGCACAGTATACATACAGTATGCACAGTATACAGTATGCACAGTAGACAGTATGCACAGTATACATACAGTATGCACAGTATACATACATTATGCACAGTATACATACAGTATGCACAGTATACATACAGTATGCACAGTATACATACAGTATGCACAGTATAGATACAGTATACACAGTATACATACAGTATGTACATTATGCACAGTATACATACAGTATGCACAGTATACATACAGTATACACAGTATGCACAGTATGCACAGTATTCACACAGTACGCACAGTATACATACAGTATGCACAGTATACATACAGTATGCACAGTATACATACAGTATACACAGTATGCACAGTATGCACAGTATACACACAGTACGCACAGTATACATACAGTATACACAGTATACATACAGTATGTACATTATGCACAGTATACATACAGTATGCACAGTATACATACAGTATACACAGTATGCTCACTATGCACAGTCTACACACAGTATGCACAGTATACATACAGTACACACAGTATACATACAGTATGCATAGTATACACACAGTATGCACAGTATGCACAGTATACACACAGTATGCACAGTATACATACAGTACGCACAGTATACATACAGTATGCACAGTATACACACAGTATGCACAGTATACAGTATACACACCATACATACAGTATGCACAGTATACACACAGTATGCACAGTATACATACAGCACACACAGTATATATACAGTATGCACAGTATACACACAGTACGCACAGTATACATACAGTACACTCAGTATACATACAGTACACACAGTATACAGACAGTATGCACAGTATACACACAGTATGCTCAGTATACACACAATATGAACAGTATACATACAGTATGCACAGTATACATAATGTATGCACAGTATACATACAGTATGCACAGTATACATACAGTATGCACAGTATAGATACAGTATACACAGTATACATACAGTATGTACATTATGCACAGTATACATACAGTATGCACAGTATACATACAGTATACACAGTATGCACAGTATGCACAGTATACACACAGTACGCACAGTATACATACAGTATGCACAGTATACATACAGTATGCACAGTATACATACAGTATACACAGTATGCACAGTATGCACAGTATACACACAGTACGCACAGTATACATACAGTATACACAGTATACATACAGTATGTACATTATGCACAGTATACATACAGTATGCACAGTATACATACAGTATACACAGTATGCTCACTATGCACAGTATACACACAGTATGCACAGTCTACACACAGTATGCACAGTATACATACAGTACACACAGTATACATACAGTATGCATAGTATACACACAGTATGCACAGTATGCACAGTATACACACAGTATGCACAGTATACATACAGTACGCACAGTATACATACAGTATGCACAGTATACACACAGTATGCACAGTATACAGTATACACACTATACATACAGTATGCACAGTATACACACAGTATGCACAGTATTACATACAGCACACACAGTATATATACAGTGTGCACAGTATACACACAGTACGCACAGTATACATACAGTACACTCAGTATACATACAGTCACACACAGTATACATACAGTATGCACAGTATACACACAGTATGCACAGTATACACACAATTATGCACAGTATACATACAGTATGCACAGTATACACACAGTATGCACAGTATACAGTTCACACAGTATACATGCAGTATGCACAGTATACACACAGTATGCACAGTATACATACAGTACACACAGTATACATACATTATGCACAGTTATACACACAGTATGCACAGTATGCACAGTATACACACAGTATGCACAGTATACAAACAGTATGCACAGTATACATACAGTACACACAGTATACATACAGTATGCACAGTATGCACACAGTATGCACAGTATACAGTATACACAGTATACATACAGTATGCACAGTATACATACAGTATGCACAGTATACATACAGTACACACAGTATACATACAGTACACACAGTATACATACAGTACACACAGTATACATACAGTATACATACAGTACACACAGTCTGCATACAGTATACATACAGTACACACAGTATACATACAGTATGCACAGTATACATACAGTACACACAGTATACTTACAGTACACACAGTATACATACAGTACACCAGTATACATACAGTACACACAGTATACATACAGTATGCACAGTATACATACAGTACACACAGTATACATACAGTATACATACATTACACACAGTATACATACATTACACACAGTATACATACAGTACACACAGTATACAATCAGTACACACAGTATACATACAGTACACACAGTATACATACAGTATACATACAGTACACACAGTATACATACAGTGTGCACAGTATACATACAGTATGCACAGTATACATACAATACGCACAGTATTCATACAGTACGCACAGCACTGGACCCCTCACCAAACAGTCCCTGTACTCATTTCTGTTAAAGGTGAGACGACCAAAAGGCCGCATTGCGGCTGCAATAATAAAGTCTATAAAAATTGCAATGACTTCATGAGGAATCGAACCCGTGATCTGTCGGTTTCTAGCGCAGTGCTTGAAACATCTGCGCCACCGCGTGCCCCGAGGTGTAGCTGAACACCTCCTAAGTCTAGAGGCTACCTGTGCCTTGTAAGGCTTTATTATTACAAGTGCTGCAATACAGGAATTTTACACAATAGTGCTGTCTTTATCCATATATATGTCACGAATAGCAATGTACTGAGCATGCCGACGGCGGGACTGTTGCAACATTCTGCAGCACAAACTGGTTTTGTGACTTACACAGATGGCTTCTTTATCGGTGTGAAAACAAGAGATAAGTTAACGTGCCTTGAGCAAACTTCACCGCTGTTTACTGTCAGTCAGCACAGTTTAATGTTATCAGTTATGATTAGATACACCGTTAGTGCTGAGGTAGTTACGTAAGTGCGTGACATTTAGGTTTGTTTTGAACTTAGATACTGTTACGTGGATACTTTAATGTTATCAGTTATGATTAGATACACCGATAGTCCTCAGGCAGTTACGTAAGTGCGTGACATTTAGTTTTGTTTTGAACTTAGATACTGTTACGTGGATACTTTAATGTTATCAGTTATGATTAGATACACCGTTAGTCCTCAGGCAATCGCTGATCTGAATTACGTAATTGCATGACATTTAGGTTTCTTTCGATCTAAGAAAGTGTTACGTGCGGACCACGCACGGCGGTCAGTCCGACAGTCCGCCCGCCCGTCCTTCAGTGACCTGACTTCGACGACTAAAGCTTTTCTTGAATTTATTATTATTATTATTTTATTTACTGCAATTGAGTTTTCACCCGGTGGCAGTAGTCCTTACACTAGTACACACAATACAAATGTTTTCACCCGGTGGCAGTAGTCCTTACACTAGTACACACAATACAAATGTTTTCACCCGGTGGCAGTAGTCCTTACACTAGTACACACAATACAAATGTTTTCACCCGGTGGCAGTAGTCCTTACACTAGCACACAATACAAATGTTTTCACCCGGTGGCAGTAGTCCTTACACTAGTACATACAATACAAATGTTTTCACCCGGTGGCAGTAGTCCTTACACTAGTACACACAATACAAATGTTTTCACCCGGTGGCAGTAGTCCTCACACTAGTACACACAATACAAATGTTTTCACCCGGTGGCAGTAGTCCTTACACTAGTACACACAATACAAATGTTTTCACCCGGTGGCAGTAGTCCTCACACTAGTACACACAATACAAATGTTTTCACCCGGTGGCAGTAGTCCTTACACTAGTACACACAATACAAATGTTTTCACCCGGTGGCAGTAGTCCTTACACCAGTACACACAATACAAATGTTTTCACACGGTGGCAGTAGTCCTTACACTAGTACACACATACAAATGTTTTCACCCGGTGGCAGTAGTCCTTACACTAGTACACACAATACAAATTGTTTTCACCCGGTGGCAGTAGTCCTTACACTAGTACACACAATACAAATGTTTTCACCCGGTGGCAGTAGTCCTTACACTAGCACACAATACAAATGTTTTCACCCGGTGGCAGTAGTCCTTACACTAGCACACAATACAAATGTTTTCACCCGGTGGCAGTAGTCCTTACACTAGTACACACAATACAAATGTTTTCACCCGGTGGCAGTAGTCCTTACACTAGCACACAATACAAATGTTTTCACCCGGTGGCAGTAGTCCTTACACTAGCACACAATACAAATGTTTTCACCCGGTGGCAGTAGTCCTTACACTAGTACACACAATACAAATGTTTTCACCCGGTGGCAGTAGTCCTTACACCAGTACACACAATACAAATGTTTTCACACGGTGGCAGTAGTCCTTACACTAGTACACACAATACAAATGTTTTCACCCGGTGGCAGTAGTCCTTACACAGTACACACAATACAAATGTTTTCACCCGGTGGCAGTAGTCCTTACACTAGTACACACAATACAAATGTTTTCACCCGGTGGCAGTAGTCCTTACACTAGTACACACAATACAAATGTTTTCACCCGGTGGCAGTATTCCTTACACTAGTACACACAATACAAATGTTTTCATCCGGTGGCAGTAGTCCTTACACTAGTACACACAATACAAATGTTTTCATCCGGTGGCAGTAGTCCTTACACTAGTACACACAATACAAATGTTTTCACCCGGTGGCAGTAGTTCTTACACTAGTACAAAACAATACAAATGTTTTCACCCGGTGGCAGTAGTCCTTACACTAGTAAACACAATACAAATGTTTTCACCCGGTCGCAGTAGTCCTTTACTAGTACACACAATACAAATGTTTTCACCCGGTGGCAGTAGTCCTTACACTAGTACACAATACAAATGTTTTCACCCGGTGGCAGTAGTCCTTACACTAGTACACACAATACAAATGTTTTCACCCGGTGGCAGTAGTTCTTACACTAGTACACACAATACAAATGTTTTCACCCGGTGGCAGTAGTTCTTACACTAGTACACACAATACAAATGTTTTCACCCGGTGGCAGTAGTCCTTACACTAGTACACACAATACAAATGTTTTCACCCGGTCGCAGTAGTCCTTATACTAGTACACACAATACAAATGTTTTCACCCGGTGGCAGTAGTCCTTACACTAGTACACACAATACAAATGTTTTCACCCGGTGGCAGTAGTCCTTACACTAGTACACAATACAAATGTTTTCATCCGGTGGCAGTAGTCCTTACACTAGTTCACACAATACAAATGTTTTCACCCGGTGGCAGTAGTCCTTACACTAGTAAACACTATACAAATGTTTTCATCCGGTGGCAGTAGTCCTTACACTAGTACACACAATACAAATGGACATACAAATATACATAAAAATAACAATACAAAACAAACTATACACAATTACAAAACAAAATACATACAGTAAATACAAGTACACACATTAGAACACCGTACACACATTACAAAAACATCCACACCTTAAAAAAGCATCCACTCCTTACAAAAGCATCCACACCTTACAAAAATATGCACACCTTACAAATACATCCACACCTTACAAAAACACCCATACACATACAAAAAAATACATACAGTAAATACAATTACACACATTAGAACACCATACACACATTACAAAACATCCACACGTTACAAAGCATCCACACCTTACAAAAGCATTCACACCTTACAAAAACACCCATACACATACAAAACAAAATACATACAGCAAATACAAGTACACACATTAGAACACGTTACACACATTACAAAAACATCCACACTTTACAAAAGCATCCACTCTTACAAAAGCATCCACACCTTACAAAAACATCCATACCTTACAAATACATCCACACCTTACAAAAACACCCATACACATACAAAACAAAATACATACAGTAAATACAAGTACACATATTAGAACACAATACACACATTACAAAACATCCACACGTTACAAAGCATCCACACCTTACAAAAGCATTCACACCTTACAAAAACACCCATACACATACAAAACAAATAATACATACAGCAAATACAAGTACACACATTAGAACACGTTACACACATTACAAAAACATCCACACTTTACAAAAGCATCCACTCCTTACAAAAGCATCCACACCTTACAAAAACATCCATACCTTACAAATACATCCACACCTTACAAAAACACCCATACACATACAAAACAAAATACATACAGTAAATACAAGTACACATATTAGAACACAATACACACATTACAAAACATCCACACGTTACAAAGCATCCACACCTTACAAAAGCATTCACACCTTACAAAAACACCCATACACATACAAAACAAAATACATACAGTAAATACAAGTACACATATTAGAACACCATACACACATTACAAAACATCCACACCTTACAAAGCATCCACACCTTACAAAAGCCTTCACACCTTACAAAAGCATCCACACCTTACAGAAACATCCACACCTTACAAAAACATCCACACCTTACAAAAACACCCATACACAATACAAAACAAAAAACCCACACATTAATTAATTTCAGTGCATTAGAATATCCTCAGTATAAAGTCAGACCAAAGCACATGATAATTATATCCCCCAAGAACTTAAATCACTTCATTTCACTTCACTTCGAAACCAAAGCACTTCACATCAATTCACACCCCTACACTTCACATCACTTATTTTATTTAATCCTCACTTAAAAACCCTTAGCTTGTAATGACTTTCTTGACCCTTTTTCTAAAAGTGCTTAATTTACAGGGTAAAGTCGCTAGTACGCCTAGAGGTAATTGGTTCCAGTTTTTTATGGGTTGCAACTTTTCATGAAGTTCAGTATGGCAGTTAAACTCGTATACGTAAAGCTGTTTAGTGAGATTCCGATTGGTGAAAATCTGTTCAGTCAGTCACAGTTTTATCGTAAGCCGATCCATGCAGCTGTCTGTACATATTACAGCAATAAAACTACTGTTGTGTCTGCTGAAGAGAACAGAGAGAACATCACAGTAAATCTGTTCAGTCAGTCAGTCACACTTTCACCGTAAGCCGATGCATGCTGTTGTCTGTACATATTACAGCAATAAAACTGCTGTTGTGTCTGCTGAACAAAACAGACAGAACATCACAGTAAATCTGTTCAGTCAGTCAGTAACACTTTTATCGTAAGCCGATCCATGCTGCTGTCTGTACATATTACAGCAACAAAACTACTGTTGTGTCTGCTGAACAGAACAGATAGAACTTCACTGTAAATCTGTTCAGTCAGTCAGTCACAGTTTTATCGTAAGCCGATCCATGCTGCTGTCTGTACATATTACAGCAACAAAACTACTGTTGTGTCTGCTGAACAGAACAGATAGAACTTCACTGTAAATCTGATCAGTTAGTCAGTCAGTCACAGTTTTATCGTAAGCCGATCCATGCTGCTGTCTGTACATATTACAGCAATAAAACTACTGTTGTGTCTGCTGAACAGAACAGATAGAACTTCACTGTAAATCTGATCAGTCAGTCAGTCAGTCACAGTTTTATCTTAAGCCGATCCATGCTGCTGTATGTACATATTACAGCAATAAAACTACTGTTGTGTCTGCTGAACAGAACAGATAGAACTTCACTGTAAATCTGTTCAGTCAGTCAGTCAGTCACAGTTTTATCGTAAGCCGATCCATGCTGCTGTCTGTACATATTACAGCAACAAAACTACTGTTGTGTCTGCTGAACAGAACAGATAGAACTTCACTGTAAATCTGTTCAGTCAGTCAGTCAGTCACAGTTTTATCGTAAGTCGATCCATGCTGCTGTCTGTACATATTACAGCAACAAAACTACTGTTGTGTTTGCTGAACAGAACAGATAGAACTTCATTGTAAATCTGTTCAGTCAGTCAGTCAGTCACAGTTTTATCGTAAGCCGATCCATGCTGCTGTCTGTACATATTACAGCAATAAAACTACTGTTGTGTCTGCTGAACAGAACAGATAGAACTTCACTGTAAATCTGTTCAGTCAGTCAGTCAGTCACAGTTCTATCGTAAGCCGATCCATGCTGCTGTCTGTACATATTACAGCAACAAAACTACTGTTGTGTCTGCTGAACAGAACAGATAGAACTTCACTGTAAATCTGTTCAGTCAGTCAGTCAGTCACAGTTTTATCTTAAGCCGATCCATGCTGCTGTCTGTACATATTACAGCAATAAAACTACTGTTGTGTCTGCTGAACAGAACAGACAGAACTTCACTGTAAATCTGTTCAGTCAGTCACACTTTTATCGTAAGCCGATCCATGCTGCTGTCTGTACATATTACAGCAATAAAACTACTGTTGTGTCTGCTGAACAGAACAGACAGAACTTCACTGTAAATCTGTTCAGTCAGTAACACTTTTATCGTAAGCCGATCCATGCTGCTGTCTGTAAATATTACAGCAACAAAACTACTCTTGTGTCTGCTGAACAGAACAGAGAGAACTTCACTGTAAATCTGTTCAGTCAGTCAGTCACAGTTTTATCATAAGCCGATCCATGCTGCTGTCTGTGCATATTACAGCAACAAAACTACTGTTGTGTCTGCTGAACAGAACAGACAGAACTTCACTGTAAATCTGTTCAGTCAGTCAGTCACACTTTTATCGTAAGCCGATCCATGCTGCTGTCTGTACATATTACAGCAATAAAACTACTGTTGTGTCTGCTGAACAGAACAGATAGAACTTCACTGTAAATCTGTTCAGTCAGTCAGTCACAGTTTTATCGTAAGCCGATCCATGCTGCTGTCTGTACATATTACAGCAACAAAACTACTGTTGTGTCTGCTGAACAGAACAGATAGAACTTCACTGTAAATCTGTTCAGTCAGTCAAGTCAGTCACAGTTTTATTGTAAGCCGATCCATGCTGCTGTCTGTACATATTACAGCAACAAAACTACTGTTGTGTCTGCTGAACAGAACAGATAGAACTTCACTGTAAATCTGTACAGTCAGTCAGTCACAGTTATATCTTACGCCGATCCATGCTGCTGTCTGTACATATTACAGCAATCAAAACTACTGTTGTGTCTGCTGAACAGAACAGATAGAACATCACTGTAAATCTGTTCAGTCAGCCAGTCAGTCACACTTTTATCGTAAGCCGAATCATGCTATTGTATGTACATATTACAGCAACAAAATACTGTTGTGTCTGCTCAACAGAACAGACAGAACATCACTGTAAATCTGTTCAGTCAGTCTAGTCAACAGTTTTATCGTAAGCCGATCCATGTGCTGTCTGTATATATTACAGCAACAAAACTAATGTTTGTGTCTGCTGAACAGAACAGATAGAATCTTCACTGTAAATCAGTTCAGTCAGTCAGTCACAGTTTTTATCGTAAGCGATCCATGCTGCTGTCTGTACATATTACAGCAAAAAATTACTGTTGTGTCTGCTGAACAGAACAGATAGAACTTCACTGTAAATCTGTTCAGTCAGTCAGTCACAGTTTTATCGTAAGCTGATCCATGCTGCTGTCTGTACATATTACAGCAATTGAAACTTCTGTTGTGTCTGCTGAACAGAACAGACAGAACTTCAATGTAAATCTGTTTAGTCAGTCACACTTTTATCGTAAGCCGATCCATGCTGCTGTCTGTACATATTACAGCAAAAAAACTACTGTTGGTCTGCTGAACAGAACAGATAGAACTTCACTGTAAATCTGTTCAGTCAGTCAGTCACAGTTTTATCGTAAGCCGATCCATGCTGCTGTCTGTACATATTACAGCAATAAAACTACTGTTGTGTCTGCTGAACAGAACAGACAGAAACTTCACTGTAAATCTGTTCAGTCAGTCACACTTTATCGTAAGCCGATCCATGCTGCAGTCTGTACATATTACAGCAATAAAACTACTGTTGTGTCTGCTGAACAGAACAGATAGAACTTCACTGTAAATCTGTTCAGTCAGTCACACGTTTTATCGTAAGCCGATCCATGCTGCTGTCTGTACATATTACAGCAATAAAATACTGTTGTGTCTGCTGAACAGAACAGATAGAACTTCACTGTAAATCTGTTCAGTCAGTCAGTCAGTCACAGTCTCAGTCAGAGTTTTATCGTAAGACCGATCCATGCTGCTGTCTGTACATATTACAGCAACAAAACTACTGTTGTGTCTGCTGAACAGAACAGATAGAACTTCACTGTAAATCTGTTCAGTCAGTCAGTCACAGTTTTATCGTAAGCCGATCCATGCTGCTGTCTGTACATATTACAGCAACAAAACTACTGTTGTGTCTGCTGAACAGAACAGATAGAACTTCACTGTAAATCTGTTCAGTCAGTCAGTCACAGTTATATCTTAAGCCGATCCATGCTGCTGTCTGTACATATTACAGCAACAAAATTACTGTTGTGTCTGCTGAACAGAACAGATAGAACTTCACTGTAAATCTGTTCAGTCAGTCAGTCAGTACACAGTTTTATTGTAAGCCGATCCATGCTGCTGTCTGTACATATTACAGCAACAAAACTACTGTTGTGTCTGCTGAACAGAACAGATAGAACTTCACTGTAAATCTGTCAGTCAGTCAGTCACAGTTTATCGTAAGCTGATCCATGCTGCTGTCTGTACATATTACAGCAATCAAAACTACTGTTGTGTCTGCTGAACAGAACAGATAGAACATCACTGTAAATCTGTTCAGTCAGCAGTCAGTCACACTTTTATCGTAAGCCGAATCATGCTATTGTATACATATTACAGCAAAAAACTACTGTTGTGTCTGCTAACAGAACAGACAGAACATCACTGTAAATCTGTTCAGTCAGTCAGTCACTTTTATCGTAAGCCGATCCATGCTGCTGTCTGTAATATTACAGCAACAAAACTAATGTTGTGTCTGTCTGAACAGAACAGATAGAATTTCACTGTAAATCTGTTCAGTCAGTCAGTCATCACAGTTTTATCGTAAGCCGATCCATGCTGCTGTCTGTACATATTACAGCAACAAAATTACTGTTGTGTCTTGCTGAACAGAACAGATAGAACTTCACTGTAAATCTGTTCAGTCAGTCAGTCACAGTTTTATCGTAAGCTGATCCATGCTGCTGTCTGTACATATTACAGCAATTGAAACTTCTGTTGTGTCTGCTGAACAGAACAGACAGAACTTCATGTAAATCTGTTTAGTCACAGTCACACTTTTATCGTAAGCCGATCCATGCTGCTGTCTGTACATATTACAGCAAATAAAAACTACTGTTGTGTCTGCTGAACAGAACAGATGAACTTCACTGTAAATCTGTTCAGTCAGTCAGTCACAGTTTTATCGTAAGCCGATCCATGCTGCTGTCTGTACATATTACAGCAATAAAACTACTGTTGTGTCTGCTGAACAGAAACAAACAGAACTTCACTGTAAATCTGTTCAGTCTCAGTCACACTTTTATCGTAAGCCGATCCATGCTGCAGTCTGTAGATATTACAGCAATAAAACTACTGTTGTGTCTGCTGAACAGAACAGATAGAACTTCACTGTAAATTTGTTCAGCGTCAGTCAGTCACAGTTTTATCGTAAGCCGATCCATGCAGCTGTCTGTAACATATTACAGCAACAAAATACTGTTGTGTCTGCTGAACAGAACAGATAGAACTTCACTGTAAATCTGTTCAGTCAGTCAGTCAGTCAGCAAGTTTTATCGTAAGCCGATCCATGCTGCTGTGTTTACATATAACAGCAACAAAACTACTGTTGTGTCTGCTGAACAGAACAGATAGAACTTCACTGTAAATCTGTTCAGAGCAGTCAGTCACAGTTTTATCGTAAGCCGATCCATGCTGCTGTCTGTACATATTACAGCAACAAAACTACTGTTGTGTCTGCTGAACAGAACAGATAGAACTTCACTGTAAATCTGTTCAGTCAGTCAGTCACAGTTTATATCTTAAGCCGTCCATGCTGCTGTCTGTACATATTACAGCAACAAAGTTATTGTTGTGTCTGCTGAACAGAACAGATAGAACTTCACTGTAAATCTGTTCAGTCAGTCAGTCAGTAACAGTTTTATCGTAAGCCGATCCATGGTGCTGTCTGTACATATTACAGCAACAAAACTACTGTTGTGTCTGCTGAACAGAACAGATAGAACTTCACTGTAAATCAGTTCAGTCAGTCAGTAACAGTTTTATCGTAAGCTGATCCATGCTGCTGTCTGTACATATTACAGCAATAAAACTACTGTTGTGTCTGCTGAACAGAACAGACAGAACTTCACAGTAAATCTGTTCAGTCAGTCAGTCAGTCACAGTTTTATCGTAAGCCGATCCATGGTGCTGTCTGAACATATTACAGCAATAAAACTACTGTTGTGTCTGCTGAACAGAACAGACAGAACTTCACTGTAAATCTGTTCAGTCAGTCACACTTTTATCGTAAGCCGATCCATGCTGCTGTCTGTACATATTACAGCAACAAAACTACTGTTGAGTCTTCTGAACAGAACAGATAGAACTTCACTGTAAATCTGTTCAGTCAGTCAGTCAGTCACAGTTTTATCGTAAGCCGATCCATGCTGCTGTCTGTACATATTACAGCAACAAAACTACTGTTGAGTCTTCTGAACAGAACAGATAGAAATTCTCTGTAAATCTGTTCAGTCAGTCAGTCAGTCACACATTTATCGTAAGCCGATCCATGCTGCTGTCTGTACATATTACAGCAATAAAACTACTGTTGTGTCTGCTGAACAGAACAGATAGAACTTCACTGTAAATCTGTTCAGTCAGTCAGTCAGTCAGTCACAGTTTTATCGTAAGCCGATCCATGCTGCTGTCTGTACATATTACAGCAATAAAACTACTGTTGTGTCTGCTGAACAGAACAGTTAGAACTTCACTGAAAATCTGTTCAGTCAGTCAGTCAGTCACATTTTTATCGTAAGCCGATCCATGCTGCTGTCTGTACATATTACAGCAATAAAACTACTGTTGTGTCTGCTGAACAGAACAGAAAGAACTTCACTGTAAATCTGTTCAGTCAGTCAGTCAGTCACAGTTTTATCGTAAACCGATCCATGCTGCTGTCTGTACATATTACAGCAATAAAACTACTGTTGTGTCTGCTGAACAGAACAGATAGAACTTCACTGTAAATCGGTTCAGTCAGTCAGTCACAGTTTTATCGTAAGCCGATCCATGCTGCTGTCTGTACATATTACAGCAACAAGACTACTGTTGTGTCTGCTGAACAGAATAGAGAGAAATTCACTGTAAATCTGTTCAGTCAGTCAGTCAGTCAAAGTTTTATCGTAAGCCGATCCATGCTGCTGTCTGTACATATTACAGCAATAAAACTACTGTTGTGTCTGCTGAACAGAACAGACAGAACTTCACTGTAAATCTGTTCAGTCAGTCAGTCACAGTTTTATCGTAAGCCGATCCATGATGCTGTCTGTACATATTACAGCAACAAAACTACTGTTGTGTCTGCTGAACAGAACAGATAGAATTTCACTGTAAATCTGTTCAGTCAGTCAGTCACAGTTTTATCGTAAGATGATCCATGCTGCTGTCTGTACATATTACAGCAATTGAAACTACTGTTGTGTCTGCTGAACAGAACAGACAGAACTTCACTCTAAATCTGTTCAGTCTGTCACACTTTTATCGTAAGCCGATCCATTCTGCTGTGTGTACATATTACAGCAATAAAAACTACTGTTGTGTCTGCTGAACAGAACAGATAAAACTTCACTCTAAATCTGTTCAGTCAGTCAGTCACAGTTTTATCATAAGCCGATCCATGCTGCTGTCTGTACATATTACAGCAATAAAACTACTGTTGTGTCTGCTGAACAGAACAGACAGAACTTCACTGTAAATCTGTTCAGTCAGTCACACTTTTATCGTAAGCCGATCCATGCTGCTGTTTGTACATATTACAGCAATAAAACTACTGTTGTGTCTGCTGAACAGAACAGATAGAACTTCACTGTAAATCTGTTCAGTCAGTCAGTCACAGTTTTATCGTAAGCCGATCCATGCTGATGTCTGTACATATTACAGCAACAAAACTACTGTTGTGTCTGCTGAACAGAACAGATAGAACTTCACTGTAAATCTGTTCAGTCAGTCAGTCACAGTTTTATCGTAAGCCGATCCATGCTGCTGTCTGTACATATTACAGCAATAAAACTACTGTTGTGTCTGCTGAACAGAACAGACAGAACTTCACTGTAAATCTGTTCAGTCAGTCAGTCACACTTTTATCGTAAGCCGTTCCATGCTGCTGTCTGTAGACATTACAGCAATAAAACTACTGTTGTGTCTGCTGAACAGAAGAGATAGAACTTCACTGTAAATCTGTTCAGTCAGTCAGTCACACTTTTATCGTAAGCCGATCCATGCTGCTGTCTGTAAATATTACAGCAACAAAATACTGTTGTGTCTACTGAACAGAACAGATAGAACTTCACTGTAAATCTGTTCAGTCAGTCAGTCAGTCAATCAGAGTTTTATCGTAAGCCGATCCATGCTGCTGTCTGTACATATAACAGCAACAAAACTACTGTTGTGTATGCTGAACAGAACAGATAGAACTTCACTGTAAATCTGTTCAGCAGTCAGTCACAGTTTTATCGTAAGCCGATCCATGCTGCTGTCTGTACATATTACAGCAACAAAATTACTGTTGTGTCTGCTGAACAGAACAGATAGAACTTCAATGTAAATCTGTTCAGTCAGTCAGTCACAGTTATATCTTAAGCCGATCCATGCTGCTGTCTGTACATATTACAGCAACAAAATTACTGTTGTGTCTGCTGAACAGAACAGATAGAACTTCACTGTAAATCTGTTCAGTCAGTCAGTCAGTCACAGTTTTATCGTAAGCCGATCCATGCTGCTGTCTGTACATATTAAAGCAACAAAACTACTGTTGTTTCTGCTGAACAGAACAGATAGAACTTCACTGTAAATCTGTTCAGTCAGTCAGTCACAGTTTTATCGTAAGCCGATCCATGCTGCTGTCCGTACATATTACAGCAATAAAACTACTGTTGTGTCTGCTGAACAGAACAGATAGAACTTCACTGTAAATCTGTTCAGTCAGTCAGTCACAGTTTTATCGTAAGCCGATCCTTGCTGCTGTCTGTACATATTACAGCAATAAAGCTACTGTTGTGTCTGCTGAACAGAACAGACAGAACTTCACTGTAAATCTGTTCAGTCAGTCACACTTTTATCGTAAGCCGATCCATGCTGCTGTCTGTAAATATTACAGCAATAAAACTAACGTTGTGTCTGCTGAACAGAACAGATAGAACTTCACTGTAAATCTGTTCAGTCAGTCAGTCACAGTTTTATCGTAAGCCGATCCATGCTGCTGTCTGTACATAGTACAACAACAAAACTACTGTTGTTTCTGCTGAACAGAACAGATAGAACTTCACTGTAAATCTGTTCAGTCAGTCAGTCACAGTTTTATCGTAAGCCGATCCATGCTGCTGTCTGTACATATTACAGCAACAAAACTACTGTTGTGTCTGCTGAACAGAACAGATAGAACTTCACTCTAACTGTGTTCAGTCAGTCAGTCACACTTTATCGTAAGCCGATCCATGCTGCTGTCTGTACATATTACAGCAATAAAACTACTGTTGTGTCTGCTGAACAGAACAGAGAGAACTTCACTGTAAATCTGTTCAGTCAGTCAGTCACACTTTATCGTAAGCCGATCCATGCTGCTGTCTGTACATATTACAGCAACAAAACTACTGTTGTGTCTGCTGAACAGAACAGATAGAACTTCACTGTAAATCTGTTCAGTCAGTCAGTCACACTTTTACCGTAAGCCGATCCATGCTGCTGTCTGTACATATTACAGCAATAAAACTACTGTTGTGTCTGCTGAACAGAACAGAGAGAACTTCACTGTAAATCTGTTCAGTCAGTCAGTCACACTTTTACCGTAAGCCGATCCATGCTGCTGTCTGTACATATTACAGCAATAAAACTACTGTTGTGTCTGCTGAACAGAACAGAGAGAACTTCACTGTAAATCTGTTCAGTCAGTCAGTCACACTTTATCGTAAGCCGATCCATGCTGCTGTCTGTACATATTACAGCAACAAAACTACTGTTGTGTCTGCTGAACAGAACAGATAGAACTTCACTGTAAATCTGTTCAGTCAGTCAGTCACACTTTTACCGTAAGCCGATCCATGCTGCTGTCTGTACATATTACAGCAACAAAACTACTGTTGTGTCTGCTGAACAGAACAGATAGAACTTCACTGTAAATCTGTTCAGTCAGTCAGTCACACTTTTACCGTAAGCCGATCCATGCTGCTGTCTGTACATATTACAGCAATAAAACTACTGTTGTGTCTGCTGAACAGAACAATACAACTTCACTACAAACAATTGCCGCAGCAGTTTAACATCGCAGTCTTGTTACAGATGTTTGTAACATCAAATATAAACATCAATGTAACAAGAGACAGTTTAAGTATAACGCAACATTGAGCGGCGTTCGCGTAACCACTCTTGCCGTGGAATAGCTATATGTTTATAATATTATGAAAGGTAAGCCAAAACCCACGAGGGGCTGTAATTCACATTTTGATAATGAATAAATATTGTGAGTGTGTGTTTGTAGCCTTCGTTATCCAGCATGCAATGCGCATGCGCCGTATTATATTGTCATCTGTGGACTGTACGGCTGTACCATATTTTTCCCCATTATCTCATAAACGGCACGATATTCGAAAAACGTTATTTAATATAAAATGTATGTTTTTATTTTCTCTACAAAGTTTGTCTGCAACATATCTCATTCCAGTAAGAATTCAGCGAGATATCATTATAAATGTACTTAAGGTCTTCATGTAAAGTACCGTTATGCTTGACACATTTAATCAAAAGTAAATTTTTTACGGATTTTCGAAAAATGCTCAAATATGAAATTTTGTAATATCTGTGTAGTAGTAGCCGAGTTGTTCCTTGAATACAGACGGACGGACATACATGGCGAAGCTAATAGTCGCCTTTCGCAATTTTAGGAACACACTTAAGTAGTACAAGCACAAACCTCTATATACGATACAAACATAAGACAACAGCTTGGCACCGCAGCTGTACGTCGTGTGCAGACATTAATTAGCTTGTTAAATAAAGTAAGCTTGACAGAATGGATAAGACATATGATAGTGAGATATGTGGCGTGTGTGGTCAGGCAGTGCTCAGATGCAAACGTCGGATATCATAATAATAATAATAATAATAATATTAATAATAATAGATGTAAATATTTTCGGCCCGCCGATGACACGACATTTGCGATCCCCTGTGCCAACAGCAGGTACTAACACATCTGGCTCAAAGTGCCGGTAGATCAGTCGGTATAAAAGCTAACTAATATTTCAAACTTTCGTGCTATGTTGTATTCACCAACAACACACACTTATGTATGTCGTTTATTGACAGTACATTTCGATGCTAACTGCTGTATCATACATACAACCGCGATAGGAAAACTGACAGCTGAACAGAGGTAAAACTTGGGATTAAATGCAATGATTACAGTGACATAATTTACATATCAACATATGTAATATGTTGTGTGTTTGTGCAACAGTTGGCAGCGAGGACAAAAGTCGTAAAGACTAAAAGACTAACAAAATGCAAACAATTAAACAGCGCTGATGATGACGTAATAGTCAGCATGTGAACGGACTTGTCAGTGAATTGAATATAAATTGTGTAGTTTGTTGGTAAGTTCAGTACAGAGTTGTTCCTAAAGCATTGTGTGCACAGTATGCACAGTGTGCGCAGTATGCACAGTGTGCGCAGTATGCACAGTGTGCACAGTATGCACAGTGTGCGCAGTATGCACAGTGTGCGCAGTATGCACAGTATGCACAGTGTGCGCAGTATGCACAGTATGCACGGTATGCACAGTATGCACAGTGTGCGCAGTATGCACAGTGTCACAGTATGCACAGTTTGCGCAGTATGCACAGTATGTACAGTGTGCGCAGTATGCACAGTGTGCGCAGTGTGCGCAGTATGTACAGTGTGCGCAGTATGCACAGTGTGCGCAGTGTGCGCAGTATGCACAGTGTAAGCAGTATGCACAATGTGCACAGTGTGTGCAGTATGCACAGTGTGCGCAGTATGCAAAGTGTGCGCAGTATGCACAGTGTTCGCAGTATGCACAGTGTGCGCAGTATGCACAGTGTGCGCAGTATGCACAGTGTGTACAGTGTGCGCAGTGTGCACAGTGTGCGCAGTATGCACAGTGTGCGCAGTATGCACAGTGTGCACAGTGTGCGCAGTGTGCACAGTGTGCGCAGTATGCACAGTGTGCGCAGTATGCACAGTGTGCGCAGTATGCACAGTGTGCGCAGTATGCACAGTGTGCGCAGTATGCACAGTGTGCGCAGTATGCACAGTGTGCGCAGTGTGCGCAGTATGTACAGTGTGCGCAGTATGCACAGTGTGCACAGTGTGCGCATTATGTACAGTGTGTGCAGTGTGCACAGTGTGCACAGTATGTACAGTGTGCGCAGTATGCACAGTGTGCGCAGTATGCACAGTGTGCGCAGTATGCACAGTGTGCACAGTGTGCGCAGTATGCACAGTGTGCACAGTGTGCGCAGTATGCACAGTGTGCGCAGTATGCACAGTGTGCGCAGTATGCACAGTGTGCACAGTATGCACAGTGTGCGCAGTGTGCGCAGTATGCACAGTGTGCGCAGTATGCACAGTGTGCACAGTGTGCGCAGTATGTACAGTGTGCGCAGTGTGCACAGTGTGCACCGTGTGCACAGTATGTACAGTGTGCGCAGTATGCACAGTGTGCGCAGTATGCAAGTGTGCACAGTGTGCGCAGTATGCACAGTGTTCGCAGTATGCACAGTGTGCACAGTGTGCACAGTATGTACAGTGTGCGCTGTATGCACAGTGTGCGCAGTGTGCGCAGTATGTACAGTGTGCGCAGTATGCACAGTGTGCGCAGTGTGCGCAGTATGAACAGTGTGCGCAGTATGCACAGTGTGCGCAGTATGCACAGTGTGCGCAGTATGCACAGTGTGGCGAGTATGCACAGTGTGCGCAGTATGCTCAGTGTGCGCAGTATGCACTGTGTGCGCAGTATGTACAGTGTGCGCAGTGTGCGCAGTATGTACAGTGTGCGCAGTATGCACAGTGTGCGCAGTATGCACAGTGTGCACAGTGTGCGCAGTATGTACAGTGTGCGCAGTATGCACAGTGTGCACAGTATGCACAGTATGCACAGTGTGCACAGTATGCACAGTGTGCACAGTATGCACAGTGTGCGCAGTATGCACAGTGTGCACAGTATGCACAGTGTGCGCAGTATGCACAGCACAAACTTCGCCACACTGCCCGCTCATATCTCTGCCGATATCAATCAAATTAATCCATCCAAAGATAACAGACATGTGAGATCGTATATATATAGAGGATCGCCACAGCACGTATCGTACATTGTGTGTCGGTGTGCTGTGTGTAGCACAATTCGTACGTGCGGCGCGTAAGGAGTGGACGTGGTACATGCACGTAGTTGCACGTAGGACAAAAACAGGAAGGACGAGCGGTAAGTGTCTATTTGTGAGCAGCTTTATGATCTGTACTGCTCACTACAATTATTCAGATGGTCAAATCAACAAAAATGAGATGGGCGTGGCATGTGGCACGAAGGGTGGAGAGGATAGGTGCTTACAGAGTTTTGGTGGGGAAACTTGATACAAACGACCACTTGAAAGATCAGGCGTAGATGGAAGTATGTAATTAAAATGGGCCTTTTTGACGTGGGATGTGTTGTCATGTAGTAGACTGCTCTGGTTCAGGATTGGGTGAGGAAGCGGGATTTTGTGAATGCGGCAATGAACCTGCGGGTTACATAAAATGCGAGGAATGTCTCGACTAGCTGACGAACTGTCAGATTCTCAGGAAGGAATATTTTCCCATGTAACTAGTCAGGTTTTCCTTTATCGTAATCGCTCTGACGATCGGACCACAAAGACTGCGTACAGCTTTCCTACAGTTAACCGCTATGTTAAGCTGTCAAAGCGTCCGCCGTAGTCATTTGGCCATATATATTCTAGGAGGTCAGTTTCGACAGAATTTCCCACAGTTTAACATTTACATTTCCTTCTATTGGCCGTAATTAATTTCGCTTACAGTTTCTGTTCGCCTGCATTTCTGTGCTAACACTAGCGACGTGTTCGCAGCTACGTACACACAGTTATACCGATCGTACGGATGAACTCACAAATCTAATTGCGGTTGTGTTTTATAAGTGAAAATACAGTTTAGTTAGAACAATAAAACCAACTGTTATATCAGCTGAACACAATTTACAGTTTGGTTGTATAACACACAGCTACATGTATAACATACAGCTACATGTATAACACACAGCTACATGTATAACACACAGCTACATGTATAACACACAGCTACATGTATAACACACAAATACATGTATAACACACATCTACATGTATAACACACAGCTACATGTATAACACACAGCTACATGTATAACACACAGCTACATGTGTAACACACAGCTACATGTATAACACACAGCTACATGTATAACATACAGCTACATGTATAACACACAGCTACATGTATAACACACAGCTACATGTATAACACACAGCTACATGTATAACACACAGCTACATGTATAACACACAGCTACATGTATAACACACAGCTACATGTATAACACACAGCTACATGTATAACACACAGCTACATGTATAACAACACAGCTACATGTATAAACACACAGCTACATGTATAACACACATCTACATGTATAACACACAGCTACATGTATAACACACAGCTACATGTATAACACACAACTACATGTATAACACACAGCTACATGTATAACACACAGCTACATATATATAACGCACAGCTACATGTATATAACACACAGCTACATGTATATAACACACAGCTACATATATATAACGCACAGCTACATATATATAACGCACAGCTACATGTATATAACGCACAGCTACATATATATAACACACAGCTACATATATATAACGCACAGCTACATATATTATAACGCACAGCTACATGTATATAACACACAGCTACATGTATAACACACAGCTACAATATATATAACGCACAGCTACATATATATAACGCACAGCTACATATATATATAACACACAGCTACATATATATAACGCACAGCTACATATATATAACGCACAGCTACATGTATATAACGCACAGCTACATATATATAACGCACAGCTACATATATATAACGCACAAATACATATATATAACACACAGCTACATATATATAACGCACAGCTACATATATATAACGCACAGCTACATGTATATAACGCACAGCTACATGTATATAACGCACAGCTACATATATATAACGCACAGCTACATATATATAACGCACAGCTACATATATATAACACACAGCTACATATATATAACGCACAGCTACATATATATAACGCACAGCTACATGTATATAACACACAGCTACATGTATAACACACAGCTACATGTATAACACACAGCTACATGTATAACACACAGCTACATGTATAACACACAGCTACATGTATAACACACAGCTACATGTATAACACACAGCTACATGTATAACACACAGCTACATGTATAACATACAGCTACATGTATAACACACAGCTACATGTATAACACACAGCTACATGTATAACACACAGCTACATGTATAACACACAGCTACATGTATAACACACAGCTACATGTATAACACACAGCTACATGTATAACACACAACTACATGTATAACACACAGCTACATGTATAACACACAGCTACATGTATATAACGCACAGCTACATGTATAACACACAACTACATGTATAACACACAAATACATGTATAACACACAGCTACATGTATAACACACAGCTACATGTATAACACACAACTACATGTATAAACACAAATACATGTATAACACACATCTACATGTATAACGCACAGCTACATGTATAACACACATCTACATGTATAACACACAGCTACATGTATAACACACAGCTACATGTATAACACACAGCTACATGTATAACACACAAGCTACATGTATAACACACAGCTACATGTATAACACACTGCTACATGTATAACACACAGCTACATGTATAACACACAATACATGTATAACACACATCTACATGTATAACACACATCTACATGTATAACACACAGCTACATGTATAACACACAGCTACATGTATAACACACAGCTACATGTATAACACACAGCTACATGTATAACACACAACTACATGTATAACACACAAATACATGTATAACACACAGCTACATGTATAACACACAGCTACATGTATAACACACAAGCTACATGTATAACACACAGCTACATGTATAACACACAACTACATGTATAACACACAAATACATGTATAACACACAGCTACAGTATATAACACACAGCTACATGTATAACACACAGCTACATGTATAACACACAACTACATGTATAACACACAAATACATGTATAACACACAGCTACATGTATAACACACAGCTACATGTATAACACACAGCTACATGTATAACACACATCTACATGTATAACACACATCTACATGTATAACACACATCTACATGTATAACACACAAACTACATGTATAACACACAAATACATGTATAACACACAGCTACATGTATAACACACAGCTACATGTATAACACACAGCTACATGTATAACACACAAATACATGTATAACACACATCTACATGTTATAACACACATCTACATGTATAACACACAGCTACATGTATAACACACAGCTACATGTATAACACACAGCTACATGTATAACACACAGCTACATGTATAACACACAACTACATGTATAACACACAAATACATGTATAACACACAGCTACATGTATAACACACAGCTACATGTATAACACACAGCTACATGTATAACACACAAATACATGTATAACACACAGCTACATGTATAACACACAAATACATGTATAACACACAGCTACATGTATAACACACAGCTACATGTATAACACACAGCTACATGTATAACACACAGCTACATGTATAACACACAGCTACATGTATAACACACAGCTACATGTATAACACACAGCTACATGTATAACGCACAGCTACATGTATAACACACATCTACATGTATAACACACAGCTACATGTATAACACACAGCTACATGTATAACACACAGCTACATGTATAACACACAGCTACATGTATAACACACAAATACATGTATAACACACATCTACATGTATAACACACAGCTACATGTATAACACACAGCTACATGTATAACACACAGCTACATGTATAACACACAGCTACATGTATAACACACAGCTACATGTATAACATACAGCTACATGTATAACACACAGCTACATGTTATAACACACAGCTACATGTATAAACACTACAGAAAAACACTACATGTATAACACACAGCTACATGTATAACACACAGCTACATGTATAACACACAGCTACATGTATAACACACAGCTACATTATAACACAAGCTACATGTATAACACACAGCTACATGTATAACACACAGCTACATGTATAACACACAGTACATGTATAACACACAGCTACATGTATAACACACAGCTACATTATAACACACAGCCTAACATGTTTAACACACAGCTACATGTATAACACACAGCTACATTATAACACACAGCTACATGTATAACACACAGCTACATTATAAAAACACACAGTACATTATAACACACAGCTACATGTATAAACACACAGCTACATGTTATAACACAGCTAATGTATAACACACAGCTACATGTATAACACACAGCTACATGTTATAACACACAGCTACATGTATAACACACAGCTACATGTATAACACACAGCTACATGTATAACACACAGCTACATTATAAACACAGCTACATGTATAACACACAGCTACATGTATAAACACAAGTACATGTATAACACACAGCTACATGTATAAACAACACAGCTACATGTATAACACACAGCTACATGTATAACACACAGCTACATTGTATAACACACAGCTACATGTATAACACACAGCTACATGTATAACACACAGCTACATGTATAACACACATACATGTATAAACACACAGCTACATGTATAACACACAGCTACATGTATAACACACAGCTACATTATAAACACCAGCTACATGTATATACACACAGCTACATGTATAACACACAGCTACATGTATAAACACAGTACATGTATACACACATGCTACATGTATAACACACAGCTACATGTATAACACACAGCTACATGTATAACACACAGCTACATGTATAAACACAACTACATGTATAACACACAGCTACATGTATAACACACAGCTACATGTATAACACAAGCTACATGTATAACACACAGCTACATGTATAACACACAGCTACATGTATAAAACACAGTACATGTATAACACACAGCTACATGTATAACACACTACATGTTAACACACACTACATGTATAACACACAGACTACACTATGTATAACACACAGCTACATGTATAACACACAGCTACATGTATAACACACAGCTACATGTATAACACACAGCTACATGTATAACACACAGATACATGTATAACACACAGCTACATGTATAACACACAGCTACATGTATAACACACAGCTACATGTATAACACACAGCTACATGTATATAACGCACAGCTACATGTATAACACACATCTACATGTTATAACACACAGCTACATGTATAACACACACGCTACATGTATAACACACAGCTACATGTATAACACACAGCTACATGTATAACACACAGCTACATGTATAACACACAGCTACATGTATAACACACAGTACATGTATATAACACACAGCTACATGTATAACACACATCTACATGTATAACACACACTACATGTATAACACACTGTACAAATACATGTATAACACACAGCTACATGTATAACACACAGCTACATGTAATAACACACAATACATGTATAACACACAACTACATGTATAACACACAGCTACATGTATAACACACAGCTACATGTATAACATACAGCTACATGTTAAACTACACAGCTACATGTATAACACACAGCTACATGTATAACATACAGCTACATGTATAACACACAGCTACATGTAATAACACACAGCTACATGTATAACACACAGCTACATGTATAACACACAGCTACATGTATAACACACAGCTACATGTATAACACACAGCTACATGTATAACACACAGCTACATGTATAAAACATACTGTATACAGCTACATGTATAACACACAGCTACATGTATAACACACAGCTACATGTATAACACACAGCTACATGTATAACACACAGCTACATGTATAACACACAGCTACATGTATAACACACAGCTACATGTATAACACCAGCTACATGTATAACACACAGCTACATGTATAACACACAGCTACATGTATATAACACACAGCATACATCATGTATAACACACACTACATGTATAACACACATCTACATGTATAACACACAGCTACATGTATAACACACAGCTACATGTAAATTAACACACAGCTACATGTATAACACACAGCTACATGTATAACACACAGCTACATGTATAACACACACGCTACATGTATAACACACAGCTACATGTATAACACAACAGCTACATGTATAACACACAGCTACATGTATAACACACAGCTACATGTATAACACACAGCTACATGTATAACACACAGCTACATGTATAACACACAGCTACATGTATAACACACAGCTAATGTATAACACACACAGCTACATGTATAACACACATCTTACATGTATAACACACACTACATGTATAACACACAGCTACATGTTAAACACAGCTACAGTATAAACCACTACATGTATAACACACAGCTACATTATAACACACAGCTACATGTATAACACACAGCTACATGTATAACACACAGCTACATGTATAACACACAGCTACATTTATAACACACAGCTACATGTATAACACACAGCTACATGTATTAACACACAGCTACATGTATAACACACAGCTACATGTATAACACACAGCTACATGTATAACACACAGCTACATTTATAACACACAGCTACATGTATATAACACACAGCTACATGTATAACAACACAAGCTACATTGTATAACACACCAACACAGCTACATGTATATAACACACAGCTACATGTATAACACACAGCTACATGTATAACACACAGCTACATGTATAACACACAGCTACATGTATAAACACACAGCTACATGTATAACACACAGCTACATGTATATAACACACAGCTACATGTATAACACACACAGTACATGTATAACACACAGCTACATTTAAACACACAGTACATGTATACACACAGCTACATGTATAACACACAGCTACATTATAACACACAGCTACATGTATAACACACAGCTACATGTATAACACACAGCTACATGTTATAACACACAGCTACATAGTATAACACACAGCTACATGTATAAACACACAGCTACATGTATACACACAGCTACATGTATAACACCACAGCTACAGTATATAACACACAGCTACATGTATAACACACAGCTACATGTATAACACACAGCTACATGTTATAACACACAGCTACATGTATAACACACAGCTACATGTATAACACACAGCTACATGTATAACACACAGCTACATGTATAACACACAGCTACATGTATAACACACAGCTACATGTATAACACACAGCTACATGTATAACACACAGCTACATGTATAACACACAGCTACATGTATAACACACAGCTACATGTATAACACACAGCTACATGTATAACACACAGCTACATGTATAACACACAGCTACATGTATAACACACAGCTACATGTATAACACACAGCTACATGTATAACACACAGCTACATGTATAACACACAGCTACATGTATAACACACAGCTACATGTGTAACACACAGCTACATGTGTAACACACAGCTACATGTGTAACACACAGCTACATGTATAACACACAGCTACATGTATAACACACAGCTACAGTATAACACACAGCTACACGTATAACACACAGCTACACGTATAACACACAGCTACATGTATAACACACAGCTACATGTATAACACACAGCTACATGTATAACACACAGCTACATGTGTGAACACACAGCTACATGTATAACACACAGCTACATGTATAACACACAGCTACACGTATAACACACAGCTACACGTATAACACACAGCTACATGTATAACACACAGCTACACGTATAACACACAGCTACATGTATAACACACAGCTACATGTATAACACACAGCTACATGTATAACACACAGCTACATGTATAACACACAGCTACACGTATAACACACAGCTACATGTATAACACACAGCTACATGTATAACACACAGCTACATGTATAACACACAGCTACATGTATAACAACAGCTACATGTATAACACACAAGCTACATGTATAAACACAGCTACATGTATAACACACAGCTACATGTATAACACAGCTACATGGA
Organism: Reticulitermes speratus; assembly: GCA_021186555.1. Taxonomy (NCBI): domain Eukaryota; kingdom Metazoa; phylum Arthropoda; class Insecta; order Blattodea; family Rhinotermitidae; genus Reticulitermes; species Reticulitermes speratus. Next base: position 44,399,535 of record JAJKFL010000013.1, read on the forward strand.
TAACACACAGCTACATGTATAACAAACAGCTATATGTATAACACACAGCTACATGTATAACACACAGCTACATGTATAACACACAGCTACATGTATAACACACAGCTACATGTGTAACACACAGCTACATGTATAACACACAGCTACATGTATAACACACAGCTACATGTATAACACACAGCTACATGTATAACACACAGCTACATGTATAACACACAGCTACATGTATAACACACAGCTACATGTATAACACACAGCTACATGTATAAACACACGCTACATGTATAACACACAGCTACATGTATAACACACAGCTACATGTATAACACACAGCTACATGTATAACACACAGCTACATGTATAACACACAGCTACATGTATAACACACAGCTACATGCACACGTTTCGCCTTTAATTCAGCCATCATCAGGCTGTGCATAACAAAGCAGAAACACAAAACATCAAAATTACAACTAACAATCGCTCACGTTCACATCTCAATCCCGTCACAAATACTCATAATGTCAAATAAACGGTTTATACGTAAAATCCATAAACATAAAACTTCTACATAAATACAAGTATATAAAGACGTTTTGTCACCGTGGCTGTACAACGTAACAACATATTATCTTATCTTGTTAAGTAAAGTAAGCTTGAAGTGAGCGGTAAGATAAGGCAGATGTGACGTGTGTAGTCAGGCAGTGCTTAGGTGTGAATTGTGAGACGGTAATAAAAAGCTGCAACAATGGACATTGGGGAGTTATGATTTAAAATCAATAATTCTTTGTATAATAAAAATACACTCATATTAATAAGGAGATGAAACTTAAGCGAATATTTATATTACACTGAAATGAAATATGGGGTCAGGTGTCACGTACACAAATTTAATTTACTTCTATTCAGCATTCATTCATTCACTCTGCAGTCTGTCTTACGACAGGTCCGTAGCCACTTACAAAGCGAGTTCTCCACACAGTGTGATCTAGTGCTTCGAAGAAGAAAGTTCCACCATACAGCAATACACACAGATAACCGACACAAAACAGCACACCGAAAAAAAATACATGGACCACGCTGCCAATAATTTATGAATTATATCACAGCATGTAATTTAACATAATACATTACACTGTTTTACTGTTATGATAGCAATTTAACAAGACTACTATTATACTACTATTGTAATATTACCATACACAACTGGTCTGATGTAACAAAGAACATTGGTCTATGTAAATAACTCTGATTCCCCTGATGATGGCAATGTAGAAGTGCCGAAATGCGTATTGGGGTAATCTTTTAATAAAGAAATCAGTGATAATCTTGTTTTTGGTGCATTTGTTGGTGTGAGTTGATCTCTGCTTCATAGTTAATTAAAAAATCAAGTCCCAAGATGGCGTCCGTTAGAAGCTGCGTGGAAAGTAGAACAACTTGATCTACCTTGGCTTCACCAATACTAATTTCTAACAGAGATTGTTTCCTCACTCGCCTGCTTCGACTGTTGAAAGCGCTGACTAAATTAATATTTTGTGTTGGGAGTTCGAGACACTTTAAACCAGCGTGCCGTAACTAATTATACAAATGTTCATTTAATATGGACATTTCACACCCTGTATCTATGACAGCATATATTTCTTCGCCCCCTAAACTCACTCGTAGTTTTGGACACTCGTTTCTCTTACTGTCAGCTATATATAATGTATAGCTTAGTTCATCAGCAATGTCATTATTGGCCGTTTCCTCTTCTGAACTTTGTGACAAATCAAAGTATTTTCCCACGTCAAACTCTTCTACAATTGGTTAATTTTATCGAAACTTACGACGGAATTTTCGGCGTTCTGAATGTGTTTTTTGGTGTTGGGTGTTGGGAAAGACTGTGGGGTTACGTCGGTGGACGTGGTTTGCCCATCAATCACGCCACATAATTGTTTAAAGGCTGGGCAGCATCATCTCGGTCTCGGTGGTCTCTGTTATTTTAAACTGATGACCTCTCATTTCTGGGGTCGAAGTTTGGTGCTGTAGGACTAAGTTGACTACCTCTATCGCCTATCACGCTCTCCTGGCCGCGTCGATTGAAGTTTCGGCCGGCTTCATTATTCTGACGTCGGTCTGTAAACCATCTGTTACGTCGGTTTGTTTGTTGCCCTGCAAATCTGACATTAACATCACCCCTATCTCGATTTCTGTCTCTATCATCCCTTTGCGGCGTGTTTGAAGATCTCCTATTCGAATCTCGTCGGTCATAGTCTCTTATCGGCGACAGGAATGTATCTGTGTTTTGATCAAGTCCCTGGAATTTTGCAATGTAAGCCAACGCGTCTTGGGTGGTTTTAAAATTTCCACAAATGAGCCCTTGTTGAACTCGTGGTTCGACGTGACTGGTGAGTGCTGAGAGAAGATCAGTTTCAGACATAGGTGGATCTAATGTAGATGCCAAATTTGCATACCGAATAAAGTGATTGACATATGTTTCCCCTGAACTCGGTACATGTCTATCCAGGTATATAGAACTTCTAACACTAGACTGTCTGCTCGGACACCACAGTAGCTCAGCAAATGCCTTTTTAAATTCTCCATAGTTTTTTAGCTTATCAATTACGCTCGATAACCACTGTTTGGCAAACGGGCCCTGTACTGCCCTAAATACCAAAGGTAGACGAAGTTCCTCAGGTGTCCTTTTATGTCGAAAATACTCCTCCAAATTTCGTTGAAAATGTAATGGAACCTCGGTAACAGAGTCATTGAAAATAGGTAATGTGAGTTCGCTAAGATCTGCACTATTTGAATGCATCTCAGATGTCACATTTACATCATTATTACATGAAATGACCTGGTGGTTGTTCATACTAACATTATCATTAAAAACAGATGCACTGCATGCATGCATTCCACTCACACTGGGGTTGTTCGTGTTAGACACTTCTGTTCTGTCTGAGTTATCTGTCTGCCCACTAACTCTAACAATATCATTCTGTTGAACAGCTGGTGTAGAGTTACTAGATGTGCTTGTCGCTAACTTAGCCTGTATGACATCTAAAGTTGCATTTATTTTCAAAATCTCTGCCTCATTAATCTGCTTGTCCTCTTGAATTTCTAGCGTAACTGCATTAACTCTGGTATCGACATATCCTTTGGACTGGTCGACCTCCTGTCTAAGGTTATTAACTGCCAACTCTCTCTGATTTTGGTGGTCATTTACGCTAGCTAACACAGACTGTGAACTAGTCAACACCTCTTTCCCTTGTATGTCTAGTTCCTTCCTGGTCTGTACAATGTGTGCACTAATGTCTGTACAATGTGTGCACTAATGTCTGTACAATGTGTGCACTAATGTCTGTACAATGTGTGCATTCATTCTCTCACTCACACGCTCACATGATTTATCAACTGAAGTTCTTAAATTAGTAATTTTACTTTCAGTATCATTTCTCAAACTGTCAACTTTGTCTGATACAAACTGAATCCCTGACTGCAATTTGCTATCAAATTCTTCCCTAAGTTTAGCATTTGCAGATTCAAAACGTTCAATTAAACTAGCAGCAAATTTTTCGTTTTCCTCTTTTAACTCCCTTTTCAAACTTCCTACTGCAGCTGTTAATTTTGCATTAAGTAACTCAATTTGCTTATTGCTCTCAGCTGTAAGTCTAGCTTCTAAAGCCGCAGTTTGTTTAATCCCCTTGGATTGAATAGCAGCCATTACAGTCTGAAGCATATCCTGGATTTGATTTGCCGAAATATTAGTTGACTCTACATTTACATTGACATTACTATTTACAATTTCCTTAACAGTCGGCATGAAATCTGAATTTCCTTCAATCATTTCGGTCACAGGATTTTCCCTGACTGTAATGTCAGCTTCAAAATCAAAACAAGTTGCATTATCAGCTTCCCTATCTCCATTTTGTGCGCTGCCTGCATCACTACCCACAGAACTGCTTCTACTTGCACTACGAAGCCATCTGTCTGCCATATTGAAAGTATTTATCGTGAATGTGTTGTAAGTCACTGATATCAATTGCCGTAACTTACTATGGTTGCTGGTAATTGTGTTGACGAGCAGGTACTTGCCCCTTCACTGGGTAATTCCTTCCGGTCGCGGTTACCTCGTCGTTTCCCGTCCTATCCGCAATAATGTAGGTTTACCGAAGCACTTGTCACACACGACACACGCTTATACTTCTCGTAGCTCTTGGGCACACTGCCGCTGAGTTGCCGTGGTCCGTCTTCTGTTTGCAGACTCCTAGGTGATGGGTTCGACTCTCGGCTGGATCGGACGTTTCGGTAGTACCAGGTTCTCTTATTCAGATTAGTGACTCAGTCCTCTGCTCCTCGGTCTTCCTCCGACGTGTCTTCCCCTTATTCGCCTGACGACCTTGGCTTCACAGTGCGGTATTTTCTTCCCTCAGGACAGCTTGCACCTCATGGATTGTTCGGTCCTTTATTTTTCACTTTTCAGATTTTCGCGCTCCGTGCTCGGGCAGTCTTACTTTTCACTTGCTAGCACTAAGATTATCACGTCTCCTGCTACCACACGGATAGTCGCATCCCGCGATTAGGCAAACACAGCTTATTTATTTAATCACTCGGATTGTCGAGCCCCGCGTTTGGGCAGCCAAAAACTCTATAACCGGCCGACTATCTCCTTCTCAGTCAGTAGAGCAAACTCTTGTTTCAGGGAATATAAGTGGTCCAAGTGATAGAGAAATTGCTAATTGAAATTGAATACATAATCTTTACTGTCATTTGTTTCAAGTAATACAGAGTCTTATTTGATTTTTATGAATCAGGCACTGAATGAATATTATTATTCCTTTTGTTTCCTTAGCTCAGTTTATCGTACTGCCTGCGTCTAAAGTTAACTGGAATTACTGATCGCCTGCTCAATCCAAACACCCGCGTCTGAAGCTAGGACGCTACTATTTTATAGCTTGGGCACGCACTCTCTAGCACACTGGTTTGAAATTTATCCCCCCCTTAGATTTTCCTACTTCTTCCCATTAGCTATAAGCGAATTTTGACTGGGCTTAATAGGTTGAGAATGTGACCTTTTAAATAATGTCTTCCCAGTGGCTGGCTCTGACCTGATTCTGTAATCTAAAAATCTGCCTGTGTGGACCCTGTCGCATCCCTAACGTACCAACTAGATTTTTCTGTAGTTATCACCCACATGTTGAAATATGAGAACCAAAATCTGTCAGCGTATCGAATTTCTAAGGTTCTGGAGTTTGCTAGAATCCCATTAATTTTGACAGTGACAAAATGTGACATGTACTGGCCCCCCTTCGCTTTGCTGTGCCTGTCTACATTTCCCTCCTTCCTTACTAATTTTTCTCGCTCTTCTACCCTAATCTGTCCACTCTTATGTCATCCAGATGTTACTACTGACCTACCAAGTCCTGTTTTAACAAAATCCCCCAAACCAAACTAACTATTTACGCTTGCAATCAAATAATAATTTTAAATATCAAAACTAATAAATACAACGTTTCAGCACCACACAAAGCTACGCTCCAAATGTAGCACTTTACTAGTTTCTTCCTTAAATTTAAGTCCAGTTTGCTGGTGAAAAGATTCTTCTTCTTGTTGAATGCTGTTTAACCATGGCATTTCTGGATTGAATTTCACGTGCACACCTTGCATCATTTGTTATCATGCTACCTAAATAATTGAAATATTCCACATTTTCCAATTGTTTTTGATCTATGATAATTTCCATTGGGGATGGTTGCTTTGAGATTCTCATTACCTTAGTTTTTCCCACATTCATCTCCATTCCACAGCGTCTTCCAATTTCACTCAGTCCATCAACCACACCCTGTAACACCTTTTCTTCCCTAGCCAGTAGCACAAGGTCATCTGCATATTTCACAGTGCCAATTACCTGTCCTTCTATTTTGAAGTCTCCAAACCCTTCAAGAGCTTCCTTGGTAAGGTACTCGCTGTATAAGTTGAACAGAATGGGCGACAAACAGCAACCTTGTCTAACTCCTCTTCCAATCTTCACACTCCTCGTCTATAATTGGTCCAGTCGTATTTTGACACTCTGTTCCATGTACAATTTGCTGATCAATCAACTTTTGCGCCAGTCTATCCCAATTCCCTTTAGGATCTGCATTAATTTGGTCCAGTTGACACAGTCAAATGCCTTCTGCCAGTCTATCAAGCAAGCACACAATTCCTCATCTATGACCAAAGTTCGTTCTGATATTATTCTCAGCATCCCAATTGCATCCCTAGTTCCTTTTCCTCTCCTAAATCCAAACTGATCTTCTCCAAGCGCATCCTCAATGTTCCTTTCAATCCTTCTTCTAATTATCCTCGATACTATCTTTGCTGCATGTGCGAAGATGCTGATAGTGCGATGGCCGCTGCATTTTGTAGCTTTGTGCTTCTTCTTTAAGGCATCATTGTAACTTAAATTAAATCTCAGGGCCACTCCCCAGTTACATACATGCTGTTGATCAGTTGTGACATTTGTGTGAAGAACATCTTCTACCATCAATTTCAGTACATCCCCAGGTACATCATCATCTCCTGTAGCCTTCTTATCCCTCATTCCCTTGGAAGCATTTTCCAGTTCACTTTGCAAAATGTAAGGCCATTTCTCGTCTTCATCTGCGTCAGATTCACGTTCGACATCTAGGTGTTTTGGTCGATTAGCTCTATCGTAGGTTTCTGTGATATAATACTCACAAATTTGCAGTACATGTCTTTGATCTATTACCATATTCTCTTGAGACTTTCGATGCCAACGTTCTGAATTCCATGGTTTTCTTTCAAACCTAACTCCTCTGTGTTCATGTACTCGTACATTAGATCATAACGTCCTACTTTTTTTTTAATTCTATGATCTCGTCGCATATGCCCTCAAGATATTACTTCTTGGCGTTGTCCGTGGCTCTTTTCAATTCGTAACTCAGTCTTCTGTAGTTATTCCTTCCTCCTTCGTTGTTGACATTCTTCAATTTCGTTCGTTCATCCATTTTACTGATCATCTCGTGTGTAATCCATGGCTTTCTTGCTCTCCTCTCGACTTTTCCAACCAAATCACTCACAGTATCTAAAACACATTTCTTGATATTGTTCCACTGCACTTCAACATTCCCACTTTCACATTTGTTTTCACCAAATATTTCCTCTAGACTATCGTGTACTTCCTGTTGTTGAGCGTATAGCTTCTCCAAATCCCATCTTGGATTCGGCTTGTGGAACATTATGAGTTTCTTCAAACTGGTGCAGATCGTTGCAACCAGTAATTTGTGGTCAGAGTCAATATCTGCTCCAAGCATTGTCTGCAAATCCTTCACATTGTTCCTGAATCTCTGTTATACTAGTATATACTCGTATTCTAACTGATATCGACTTCTATCTCCTGGTAATTTCAGGTGTACAATCTTGTTTTAGGTTTCTTGAAACTTGTGTTATTTATAACAAGTACATGTCGTTCACGGAAGTCTATACACCATAAATGCTTTAAGGAAGAATATGTTATATTCGATATATATAACGTTGTATTGTGACACTGTGCACGTCAGTGTTGTTAAGTCTGACTGCAGTAAGCTTACTGCTGTATTGACACTGCCATAACAATAACACTGTTAACTTCGATATATATATATATATATATATATATATATAACGTTGTATTGTGACACTGTGCACGTCACTGTTGTTAAGTCTGACTGCAGTAAGCTTACTGCTGTATTGTGACACTGTGCAGGTTACCTGTTGATAAGTCTGACTGCAGTAACCTTACTGCTGTATTGACACTGCCATAACAATAACACTGTTAAATTCGATATATATACATAACGTTGTATTGTGACACTGTGCACATCACTGTTGTTAAGTCTGACTGCAGTAAGCTTACTGCTGTATTGACACGGCCATAACAATAACACTGTTAACTTATATATGTATATAACGTTGTATTGTGACACTGTGCAGGTTACCTGTTGATAAGTCTGACTGCAGTAAGCTTACTGCTGTATTGACACTGCCATAACAATAACAGTGTTAACTTCGATATGTATATAACGCTATATTGTGACACTGTGCACGTCACTGTTGTTAAGTCTGACTGCAGTAAGCTTACTGCTGTATTGACACGGCCATAACAATAACACTGTTAACTTATATATGTATATAACGTTGTATTGTGACACTGTGCACGTCACTGTTGTTAAGTCTGACTGCAGTAAGCTTACTGCTGTATTGACACTGCCATAACAATAAAACTGTTAACTTATATATGTATATAACGTTGTATTGTGACACTGTGCACGTCACTGTTGTTAAGTGTGACTGCAGTAAGCTTACTGCTGTATTGACACGGCCATAACAATAACACTGTTAACTTCGATATGTATATAACGTTGTATTGTGACACTGTGCACGTCACTGTTGTTAAGTGTGACTGCAGTAAGCTTACTGCTGTATTGACACGGCCATAACAATAACACTGTTAACTTCGATATGTATATAACGTTGTATTGTGACACTGTGCACGTCACTGTTGTTAAGTGTGACTGCAGTAAGCTTACTGCTGTATTGACACTGCCATAACAATAACAATGTTAACTTCGATATGTATATAACGTTGTATTGTGACACTGTGCACGTCACTGTTGTTAAGTCTGACTGCAGTAAGCTTACTGCTGTATTGACACGGCCATAACAATAACACTGTTAACTTCGATATGTATATAACGTTGTATTGTGACACTGTGCACGTCACTGTTGTTAAGTCTGACTGCAGTAAGCTTACTGCTGTATTGACACGGCCATAACAATAACACTGTTAACTTATATATGTATATAACGTTGTATTGTGACACTGTGCACGTCACTGTTGTTAAGTGTGACTGCAGTAAGCTTACTGCTGTATTGACACGGCCATAACAATAACACTGTTAACTTCGATATGTATATAACGTTGTATTGTGACACTGTGCACGTCACTGTTGTTAAGTGTGACTGCAGTAAGCTTACTGCTGTATTGACACTGCCATAACAATAACAATGTTAACTTCGATATGTATATAACGTTGTATTGTGACACTGTGCACGTCACTGTTGTTAAGTCTGACTGCAGTAAGCTTACTGCTGTATTGACACGGCCATAACAATAACACTGTTAACTTCGATATGTATATAACGTTGTATTGTGACACTGTGCACGTCACTGTTGTTAAGTCTGACTGCAGTAAGCTTACTGCTGTATTGACACGGCCATAACAATAACACTGTTAACTTATATATGTATATAACGTTGTATTGTGACACTGTGCACGTCACTGTTGTTAAGTGTGACTGCAGTAAGCTTACTGCTGTATTGACACTGCCATAACAATAACACTGTTAACTTCGATATGTATATAACGTTGTATTGTGACACTGTGCACGTCACTGTTGTTAAGTGTGACTGCAGTAAGCTTACTGCTGTATTGACACTGCCATAACAATAACAATGTTAACTTCGATATGTATATAACGTTGTATTGTGACACTGTGCACGTCACTGTTGTTAAGTGTGACTGCAGTAAGCTTACTGCTGTATTGACACTGCCATAACAATAACACTGTTAACTTCGATATGTATATAACGTTGTATTGTGACACTGTGCACGTCACTGTTGTTAAGTGTGACTGCAGTAAGCTTACTGCTGTATTGACACTGCCATAACAATAACACTGTTAACTTATATATGTATATAACGTTGTATTGTGACACTGTGCACGTCACTGTTGTTAAGTGTGACTGCAGTAAGCTTACTGCTGTATTGACACTGCCATAACAATAACAATGTTAACTTCGATAAGTATATAACGTTGTATTGTGACACTGTGCACGTCACTGTTGTTAAGTCTGACTGCAGTAAGCTTACTGCTGTATTGACACGGCCATAACAATAACACTGTTAACTTCGATATATATATAACGTTGTATTGTGACACTGTGCACGTCACTGTTGTTAAGTCTGACTGCAGTAAGCTTACTGCTGTATTGACACGGCCATAACAATAACACTGTTAACTTCGATATGTATATAACGTTGTATTGTGACACTGTGCACGTCAATGTTGTTAAGTCTGACTGCAGTAAGCTTACTGCTGTATTGACACTGCCATAACAATAACACTGTTAACTTCGAATTGTATATAACGTTGTGTAAGGTACGCTGTTGCTCAATAGACTATTCTATTGAGAACACGTCCTTTGGTACACGTAGCTGAACAGGTTTTCCTATCTAAGTTGGTATCACTGCCACCAGCTAATAATACAGTACTAGCAACTACTTCATACTCCACTTTAATATTATCTAGGGATGTGTAGGTCTCTGTCTCAGTTAAAATAAACTGTTAAGAAACCCAATTTTATTAATAAACAAAATGAAAACAAATTAAACACAACAAAACACCAATAAAAAAATAATAAAATTCCTAAATAAAAATAACCAAAATTATTAACTCTTCATACAAATTTGCTACTCTTCACTTTAAATTTTCCAAGTATTTAATTTAACTTCACCTCTAATATTTAATATCACATCTTACTTTTCTGCGTATAAGGTGTCCCTCAATTATCTTTGTTAAACTCACATTAAACTTATTTAACTTACATTTGAACTCACTTTTATAAGTATCCCTATATATTTAATTTGGATTCACTTTTATAAGCATCCCTATTTATTTAATTTGGACTCACTTTTATAAGTATCCCTATATATTTAATTTGAACTCACTTTTATAAGTATCCCTATTTATTTAATTTGGACTCACTTTTATAAGTATCCCTATATATTTAATTTGAACTCACTTTTATAAGTATCCCTATTTATTTAATTTGGACTCACTTTTATAAGTATCCCTATTTATTTAATTTGGACTCACTTTTATAAGTATCCCTATTTATTTAATTTGGACTCACTTTTATAAGTATCCCTATTTATTTAATTTGGACTCACTTTTATAAGTATCCCTATTTATTTAATTTGGACTCACTTTTATAAGTATCCCTATATATTTAATTTGGACTCACTTTTATAAATATCCCCATATATTTAATTTGAACTCGCATACTTTGCTCATTACATTTTAACACTATATCTCTATTAAAATGATCCCGTTTCCTTTCCTACTTTCATAAAAATATGCATTCCTCCACATACCTTGAGTCAAAATTAATCCAAGCATAATAATTGTATCCAACTTAACTGATGGTAATAATCCTCTCTTTTGTGATGCTGTTAACACTTATATTTTACACCATTTCCCACTTGTACAATCTTCACACTATTTTACTAATTTCCTATTTACTTTTCACTTTTCATTCCGTTGTTACACAGTCACTATTTCCATACATTTTCTATCATTTTAAGGAAATGACCAAAACTTCTTTTAGGTTTGTTCTTAAATGTTTCGCCAAAAGTTATTTAACATTTCGTGGCTCTTTTCTATCAATCACCACTATTCACTTTAACAATTAGTGAAAAAAAATCATTACTCCTTTGTTCATTAAAATTTCTAAGGTAGAAATTTCGAATATCACCGACCAAAGACTGATGCCAAAAGACGCTCTTCCATTGTCTTCACTTCTACTTATTACCTCCAAATCCACGCCCAAATCTCCTCATCATGGCTGCTCTCAACTCATCTATAACTCTCTTAACCAATTATACCTAGTCTTTTAATTTCTGACCATATATGGACTACCAATCAAAACTCTTAATTTAATCCTTCTAGGCTCCTAAAACTATGTGCTGAGGCTGCAGACCCATGGCCATCTGCAAGCAAGTGTGTGGTCTTGCTAATCTAAACAAACTTACTTAAAACATAGCTGGCTGGCTAAATGGAAATTTCCATCACTGCTACCTCTTACAAGCTCTCTCAATAATTGTATGCGAAAAAATCATATAAGCTTTACATATTCAATTCAAAAATGTTCCCATGCTATCAATATTCATTACAAATCATCTCCCGCTCAGACTATGATGTGTCCCTACATCATCTCATGTCGGTAATAAAACATAATGAAGATTGATTGGGTCAAATACAAAGTATTAAACCTGTAAAACCAATAAACAATTACAATATAAAACCCTTTAGCAAATTACACAAATAAAAGTTTAACTTTCATTTAAAGTTCAGAAATTTCTTCCTTCAAGTCTTTGAAGTTAATGTTTATAGTACGGACTGTACAACATATGTCAGTTGCTAACTTAGCATTTCCTTATCAGCATCAATGTCATTGAACACTCCTGTAAACACATTACACTTGGCTGTTGTAGAATGTTCTTAACCAAAACACATCACTACACTTTCTAATATGTTTTCCAATCAAAATGCAGTAAATCTTTACAGTAACAACAAAATTAAAATTCTTTAACACTTGTTACTTCTAATTTAAAGTGTTCTCTTTCACCAACAAAGTTCAAAGTTAGTTACTTGTTTCTTCTCTCCTAAGTTGCTGCTTGTGGCTGGATGTAGCTGTAATATCTGCTTCCTACCTTGCGTTGTTTCCACCGAAGTACACTTACTCGTTCGGTAGACAGAACGTGGAAATCTGATAGGAGTTGCTGCTGACTCTGCTTTAATTCCAGAACTGGGTTGCACATGTGGGGTGGAAGGAATTGTCTGAGGACATTTCAGGTTCCACATGGGAATGTACAGGTACATTGGGTACTTGTCTCCATTTCTTCACTATTCTCCCTAGGAAGGGTAGTGTGCAATAATAACATTGGAGTGTTCCTAGGATTGCTGACACAACAATTAGTGCATATAAGAGTCAGTTCATTCTCTCCTCATGTTTCAATGAGACTGCGTGAAGTCGCATGATATTGTTGACCTCCTCCCCATGGTACTGGTCGGATATCCTGGTCACCATCTGCTCCAGATTCACCATGTTGACTGGCACATACTACGTTGGAGAAGGAATAGCAGAATCCAATTTGCCTCGATGTCTAGGGTAGAACTGCAACTTTCTTTTGTTATTACACAAGCTCACATCGTTTAATACACCACCTCCAAATAACTTTAATGAGAAGGTGTCCCCATCGCCATTGCGATTACACTGGAAGTGTACATCTGATTGTTGTAGAAAACAATACTTCCGGACAGTTCCTTGTTACGCCTTTCATGACTGCTCAATCCTTCCTAGTTCACAGGTATTAACTGCTTATTATACACAGCTTGGTTCATCAGACAAATTAACAATTTGTCATCTCTACACTGAGTCATGTCTTTTTCTGTTATCAACCGATATTGCTGTCGAAGATAGTTATTTACTAAATATTCGTGCTTCAGTTCTACTAGCTCCTATCTATTCAGCATCATTTTCAAAGGAAACGCAAACATTTTGTACAAAACAAAATTTCTATTCATAAATTTCCGTGGCACACTAAGTACTAGTTTAAAACTACACATGTCTGCCCAATTAACAGTTACAATCATCTCAAGTATAAGTGCATATTATTAAAATTATTACCAACAACAATTTCCAAATTATCTGGTAACTTTTAAAAATACATTTCTTAACTTTCATTTACCTTAGCTAAATTAACTAAATTCATTAAAACTTTCCCAACACGCATATTCCATAGCATGTAAATTTCATTAACACTAAACTCAAGTTGAATCACTATCATTGAATACCCTAAACAATTGCATCTTATGCTGCATGCATACGGGTTTTCTCTACGATCAGCTGGCTCAACCAAAGCACATGGCTGAATGTTTACATTCTCAGCCATTGACCTAGTCAACCCTCTTGAAAATGACCTGTCCCTACTTCCAATCATAACATAGTATCACGTGTTGTCTCTGCGAAATCCGTCATCTGCTTACAAGTCGACCATTTTGAAGTCTGGTTATCTGAAGTGGGTGTGACTTATGACACCACACTAGCATAGCTGCGTGGGGTCCTTGCTAACACAAGTACCGAGTGAGACATTGAACTCATTCTTTTCCAAACAGATGTTTACAAACCTTCTATACTTTAAACACAAATATTAAACTGAAAGTTCTATTCTATTATTATCCCATATTTCCTGCTTGTAGTCTTGCTCCTTCCTCTTCAGCTTGTGCCTGTAATCTCGCCCTTAACCTCGTAATAGGTGGCTCTAATCTAGTGGTCCCTAGCTCGCGTCTCGATCTAGGTGTGTCAGGCGGCATGTAGATAGAATCATCTAGTGCTGAGTTTGGATCATCTACAGGTGATTCTGCTCCGGCATAGGTGTCAACCGTGTGCTGTAAATCTTGCCTGTCTAAATCCGTTTGACTATCTTCAAGCTGAGGTGTTACTACTAATTCCCGTGGAGGTAAAATGTTGGTGTCCTCGTCTTCGCTTCCTGCTGCACGCTCTTCCTTGCTTTTCCTAGCCGACCTATTGACACCGCGATTTTTCCTACCGCTGGGTTTCCAGACGTCTAGATTATAGGCCCTCTTCAGTCTATTTACATGAACTACAAATTCCTTTCCCTGCTGACTTTCTATTCGGTAATTTAATTCTGACAATTTTCCAATGATTTTATATGGACCACTCCAAGGTTTTTTAAAATTTTACATTGTCCTGGCTTAATTGCAGGAGTAAATAATTACACAATTTCATTCAATTCGAACGTCCTAATCTTAGCTTTTCTGTCTTAATACTTTATATTCACTTGATGTGATTTCCTGCTGTTCTTTCGTACCTCTTGATATGCTCTTTTCAAGCTATATTGCAAGTTTTCCAGTCTGTTTGCGTTCTTGTGATTCCTTGCCTCTGGTGATAATTTGGCCTTTAAATTTTGAGCTGTTGGAATTTCCATCTCTCTTCCATGAAGTAAAAAATATGGACTGTACCCACTCGTGCTATGAGGTGTAGATCTATAGGCCATTAAACAAAATGGAACAAGGATATTCCAGTTGTTACCTGACTCATTCACATAATGATTCAACCCTTCATTCATTGACTTATGATAGCGTTCTATCATTCCATTTCCTTGTGGGTGAAAAGGTGTAGAAAAGAGTTTCTTAACTCCTAAAATCCTACAAGTTTCCTTAAAAAAACCTGAAGTGAACTGTCTCCTTTGATCTGTTACTAATATTGACCCGGATCCATGCCTTGAAATTATCTGCGTCGCGTATGCACGCGCACATGTTTCCGCTGACATATCAGGTATTGGAATGGCTTCTGCATAATTTGTCAGATGATCTATGAAGGTCAGAAGATATTTATTCTTCCCTGATGTTATGTAACATTTCGTGGCTCTTTTCTATCAATCACCACTATTCACTTTTATTGTTAGTGAAAAAAATCATTACTCCTTTGTTCATTAAAATTTCTAAGGTTGAAATTTCGAATATCACCGACCGAAGACTGATGCCAAAAGACGCTCATCCATTGTCTTCACTTCTATTTATTACCTCCAAATCCACGCCCAAATCTCCTCATCATGGCTGCTCTCAGCTCATCTCTAACTCTCTTAACCAATTATACCTAAGGCACTGTAACCAAATAACGCCACCTTAACACTTAAACTGCTGTAGCTCTTGGAATACGCTATATAAAAATCCAAAAATAATCACAGACACACTTTAATCTTTTCTGTATGTAATAACATAATGACACTGATGATAAACAATTTTGAAGGTCAAATAAAATTTAAAGAGGAAAAGCTTACATCGTGGCGTTATTAGGAACAGGTGATCCAATTAACGCCATCTATTTTTTAACATAAAATTACAATTTATTTTTATTTATATATTTATTTACAATTTATTTATATTTGTTAATTCTTTACATAATGTTAGGGGATACAGAAATACAAACAAACTTTTACAAAATACGAATAAATTTTCAAAATTAAGTTTGAAAATACATCGGACGGAAGCCATCACTCTGCACATTCAGGACATCTGTAAGTTGAAAGGTTTGTGTTCCTTGTGATGCCTCCACACTTATCATGTAAATATCGCAAACAATATTTACACAAAGACATGTTCTCTATGCGATCTTCATCACATATAAAACACATCCAGCCTTTGCTTGTGCTTGGCTGGTCCTCAGCCTCTTCAGTCGTGGTCGGAATTTGTTTCGAGGTTATCTTCTTTACTCGATTCTTCTGCTTCTGTTTGCCGGTCTTCTTTGCCATTTTATTCTTCACTGACTTTGCATCTGGAAACAATGAGGCCTCGATTTTTTGTGCCTTGTAGTTCAGTGCTTTACATGTGATCCTCTGAGGGCGTTTTCGTTTGGGTGTGGAGAGGATGGCAGAAAATGGAGTTGGAGGGGTTACGGGTTTATCAGACACTGAGACCTTGTCATTCTCGATGGCACTATTTTCAGTTGACTTAGGAGTTTTTTGTTTCGCAGGACTCTGTGGTTTTGGGGGAGTTGTGGCCAGTAAGGAGAAGAGGCTGTGGTCATCGTCTTCCGTGTCACTGGAATCAGAAAGTGAACCATCGTCTCTAGGTGTAAGAGATATTTTGTTCAGTTCAGCAGTATTTTGATTTCTTATAAAGCTGGTAGCAGGTTGCCTCTCTTCTGTTGCTTCTGATACAGCTGAAGGAGCAAATGCCTCTTCCGGAATAACGTGAGGGTCGAATGGATAGATTCCAGTGGCTCTAAATCCACTCATTATGTTACTTGCCGTCATAGCTCTTGTCCATACTCTACTAAAAATTGTTCCAAAATCACTCTTTCTTACATCACTGGATTTGTTCCTATCAAAGAACAACAGAATCTCATCGTCCCAGAAGGTTTCAAAAGGTTTGAAGACAGCTTTATCCATTGGTTGTAACTCATGTGTGGTATTGCTGGGAAGACAGTACAAAGTGATTCCATATTTATCGGCAGCATTTGCGATATTTGCATCCAAATGAGATGATGCACCATCAAATATTAGCAGTACTTCTCCTGCCACCTTGTATCGGGCAAAATGGTCAAGCCAATGAATGAATAAGGCAGTTGTCATCGAACCTTTACCACTCATGACAACCTCCGTTCCAGGAGGCATATCTTTTTTCCACTCTGGCTTTAAACGCTGGCCCTTGAAAATCACCATCGGTGGAATTGATGTACCAAGAGCATTAGCGCATGCAACAATTGTAACATTTTCTGCATGCTCAGGTGCAACCAGGTGGACTCTCTTTGCACCTCTCCTGGCCAAAACCGTCTGCCGATGATGCACTGTGAGCCGGCACCCTTTTTCATCGATATTATATATTCTTTCCGGCTTTGTCATCAAATCATGCTCTACCAAAAGATTTCGTAGCTTTTCAAAATGATCATTTACTATGAATTTGTTTAGTTTCATAGCACGACCTGGATTCATCTGTTGAGCTTTTCTTGCTGCTACCTCCGGGTGACGTTGGAGGAAAAGCCGCAGCCACTTCCTGCCAGCAGATCGCTTTGATACATCAAAAGGGTGCGGTAGATTGTTGATCAAGCAAAAGTTAAAAACAGAAACACGCAAAAATTTTCCTGTTATTGGCATGCCAATCTCGCTCAAACGAAAAATGCGAGCACAAAGTTCATCTTCCATTTCTTTGGTTAAGTAGGGATTGCGACCAAGTTTTCTGACATGCGATCCACTCTTCACATGGTCGCGAAGTGTCCTCCTAGGAATTTTGTGTATCTCAGAAGCTCTTTTAACGCTTATTCCTTCATCCACAGCATTCATAGCAGCCTTCAACTGTTCTTCTGACCAGAGGGCTCTATTCGGCATTTTCTGCACAGAATAATGAAAATACCATCAAGAATCAAGAAGTTTCAGTAGTTTTACTAAACAAACATGTTTAGTTTAGTCTATTTATATATAAACATGATGAAACTGCTTTTAAAATCAAGAAGATTAAATCAAGACTTGTAAATAACCTAAAAATTTTGCATGTATACCTTTAACGCCACCATGGCGTTACTCGGCTACTGAGTACTTGATGTTATTTCTACGTAAGTTTCTCCAACATTTAGAAATTTTAAATAACTCAACTTACATCTCTCTGTAGAAGAAATTACAAGGATGAAGAAAATGTATGGTTTTACAAAGTTATTCTTTACAGTACCTACAAAATCAGCTACATTTGCTTACCTTGATATAACAGCAGCCTCTCATCTCCGTGACTCACGAGGAAATGGCGGAAATAACAATTCGTAGGTAAATGATGGCGGACTACTAACAACTGTTTTTATCGCTAGATGGCACATGTATGCAGACACTTATGGTGAATTACCGCACTCTGGTCTCATTACAAATAACTAGGTGGGTGGCGATAAAGTGGTACATGGCGTTATTTGGCTAAAATACCTTAGTCTTTTAATTCCTTACCATATATGGACTACCAATCAAAACTCTTAATTTAATCCTTCTAGGCTCTAAAACTACGTGCTGAGGCTGCAGACCCATGGCCATCTGCAAGCAAGTGTGTGGTCTTGCTAATCTAAACAAACTTACTTAAAACATAGCTGGCTGGCTAAATGGAAATTTCCATCACTGCTACCTCTTACAAGCTCTCTCAATAATTCTATGCGAAAAAATCATATAGGCTTTACATATTCAATTCACAAATACTCCCATGCTATCAATATTCATTACAGTTGTATTGTGACACTGTGCATGTCACTGTTGTTAAGTCTGACTGCAGTAAGCTTACTGCTGTATTGACACTGCCATAACAATAAAACTGTTAAATTCGATATGTTTATAACGTTGTATTGTGACACTGTGCACGTCACTGTTGTTAAGTCTGACTGCAGTAAGCTTACTGCTGTATTGACACTGCCATAACAATAAAACTGTTAACTTCGATATGTTTATAACGTTGTATTGTGACACTGTGCACGTCACTGTTGTGAAGTCTGACTGCAGTAAGCTTACTGCTGTATTGACACTGCCATAACAATAAAACTGTTACCTTCGATATGTTTATAACGTTGTATTGTGACACTGTGCACGTCACTGTTGTTAAGTGTGACTGCAGTAAACTTACTGCTGTATTGACACTGCCATAACAATAAAACTGTTACCTTCGATATGTTTATAACGTTGTATTGTGACACTGTGCACGTCACTGTTGTGAAGTCTGACTGCAGTAAGCTTACTGCTGTATTGACACTGCCATAACAATAAAACTGTTACCTTCGATATGTTTATAACGTTGTATTGTGACACTGTGCACGTCACTGTTGTTAATTCTGACTGCAGTAAGCTCACTGCTGTATTGACACTGCCATAACAATAACACTGTTAACTTCGATATATATATAACGCTGTATTGTGACACTGTGCACGTCACTGTTGTTAAGTGTGACTGTAGTAAGCTTACTGCTGTATTGACACTGCCATAACAATAAAACTGTTAACTTCGATATGTACGAGGTCTGTCAAAAATTATCCGACCTTGGGCCGGGAAAAAAAAATTCTGTATCTGGGTGGTTACAATACCTAATCCCCTTCAAAGTAGGCCCCTTGTGACTCCACACACTTAGCCCAGCGGTCTTTCCATCGCTGGAAGCAATTCTGGAAGGCTTGTTTTGGAATGGTGTGCAGCTGCGCCGTCGCGTTCTGTATGATGTCCTCGCGGCTGTCAAAACGGGAGCCTTTTAGCGGTGTCCTCAATCTCGGGAACAGCCAGAAATCACAAGGAGCCATGTCAGGAGAGTAGGGAGCCTGACGAACCTGCGGAATGCCGTGATTAGCCAGGAAACCCTGGATCAGGTGTGATGAATGAGCTGGGCATTGTCATGATGCAGCTGCCAGTTGCGTGCGTCCCACAGCTCCGGTCTCTTGCGCCGATCTGCATCACGAAGATGACGGAGGACTTCTTGGTAGTATCCTTATTAACAGTTTGGCCTAGTGGTGCGTACTCATGATGCACAACACTCCGGTAATCGAAGAAAACAGTCAGTATCACCTTCACATTGCTCCGAACCTGTCGTGCGTTTTTGGGCCTCGGGATGTTGGATGCTTCCATTGTGACGACTGGACCTTGGTTTCCGGGTCATATCCGTACACCCACGACTCGTCACCAGTGATCACAGTCTTCAGGAACTCAGGATCCCTGTTGGCGCACTCCAGCATGTCCTGCGCGACCTCAAGGCGGAGTTGTTGCTGCTCCGGCGAAAGCAGCTTGGGCACAAATTTTGCCGCCACTATTCGCATGCCCACATCCTCAGTTAAAATCGTGTTTGCGGAACCTCTGCTGATCCCAACCTCATCAGCAATTTCCCGGACGGTCAAACGACGGTCCTCATGATCAATGTCCGCACTTTGTCAATGACATCAGCATTTCGGCTCGTTGACGGTCTCCCGGAACGCTGGTCACTGTCCGCCGACATGCGGCCATCTTTAAAGCGGTTGAACCACTCTTTAATTTGAGTGACCCCCATTGCATCATCACCGAAAGCCTGCTAAATTTTGCGGGTTGTTTCCGCTTGGGTATCCCCAAGTTTCTGACAAAACTTGATGCTGCATCGCTGCTCCAAACATTCTGTCATCTTGAGCGAAACGAGAATGCGACGAACACGTGTTACACCACTTCGCTATCTGGCAGCGACAGACGCATCCGGCGGTGTTGCGAGGCAGCAAAAAATCACGCATGCGCATGAAAGTTCCTTCTACCACTACGCTCAGTTTCCCCACCACTTCGCTATTACTTACCGCGGGAAAAATATAGTCGGATACTTTTTGGACAGAACTCGTATATAACGTTGTATTGTGACACTGTGCACGTCACTGTTGTTAAGTCTGACTGTAGTAAGCTTACTGCTGTATTGACACTGCCATAACAATAAAACTGTTAACTTCGATATGTATATAACGTTGTATTGTGACATTGTGCACGTCACTGTTGTTATGTCTGTCTGCAGTAAGCTTACTGCTGTATTGACCCTGCCATAACAATAAAACTGTTAACTTCGATATGTATATAACGTTGTATTGTGCCACTGTGCACGTCACTGTTGTTAAGTGTGACTGCAGTAAGCTTACTGCTGTATTGACACTGCCATAACAATAAAACTGTTAACTTCGATATGTATATAACGTTCTATTGTGACATTGTGCACGTCACTGTTGTTAAGTCTGACTGCAGTAAGCTTACTGCTGTATTGACACTGCCATAACAATAGAACTGTTAACTTCGATATGTATATAACGTTCTATTGTGACACTGTGCACGTCACTGTTGTTAAGTCTGATTGCAGTAAGCTTACTGCTCTATTGACACTGCCATAACAATAACACTGTTAACTTCGATATGTATATAACGTTGTATTGTGACACTGTGCACGTCACTGTTGTTAAGTGTGACTGCAGTAAGCTTACTGCTGTATTGACATTGACATAACAATAACACTGTTAACTTCGATATGTATATAACGTTCTATTGTGACATTGTGCACGTCACTGTTGTTAAGTCTGACTGCAGTAAGCTTACTGCTGTATTGACACTGCCATAACAATAACACTGTTAACTTATATATGTATATAACGTTGTATTGTGACACTGTGCACGTCACTGTTGTTATGTGTGACTGCAGTAAGCTTACTGCTGTATTGACACTGCCATAACAATAACACTGTTAACTTCGATATATATATATATATAACGTTGTATTGTGACACTGTGCACGTCACTGTTGTTAAGTCTGACTGCAGTAAGCTTACTGCTGTATTGACACTGCCATAACAATAAAACTGTTAACTTCGATATGTATATAACGTTATATTGTGACATTGTGCACGTCAATGTTGTTAAGTCTGACTGCAGTAAGCTTACTGCTGTATTGACACTGCCATAACAATAACACTGTTAACTTATATATGTATATAACGTTGTATTGTGACACTGTGCACGTCACTGTTGTTATGTGTGACTGCAGTAAGCTTACTGCTGTATTGACACTGCCGTAACAATAACACTGTTAACTTCGATATATATATATATATAACGTTGTATTGTGACACTGTGCACGTCACTGTTGTTAAGTCTGACTGCAGTAAGCTTACTGCTGTATTGACACTGCCATAACAATAACACTGTTAACTTCGATATGTATATAACGTTATATTGTGACACTGTGCACGTCACTGTTGTTAAGTCTGACTGCAGTAAGCTTACTGCTGTATTGACACTGCCATAACAATAAAACTGTTAACTTCGATATGTATATAACGTTATATTGTGACATTGTGCACGTCAATGTTGTTAAGTCTGACTGCAGTAACCTTACTGCTGTATTGACACTGCCATAACAATAACACTGTTAACTTATATATGTATATAACGTTGTATTGTGACACTGTGCACGTCACTGTTGTTAAGTCTGACTGCAGTAAGCTTACTGCTGTATTGACACTGCCATAACAATAAAACTGTTAACTTCGATATGTATATAACGTTGTATTGTGACACTGTGCACGTCACTGTTTTTAAGTCTGACTGCAGTAAGCTTACTGCTGTATTGACACTGCCATAACAATAACACTGTTAACTTCTATATGTATAAAACGTTGTATTGTGACACTGTGCACGTCACTGTTGTTAAGTGTGACTGCAGTAAGCTTACTGCTGTATTGACATTGACATAACAATAACACTGTTAACTTCGATATGTATATAACGTTCTATTGTGACATTGTGCACGTCACTGTTGTTAAGTCTGACTGCAGTAAGCTTACTGCTGTATTGACACTGCCATAACAATAACACTGTTAACTTATATATGTATATAACGTTGTATTGTGACACTGTGCACGTCACTGTTGTTAAGTCTGACTGCAGTAAGCTTACTGCTGTATTGACACTAGCCATAACAATAACACTGTTAACTTATATATGTATGTAACGTTGTATTGTGACACTGTGCACGTCACTGTTGATAAGTCTGACTGCAGTAAGCTTACTGCTGTATTGACACTGCCATAACAATAAAACTGTTAACTTCGATATGTATATAACGTTGTATTGTGACACTGTGCACATCACTGTTTTTAAGTCTGACTGTAGTAAGCTTACTGCTGTATTGACACTGCCATAACAATAAAACTGTTAACTTCGATATGTATATAACGTTATATTGTGACATTGTGCACGTCACTGTTGTTAAGTCTGACTGCAGTAACCTTACTGCTGTATTGACACTGCCATAACAATAACACTGTTAACTTATATATGTATATAATGTTGTATTGTGACACTGTGCACGTCACTGTTGTTAAGTCTGACTGCAGTAAGCTTACTGCTGTATTGACACTGCCATAACAATAAAACTGTTAACTTCGATATGTATATAACGTTCTATTGTGACATTGTGCACGTCACTGTTGTTAAGTCTGACTGCAGTAAGCTTACTGCTGTATTGACACTGCCATAACAATAACACTGTTAACTTATATATGTATATAACGTTGTATTGTGACACTGTGCACGTCACTGTTGTTAAGTGTGACTGCAGTAAGCTTACTGCTGTATTGACACTGCCATAACAATAACACTGTTAACTTCGATATATATATATATAACGTTGTATTGTGACACTGTGCACGTCACTGTTGTTAAGTCTGACTGCAGTAAGCTTACTGCCGTTTTCACATTTCATGCCACTGTACTAAAATGAACCTTTGTAATGGATTTCCGACAAAAAATGCAGAAGTTTTGTGTGTCTTTTTCTATACGTAAAGAAAGTAATTTCCTTCATTTCAGTGGTGTGTCGGCAAATTGCTAGCCGTAATATTGGAGTCGTCAGTAAAAAATATAATAGGAAAGAATGTATATTCAAAGTCCCGTTCGATTGATTATAAAGATTCCTACGCCATATTTAGTGTCTGCATAGCATCTCGGGCAACAGTTTGCTGATTTGTTACAAAAGTTAAGGTTGTCCGCTATTCTGGTAAGAAATTCATGTTTCGAAGTGAAATATTTTACTCAAGAAACCCTATAAACTAAACAGTAATATAGACACATACTTTGTGACTCCATTGTGTGAGACCTAGTTAGCAAGGTAAGCGCTAATGGAAGTGGGAAAATCAGTCAGTAGGTTTATCTGTTGCGATATGTCACGTTCTCTCTACTGTGTTGCTGACGTGTGCTGATGGTTCGCTTCTTGTGGGATGTGACGCACTTCCGGGTGCTGCGAATGGTAGTGTTGTCTTCATCTTCAGGGTTAAGCAGTCTTGTTGGACTGTACTAAATGTATGTGCCACATGCTGCGTCTTGGCAGGTCATGTAGAATTAATGCTGTGTGACTTCAAACGTCCTCCAGGATACTGCACAAGAGAATTAGTATAGTCGTGATTTACCTCAAGAAAGGTGTAGGATAAAGCCTTAAAAATTCCACAAATATTACTTCCAGTTACTCACGCACATGCAGTTGTACTAGTCTGTGTAGTGCAAACAGCTTAACAACAGAGGCTGCATAACTTCAGTGACTGTGATGGCTCTTGCTTGTTCATACAGTTACGTGTGACATTGCAGTGCAAGTAAACACGTGTCTGTAGTGTGATATGAGCAGTGTGACAGCTGACATGTAGCGCATAACATTAGTGACTGTGATGGCTCTTGCTTGTTCATACAGTTACGTGTGACATTGCAGTGCAAGTAAACACGTGTCTGTAGTGTGATATGAGCAGTGTGACAGCTGACATGTAGCGCATAACATTAGTGACTGTGATGGCTCTTGTTTGTTCATACAGTTACGTGTGACATTGCAGTGCAAGTAAACACGTGTCTGAAGTGTGATATGAGCAGTGTGACAGCTGACATGTAGCGCATGACATTAGTGACTGTGATGGCTCTTGCTTGTTCATACAGTCACGTGTGACATTGCAGTGCAAGTAAACACGTGTCTGTAGTGTGATATGAGCAGTGTGACAGCTGACATGTAGCGCATAACATTAGTGACTGTGATGGCATTTGCTTGTTCATACAGTTACGTGTGACATAGCAGTGCAAGTAAACACGTGTCCGTAGTGTGATATGAGCAGTGTGACAGCTGACATGTAGCGCATAACATTAGTGACTGTGATGGCTCTTGTTTGTTCATACAGTTACGTGTGACATTGCAGTGCAAGTAAACATGTGTCTGTAGTGTGATATGAGAAGTGTGACAGCTGACATGTAGCGAATAACATTAGTGACTGTTATGGCTCTTGCTTGTTCACAGTTAATTGTGACATTGCAGTGCAAGTAAACATGTGTCTGTAGTGTGATATGAGCAGTGTGACAGCTGACATGTAGCGCATAACATTAGTGACTGTGATGGCTCTTGCTTGTTCATACAGTTACGTGTGACATTGCAGTGCAAGTAAACACGTGTCTGTAGTGTGATATGAGCAGTGTGAGAGCTGACATGTAGCGCATAACATTAGAGACTATGATGGCTCTTGCTTGTTCATACAGTTACGTGTGACATTGCAGTGCAAGTAAACACGTGTCTGTAGTGTGATATGAGCAGTGTGACAGCTGACATGTAGCGCATAACATTAGTGACTGTGATGGCTCTTGCTTGTTCATACAGTTACGTGTGACATTGCAGTGCAAGTAAACACGTGTCTGTAGTGTGATATGAGCAGTGTGACAGCTGACATGTAGCGCATAACATGAGTGACTGTCATGGCTCTTGCTTGTTCATACAGTTACGTGTGACATTGTAGTGCAAGTAAACACGTGTCTGTAGTGTGATATGAGCAGTGTGACAGCTGACATGTAGCGTATAACATTAGTGACTGTGATGGCTCTTGCTTGTTCATACTGTAAGGTGTGAAATTGTAGCGCAAGTAACCACGTGTCTTTAGTGTGATATGAGCAGTTTGACAGCTGACATGTAGCGCATAACATTAGTGACTGTGATGGCTCTTGCTTGTTCATACAGTTACGTGTGACATTGTAGTGCAAGTAAACACGTGTCTGTAGTGTGATATGAGCAGTGTGACAGCTGACATGTAGCGTATAACATTAGTGACTGTGATGGCTCTTGCTTGTTCATAAATTAATGTGACACTGCAATGCAAGTAAACATGTGTCTGTAGTGTGATATGAGCAGTGTGACAGCTGACATGTAGCGCATAACATTAGTGACTGTGATGGCTCTTGCTTGTTAAATACAGTAAGGTGTGACATTGCAGTGCAAGTAAACACGTGTCTGTAGTGTGATATGAGCAGTGTGACAGCTGACATGTAGCGCATAACATTAGTGACTGTGATGGCTCTTGCTTGTTAAATACAGTAAGGTGTGACATTGCAGTGCAAGTAAACACGTGTCTGTAGTGTGATATGAGCAGTGTGACAGCTGACATGTAGCACATAACATTAGTGACTGTGATTGCTCTTGCTTGTTAAATACAGTAAGGTGTGACATTGCAGTACAAGTAAACACATGTCTGTAGTATGATATGAGCAGTGTGACAGCTGACATGTAGCGCATAACATTAGTGACTGTGCTGGCTCTTGCTTTTTCATACAGTTACGTGTTCTATTGCAGTGCAAGTAAACAATTGTCTGTAGTGCGATATGAGCAGTGTGGCAGCTGACATGTAGCGCATAACATCAGTGACTGTGATGGCTCTTGCTTGTTCATACAGTCACGTGTGACATTGCAGTGCAAGTAAACACGTGTCTGTAGTGTGATATGAGAAGTGTGACAGCTGACATGTAGTGCATAACATTAGTGACTGTATATGGCTCTTGCTTCTTCACACAGTCAGGTGGGACTTTGCAGTGCAAGTAAACACGTGTCTGTAGTGTGCTATGAGCAGTATGACAGCTGACATGTAGCGCATAACATTAGTGACTGTGATGGCTCTTGCTTCTTCACACAGTCAGGTGGGACTTTGCAGTGCAAGTAAACACGTGTCTGTAGTGTGATATGAGCAGTGTGACAGCTGACATGTAGTGCATAACATTAGTCACTGTGATGGCTCTTGCTTCTTCACACAGTCAGGTGGGACTTTGCAGTGCAAGTAAACACGTGTCTGTAGTGTGATATGAGCAGTGTGACAGCTGACATGTAGCGCATAACATTAGTGACTGTGATGGCTCTTGCTTGTTAAATACAGTAAGGTGTGACATTGCAGTGCAAGTAAACACTTGTCTGTAGTGTGATATGAGCAGTGTGACAGCTGACATGTAGCGCATAACATTAGTGACTGTGATGGCTCTTGTTTGTTCATACAGTTACGTGTGACATTGCAGTGCAAGTAAACACGTGTCTGTAGTGTGATATGAGCAGTGTGACAGCTGACATGTAGCGCATAACATTAGTGACTGTGGTGGCTCTTGCTTGTTCATACAGTTACGTGTGACATTGCAGTGCAAGTAAACACGTGTCTGTAGTTTGATATGAGCAGTGTGACAGCTGACATGTAGCGCATGACATTAGTGACTGTGATGGCTCTTGCTTGTTCATACAGTCACGTGTGACATTGCAGTGCAAGTAAACACGAGTCTGTAGTGTGATATGAGCAGTGTGACAGCTGACATGTAGCGCATAACATTAGTGACTCTGATGGCATTTGCTTGTTCATACAGTTACGTGTGACATTGCAGTGCAAGTAAACACCTGTCTGTAGTGTGATATGAGCAGTGTGACAGCTGACATGTAGCGCATAACATTAGTGACTGTGATGGCTCTTGTTTGTTCATACAGTTATGTGTGACATTGCAGTGCAAGTAAACATGTCTGTAGTGTGATATGAGAAGTGTGACAGCTGACATGTAGCGCATAACATTAGTGACTGTGATGGCTCTTGCTTGTTCATACAGTTAATTGTGACATTGCAGTGCAAGTAAACATGTGTCTGTAGTGTGATATGAGCAGTGTGACAGCTGACATGTAGCGCATAACATTAGTGACTGTGATGGCTCTTGCTTGTTCATACAGTTACGTGTGACATTGCAGTGCAAGTAAACACGTGTCTGTAGTGTGATATGAGCAGTGTGACAGCTGACATGTAGCGCATAACATTAGTGACTGTGATGGCTCTTGCTTGTTCATACAGTTACGTGTGACATTGTAGTGCAAGTAAACACGTGTCTGTAGTGTGATATGAGCAGTGTGACAGCTGACATGTAGCGCATAACATTAGTGACTGTCATGGCTCTTGCTTGTTCATACAGTTACGTGTGACATTGCAGTGCCAGTAAACACGTGTCTGTAGTGTGATATGAGCAGTGTGACAGCTGACATGTAGCGTATAACATTAGTGACTGTGATGGCTCTTGCTTGTTCATTCTGTAAGGTGTGAAATTGCAGCGCAAGTAACCACGTGTCTGTAGTGTGATATGAGCAGTTTGACAGCTGACATGTAGCGCATAACATTAGTGACTGTGATGGCTCTTGCTTGTTCATACAGTTACGTGTGACATTGTAGTGCAAGTAAACACGTGTCTGTAGTGTGATATGAGCAGTGTGACAGCTGACATGTAGCGTAAAACATTAGTGACTGTGATGGCTCTTGCTTGTTCATAAATTAATGTGTGACACTGCAATGCAAGTAAACATGTGTCTGTAGTGTGATATGAGCAGTGTGACAGCTGACATGTAGCGCATAACATTAGTGACTGTGATGGCTCTTGCTTGTTCATAACAGTTACGTGTGACATTGTAGTGCAAGTAAACACGTGTCTGTAGTGTGATATGAGCAGTGTGACAGCTGACATGTAGCGTATAACATTAGTGACTGTGATGGCTCTTGCTTGTTCATACTGTAAGGTGTGCAATTGCAGCGCAAGTAACCACGTGTCTGTAGTGTGATATGAGCAGTTTGACAGCTGATATGTAGCGCATAACATTAGTGACTGTGATGGCTCTTGCTTTTCATACAGTTACGTGTGACACTGTAGTGTAAGTAAACACGTGTCTGTAGTGTGATATGAGCAGTGTGACGGCTGACATGTAGCGTATAACATTAGTGACTGTGATGGCTCTTGCTTGTTCATACTGTAAGGTGTGAAATTGTAGCGCAAGTAACCACGTGTCTTTAGTGTGATATGAGCAGTTTGACAGCTGACATGTAGCGCATAACATTAGTGACTGTGATGGCTCTTGCTTGTTCATACAGTTACGTGTGACATTGTAGTGCAAGTAAACACGTGTCTGTAGTGTGATATGAGCAGTGTGACAGCTGACATGTAGCGTATAACATTAGTGACTGTGATGGCTCTTGCTTGTTCATAAATTAATGTGACACTGCAATGCAAGTAAACATGTGTCTGTAGTGTGATATGAGCAGTGTGACAGCTGACATGTAGCGCATAACATTAGTGACTGTGATGGCTCTTGCTTTTTAAATACAGTAAGGTGTGACATTGCAGTGCAAGTAAACACGTGTCTGTAGTGTGATATGAGCAGTGTGACAGCTGACATGTAGCGCATAACATTAGTGACTGTGATGGCTCTTGCTTGTTAAATACAGTAAGGTGTGACATTGCAGTGCAAGTAAACACGTGTCTGTAGTGTGATATGAGCAGTGTGACAGCTGACATGTAGCACATAACATTAGTGACTGTGATTGCTCTTGCTTGTTAAATACAGTAAGGTGTGACATTGCAGTACAAGTAAACACATGTCTGTAGTATGATATGAGCAGTGTGACAGCTGACATGTAGCGCATAACATTAGTGACTGTGCTGGCTCTTGCTTTTTCATACAGTTACGTGTTCTATTGCAGTGCAAGTAAACAATTGTCTGTAGTGCGATATGAGCAGTGTGACAGCTGACATGTAGCGCATAACATCAGTGACTGTGTTGGCTCTTGCTTGTTCATACAGTCACGTGTGACATTGCAGTGCAAGTAAACATGTGTCTGTAGTGTGATATGAGAAGTGTGACAGCTGACATGTAGCGAATAACATTAGTGACTGTTATGGCTCTTGCTTGTTCACAGTTAATTGTGACATTGCAGTGCAAGTAAACATGTGTCTGTAGTGTGATATGAGCAGTGTGACAGCTGACATGTAGCGCATAACATTAGTGACTGTGATGGCTCTTGCTTGTTCATACAGTTACGTGTGACATTGCAGTGCAAGTAAACACGTGTCTGTAGTGTGATATGAGCAGTGTGACAGCTGACATGTAGTGCATAACATTAGTCACTGTGATGGCTCTTGCTTCTTCACACAGTCAGGTGGGACTTTGCAGTGCAAGTAAACACGTGTCTGTAGTGTGATATGAGCAGTGTGACAGCTGACATGTAGCGCATAACATTAGTGACTGTGATGGCTCTTGCTTGTTAAATACAGTAAGGTGTGACATTGCAGTGCAAGTAAACACTTGTCTGTAGTGTGATATGAGCAGTGTGACAGCTGACATGTAGCGCATAACATTAGTGACTGTGATGGCTCTTGTTTGTTCATACAGTTACGTGTGACATTGCAGTGCAAGTAAACACGTGTCTGTAGTGTGATATGAGCAGTGTGACAGCTGACATGTAGCGCATAACATTAGTGACTGTGGTGGCTCTTGCTTGTTCATACAGTTACGTGTGACACTGCAGTGCAAGTAAACACGTGTCTGTTGTTTGATATGAGCAGTGTGACAGCTGACATGTAGCGCATGACATTAGTGACTGTGATGGCTCTTGCTTGTTCATACAGTCACGTGTGACATTGCAGTGCAAGTAAACACGAGTCTGTAGTGTGATATGAGCAGTGTGACAGCTGACATGTAGCGCATAACATTAGTGACTCTGATGGCTCTTGCTTGTTCATACAGTTACGTGTGACATTGTAGTGCAAGTAAACACGTGTCTGTAGTGTGATATGAGCAGTGTGACAGCTGACATGTAGCGCATAACATTAGTGACTGTCATGGCTCTTGCTTGTTCATACAGTTACGTGTGACATTGCAGTGCAAGTAAACACGTGTCTGTAGTGTGATATGAGCAGTGTGACAGCTGACATGTAGCGTATAACATTAGTGACTGTGATGGCTCTTGCTTGTTCATTCTGTAAGGTGTGAAATTGCAGCGCAAGTAACCACGTGTCTGTAGTGTGATATGAGCAGTTTGACAGCTGACATGTAGCGCATAACATTAGTGACTGTGATGGCTCTTGCTTGTTCATACAGTTACGTGTGACATTTTAGTGCAAGTAAACACGTGTCTGTAGTGTGATATGAGCAGTGTGACAGCTGACATGTAGCGTAAAACATTAGTGACTGTGATGGCTCTTGCTTGTTCATAAATTAATGTGTGACACTGCAATGCAAGTAAACATGTGTCTGTAGTGTGATATGAG
This sequence comes from Reticulitermes speratus, assembly GCA_021186555.1. Lineage (NCBI taxonomy): Eukaryota > Metazoa > Arthropoda > Insecta > Blattodea > Rhinotermitidae > Reticulitermes > Reticulitermes speratus. The sequence continues at coordinate 44,430,756 of JAJKFL010000013.1, forward strand.
CAGTGTGACAGCTGACATGTAGAGCATAACATTAGTGACTGTGATGGCTCTTGCTTGTTCATACAGTCACGTGTGACATTGCAGTGCAAGTAAACATGTGTCAGTAGTGTGATATGAGCAGTGTGACAGCTGACATGTAGCGCATAACATTAGTGACTGTGATGGCTCTTGTTTGTTCATACAGTTACGTGTGACATTGCAGTGCCAGTAAACATGTGTCTGTAGTGTGATATGAGCAGTGTGACAGCTGACATGTAGCGCATAACATTAGTGACTGTGATGGCTCTTGCTTGTTCATACAGTTACGTGTGACATTGTAGTGCAAGTAAACACGTGTCTGTAGTGTGATATGCGCAGTGTGACAGCTGACATGTAGCGTATAACATTAGTGACTGTGATGGCTCTTGCTTGTTCATACTGTAAGGTGTGAAATTGCAGCGCAAGTAACCACGTGTCTGTAGTGTGATATAAGCAGTGTGACAGCTGACATGTAGCGCATAACATTAGTGACTGTGATGGCTCTTGCTTGTTCATACAGTCACGTGTGACATTGCAGTGCAAGTAAACATGTCTGTAGTGTGATATGCGCAGTGTGACAGCTGACATGTAGCGCAGGAGCCTCAGCAGGTCAGCAGCATTGCACCAGTCAGCTTATAGCGTTACATTACATGACATTATCCTGTTGACAGGTCTGCAGAGGCGTCAGTGAAGACAGTGCTGTAACTCTGAAACATTCCTCGATAAAATCGGACTAAGGAAGCAGCACCTCTGACGTCACGACGGCTGTGGTTTAATGGCAGTTGGCATCACTCTAGGATCTTCGGGTTCAGCACTGTGTTGAAATTGCAACAATGCTGACTGCCACATCGTACTGATGTGACGCCATACAGGACCTAGGACGTTCCTTGCGTGTGCAGAGCGGCCGTAAGCAGCACTGGACACTGCAGAGTGACAGTGACCACCGTGTGCGTCACCCACAGTTGTTAGTGAGTCTGTGTACTGAAGTTTCGTGTCTTGTCAGGTGTTGAGTTCCATGTCAAAATGCTTTCCACAGTGCGCCTGTACAACATTAGTGTCCCCCAGGCTAATGCGAGGTGTCCAAACTGCACGCAGTAAATTTCACTACAGACGTTAGATAAGGCGATACCTGTAGAAGATACGTAGCTGTAAGTGAGGATATTGCAGGCAACACTGGGGTGTTTAGAAAGGGCTGAAAACTTACATTAAAACTGTTATAAATCAACTGCATCATGCCACGAGAAATAAGAGTAGACACAGGGCTGAAATTAAGCAACGATAATTTTAAGCATCGCATTGAACAATTTTATAAAAATAAAGATTTTTCCTCCATTAATCAACTCAAAGCAACGCCCGCTTTCCCCGCACCTCATGTCTTAGCCCAGTTTGCCTCCATGGCATACGCTGACTATGAAAGTGAAGCACCTGAACCTCCCGATGGCTGGAAGTTGCTAACGACAGCATCTCATTTTGAGATAGAGAACCGCTATTTTGGAACCGCCTACTGGCACCCAAAACATCAGCAAGTTGTGATTGCTCATGGAGGGACAGAGATTACAAATGTCGGTGCTGATGTAACAGATATTAAAGGTGTTTTATTTAACAACTACGTTGTTAAAATGAGTTCTGCCAGCACATTTGCTAATAAGGTGGTCGCAGTTCTGCAAGAAATAGAACAAGAAACAGGGGCAAGTTTCGAACTGTTTATCACCGGTCACTCCTTAGGGGGTTGGCTGGCGCAAATCACTACCTTTACCACTAAATACCTTGAAGAAAAAGATGGTATGTTTCTTAAAACACTTAAAGGAGAACACCAACCACCTGCAAGCAGCACTGTCCAAGACACACACGATGTCCGAGATAGTTATCATCCACACACAGTGGTTTTCGATAGTCCAGGCTGCAAAGACATGTTGTCACAAATGACCGACAAACTTGATGTACGTCTGCACGGGCGTTCCATTGACTTACAGCACTTAGATATCACCAGTTATCTGTCTGCTCCAAATCGCATTAATACCTGTAACTCCCATTTAGGGACAGTCTATAGAATCTTTATTGACTTGTCTGATATGGACTTCTTCAGTCAACATACTCCATTCTGCAATCTAGCAACACATAGCAGGGATAAAATTGTGGAAGCCTTTGATCCCGAAACGGGGCAAGTACGTAAAGACGATAAAGGTGAACCAAAAATACGAGAGGTGGTTGATTGGCCTGTTAGTGCAGGCTTAAAAGATGGTAAAGAATACAATGATTTCTTTGAATGGGCAAAACATCTTAATAACTACCACTCTGAGGAAATGGACACCATCTGTACGGAAGTGTCCAAGGGTTACCACCCGCTTCGCTATCAAACTAAGGCTCACGACGAATCAGCAAAAAGTCTATGCATTTTTACTCAGGACGAGCGGGAGTTTCTTCAGTGTTTTCGTTGGTTACGTCACGTGCCGGAATTCTTTAAGCCTGAGGACTTGTTTTCTGTAATGAATAATACTGAGGCCCAACAGGATGCTGAACAAAAGTTACGAAACTTTGAGCTTGACAATGGAAGTGTTCGCTGTCCAGACGCTAGCACATTGCAAGCCCTGATTCCCTATGTGAAGCGGTTGGTTCGACTTTTCCCGCACATTAAAGAGAACATAAAGGACAAATTATCATCATTCCAGATAAGAAGTAGGGTTTATCAATACGAAACTCGTCGTTATATCGAAAAGATTCACCAAAGCGCACTTGACTTTAACCCCGACGCTTTGGATACGAGAGAATTTCTTACAAGTGACCAACAAATTTGGCAGTTACGAATGACTGATAGGGACGCATGGACAGGGCTAACCAAGGTTTATCGGGTGTTCCAAAAGACATCCTTCACGCCCAATTGCTTCAGTGAAGGGAACTACACCGTACTGACATTAAAGCGGTTGCTAACTGTCAATCGAATGACAAATTTGAGTACATTACTGGCATCAATGGAAACACCACACATACTGATGATAGCGTGCGAGAACAATCAGCCAGTTAATAACGACCTAAGAGACTTGTTCAAGGAATTGTTCAACACTCTAAAACAGAAGAAGGCTGTGAAAATCATTCTGACAACGCCATCAGAAGATAACATCGCTGCTTTTCTACAACAAATAGCTAGAGCAACACTCGGTGAAGGATTGAAAACAACAGATGTACAGTTAACTTGGGGTGACTTAACCTGCAGTTCACAGAGAAAAATATTAGAGAAGGTAGTCATTTTTCAAGGCAGAAGAGTTGCATTAAATCAACTCACATTTGCTGAATCACTGACAAATTCCTTTCCTCTTGCTGATTTGTTACAAGAAACGGAGATCAGAATTAGTGAAGAACTTGTACTGTCTGCTTGTTGTGGTTACAATGAAAAGTACTATATCGATAGAACTTTTCATCACAACATCGTTATTAGACAGGACATTTCAAGTGATAAAAGAAAAGGAAAATTTGCTGATTTATTGGCTAGTAATGAACAGGAATTCAAACAACTCTGTCAGCAGAATCCTAAGGGTAATGTGCATTGGCTGGTCAAGGACAAGTCAGGGGAACTCATGTGGCAACTGTCGCAAGGGAATTTACAGACATTACGTGAATATATTGATGATCAGAAATCCCAGTCTTATGGCCGTAAGGATTTAGAAAATCTTTTGGAGCAAGCAAGGCACCACAGGGTCATGCTAATTGCTGACAAAGCAGGAATGGGTAAAAGCACCGTACTGACACATCTGTCTAAACAAATCAAGCAACAATTTCCAGCCCATTGGTTGGTGAGAATTGATTTAAATGACTATACGGATCTGCTCGAGGTTCAGAAAGGAAAGAAGATGGATAAAGAAAGGGTACTTCAATTTGTATCAAAGGAAGTGCTAAAGCTTGAATCTCGTTTAGAGAAGGAGTTGTTTAAGAACAACTTTGAAGGAAATGAAACTAACAAAGTAGTGATAATGTTCGACGGTTTTGATGAAATCAGTCCCCGCTACAAAGAGACGGTCATAGATATGCTGCAAGTTCTGAAGCAGACTTCGTTAGGACAGCTGTGGGCCACCACCCGACCGCACCTCAGAGAGGAATTGGAGGACAAGCTACAACAGCTGGCATACACCCTACAGCCCTTCACCGAAGACGAGCAAGTTGAATTTCTGAATAATTTCTGGCTTCAAAATTCAAACCTTGAAGCCACGAATCGACATCGGTTAGAAATTTACGCTAGAGCATTAATCAGGAAGTTGGCGCAGTCAATTAGCGATAAGGACAAAGAGTTCGCCGGCATCCCATTACAAACCCGCATGCTAGCCGAGGCTTTCGAAGAGGAATTTAAATCATTTAATCAGTCAGAGAAACCAGATCCTGAGTTACCGCACAAGCTAGACTTGCTGGGTTTATACGGACAATTTATTGACAAGAAATACGATATAGCACCAGCACCAGCAGGTAACGTGGCTGCAGAGGAGCAACAAGAAGAACATTTCAGAGGCATACAAGTAGAGCATCAGCTGTTAGCCTTAAAGGCGTTGTTTACTGAGGATCAGATGACATGTCTGCAAATTAATTACGAATCTACATTTTCAGTTGAACAGTTGGCCAGGATTGGGATAGTGCAGATAAACCATGACGGTAGGCCGCAGTTCATCCACCGCAGTTTTGCTGAGTATTATGTCGCTGAATTCTTAATGAACCAATTGACAAAGACAACTAAACAACACGCACAAGTGCAGTTTTTACTCAATACAATTTTGTTACGAACAGACTGTCATGCCATTCGAACCTTCCTGGATGGATTATTGGGAAAATCTGAGCCATCGAAAGAGGCCTTGAAAGAGTACGGAGAAAAACTCGATGAACTGTGGAATGAGGGAGAAGTACTTAGTCGTCTGATAGGTTTACGCCAAACAGCACTAAGCCAAGCAGTGACAGAAGATAACATTCATATTATTGGATTTTTATTAGACAGCCTAAAATCAGGAGAATATTCAAACACTCTAAGGAAGATGTTGTTAGCCACAGACTATCGGGGAAGAACAGCTTGGCATGTGGCAGCAAAGAATGGCAATGTAAGGGCATTAGAAAAGATATGGGAATGTGTTGACGAAGTGACACCTACTGTCACATGTAGCCTGCCTATATTAAAGGACACGTCCCACGTAACCGCCTGGCACTTGGCCACAGAGAGAGACCACATAAACATGAGAGAGAGAACGTGGAATACGGATAAAGAGGAACAAACATGCGCAGAACAGTTAAAGAAACAGATGTTGCTAGCTCAAGATTCGAAAGGAAAAACCGCTTGGCACCTGGCAGCAGAGAACTGTAATGAAGAGGTTTTAGAGAAAATATGGCGATGGGCTAAAGAAGTACTAGTAAAACCAAATGTGTTACAGCAAAAATTGGTTCTTGTACAATCAAATGATGGAAAAACTGCCTTGCACCTGGCAGCGAAAAGTTACAGTGCAGAGATATTGGGAAAACTGTGGGTTTGTGCTAAAGAAGCACAACTAGAGTCACGTGAGTTCAGAAAAAAACTGTTACTAGCAAAGGACAAGTATGGCAACACCGCGTGGCAAGCAGCAGCAGAAAGAAGTAATTTAGAGGTATTAGCGGCAATATGGAGTTGGGCTAAGGAAGCACAACTAAAACCAAATGAGTTAAGTGAATTGTTACTTGCCAAGAACAAGTATGGCAACACCGCGTGGCACGCAGCAGCAGAAAGAGGTAATTTAGAGGTATTAGCGGCAATATGGAGTTGGGCTAAGGAAGCACAACTAAAACAATATGAGTTAAGTGAATTGTTACTAGCCAAGGACAAGTATGGTAACACTGTGTTGCACACAGCAGTATGGAATCGCAATTTCGAGGCATTATTGAGTTGGGCTAAGGAAACACAACTAAAACCAAATGAGATAAGTGAATTGTTACTTGCCAAGGACAGGTATGGCAACACCGCGTGGCGCGCAGCAGCAATAACAGGCAATTTAGAGACTTTACAGGCATTATGGAGTTGGGCTAAGGAAACACAACTAAAACCAAATGAGTTAAGTGAATTGTTACTAGCCAAGGACGAGTATGGCAACACCGCGTGGCTCGAAGCAGCAATGACAGGCAATTTAAAGACTTTACAGGCATTATGGAGTTGGGCTAAGGAAGTACAACTAAAACCAAATGAGTTAAGTGAATTGTTACTAGCCAAGGGCATGTATGACAACAATGCGTGGCAACAAGCAGCAAAGACACGCAATTTAGAGATGATAGCGGCATTATGGAGTTGGGCTAAGGAAGCACAACTAAAACCAAACGAGTTACGTGAATTGTTACTAGCCAAAGACATGGATGGCGACACCGCGAGGCTCGCAGCAGCAGGAAGTGAAAATTTAGAAGTAGCAGAGGCATTATGGAGTTGGGCTAAGGAAGTAAAACTAAAACCAACAGAGTTACGTGAATTGTTACTAGCCAAAGACAAGGATGGCGACACCACGTGGCGTGCAGCAACAGTAAGTAAAAATTCAGAATTAGCAGAGGTAGTACGGAGTTGGGCTAAGGAAGCAAAACTAAAACCAAATGAGTTACATGAATTGTTATTAGACAAAGACATGAATGGCGACACCGTGTGGCACGCGGCAGCAACGAGAGGCAATTTAGAAGTAGCAGAAGCATTATGGAGTTGGGCTAAGGAATCACAACTAAAACCAAATGAGTTAAGTGAATTGTTAACAGCCAAGGACAAGTATGGCAAAACAGCGTGGCACGCAGCAGCAGAAACTTACAATTTAGAGATGTTATCGGCATTATGGAATTGGGCTAAGGAAGCACAACTAAAACAAAATGAGTTAAGTGAATTGTTACTAGCCATGGACGGTTATGGCAACACCGCGTGGCTCGCAGCAGTAATGAGTGGCAATTTAGAGATGTTAGAGGCATTATCAAGGCCGGCGAAGAAAGCGCAACTAATAACAAATGGGGTAAGTGAATTCTTACTAGGCAAAGACATGTATGGCAACACCGTGTGGCATGCAGCAGCAGAAGGAGGCAATTTAGGAGTAGCAGAGGCATTATGGAGATGGGCTAAAGAAGCACAACTAAAACAAAATGAGTTAAGTGAATTGTTACTAGCCAAGGACAAGTATCGCAACACCGCGTGGCAAGCAGCAGCAAAGAGAGGCAATTTAGAAGTAGCAGAAGCATTATGGAGTTGGGCTAAGGAAGCGCAACTAAAACCAAATGAGTTAATTGAATTGTTAATAGCCAAGGACATCAATGGCAACACCGCGTGGCACTCTGCAGCAGAAAGTGGCAATTTAGAGGTATTACAGGCATTACGGAGTTGGACTAAGGATGCACAACTAAAACAAAATGAGTTAATTGAATTGTTAATAGCCAAGGACATCAATGGCAACACCGCGTGGCACTCTGCAGCAGAAAGTGGCAATTTAGAGGTATTACAGGCATTACGGAGTTGGACTAAGGATGCACAAGTAAAACCAAACGAGTTAAGTGAATTGTTACTAGCGAAGGATATTCATGGCAGCACTGCGTGGCACACAGCGGCAAAGAAAGGCAATTTAGAAGTAGCAGAGGTATTATGGAGTTGGTCTAAGGAAGCACAACTAATACCAAATGAGGTGAGTGAATTGTTAATAGCCAAGGACAAATATGGCAACACCGCGTGGCACGCAGCAACAGAACGAGGTAATTTGGAGGTTTCAGCGGCATTGTGTAGATGGGCTAAGGAAGCACAACTGAAACCAAATGAGTTAATTGAATTGCTACTATCCAAGGTCAAATATGGCAACACCGCGTGGCACGCAGCAGCAACAAAAGGAAATTTAGTGGTATTAGTGGCATTATGTAGTTGGGCTAAGGAAGCACAACTGAAACCAAATGAGTTAATTCAAGTGTTACTAGCCAAGGACAGGTATGGCAACACCGCGTGGCACGCAGCAGCAGAAAGTGGCAATTTAGAGGTATTAGCGGCATTGTGGCGTTGGGCTAAGGAAGCACAACTAAAACCAAATGATTTAAGTGAATTGTTACTAGCCAAGAACAAGGTAGGTAACACCGCGTTCCACGCAGCAGCAGAAAGAGGCAATTTAGAAGTATTACAGGCATTATGCAGTTGGGCTAAGCAAGCAAAACTAAAACCAAATGAGTTAAGTGAATTGTTACTAGCCAAGAACGCGTTTGACAACACCGTGTTGCAAGCAGCACTACAAACAGACAATTTAGAGGTATTAGCGGCATTATGGAGTTGGGCTAAGGAAACACAACTAAAACCAAATGAGTTAAGTGAATTGTTACTAGCCGAGAACAAGTATGGCAACACCGCGTGGCTCGCAGCAGCAATGACGGGCAATTTAGAGACTTTACAGCCATTATGGAGTTGGGCTAAGGAAGCAAAACTAAAACCAAATGAGTTAAGTGAATTGTTACTAGCCGAGAACGAGTATGGCAACACCGCGTGGCTCGCAGCAGCAATGACAGGCAATTTAGAGATGTTACAGGCATTATGGAGTTGGGCTAAGGAAGCAAAACTAAAACCAAATGAGTTAAGTGAATTGTTACTAGCCAAGGACAACGATGGCAACACTGTGTGGCACGCAGCAGCAGATAAAGGCAATTTACAGATGTTACAGGCATTATGGTGTTGGGCTAAAGAAGCACAACTAAAACCAAATGAGTTAAGTGAATCGTTACTAGCCAAGGACAATAATGGCAACACCGCGTGGCACGCAGCAGCAGAAAGAGGCAATTTAGAGGTATTACAGGCATTATGGAGTTGGGCTAAGGAAGCTCAACTAAAACCAAATGAGTTAAATGAATTGTTACTAGCCAAGGACAATTATGGCAACACCGCGTGGCACGCAGCAGTAACAGGACACAATTTAGATTTATTACAGGCTTTATGGAGTTGGGCTAAGGAAGCAAAACTAAAACCAAATGAGTTAAGTGAATTGTTACTAGCCAATGACAAGAACGGCAACACCGCGTGGAACGCAGCAGCAGAAAGAGGCAATTTAGAGATATTAGCGGCATTATGGAGTTTGGCTAAAGAAGCAGAACTAAAACAAAATGAATTGAAGGTACTAATAGCCAAGGCTAAGTATGGCAACACCGCGTGGCACGCAGCAGTAAGAGCAGACAATTTAGAGATGTTACAGGCATTATGGAGTTGGGCTAAGGAAGCACAACTAAAACCAAATGAATTACGTGAATTATTACAAACCAAGAACTCGTTTGGCAACACCGCGTGGCACATTGCAGCAAAGAGAGGCAACTTAGAACTATTACAGGCATTATGGATTTGTGCTAAGGAAGGACAACTGAATCCAAAGGATTTAAGTGAATTGTTACTAGTCAAGGACACGTATGGCAACACCGCGTGGCATGCAGCAGCAGAAAGAGGCAATTTAGAGATGTTACAGGCATTATGGAGTTGGACTAAAGAAGCACAACTGGAACCAAACGAGTTAAGTGAATTGTTACTAGCCAAGTGCAATTATGGCAACACCGCGTGGTACGCAGCAGTAACAGGATACAATTTAGAGTTATTAAAGGCATTATGGAGTTGGGCTAAGGAAGCAGAACTAAAACCAAATGAGTTAAGTGAATTGTTACTATCCAAGGAGAAGTACGGCAACACCGCGTGGCACGCAGCAGCAGAAAGAGGCAATTTAGAGATGTTACAGGCATTATGGAGTTGGGCTAAGGAAGCACAACTAAAACCAAACGAGTTAAGTGAATTGTTACTATCCAAGGAGAAGTACGGCAACACCGCGTGGCACGCAGCAGCAGAAAGAGGCAATTTAGAGATGTTAGCGGCATTATGGAGTTGGGCTAAGGAAGCAGAACTAAAACCAAACGAGTTAAGTGAATTGTTACTAGCCAAGCACATGTATGGCAACACCGTGTGGTATGCAGCAGCACGATGTGGCAATTTAGAGGTATTAGCGGCATTATGGAGTTTGGCTAAAGAAGCACAACTAAAACCAAAAGAGGGTACCTAATTTGTTTCTAGCCACGGACAAGTATGGCAACACCGCGTGGCACGCAGCAGCAGAAAGAGGCAATTTAGAGTTATTAGCGGCATTATGGAGTTGGGCTAAGGAAGCACAACTGAAACCAAATGAGTTACGTGAATTGTTTCTAGCCAAAGACATGCATGGCAACACCGTGTGGTACGCAGCAGCACAATGTGGCAATTTAGAGGTATTAGCGGCATTATGGAGTTGGGCTAAAGAAGCACAACTAAAACCAAATGAGGTACGTAATTTGTTTCTAGCCAAGGACAAGTATGGCAACACCGCGTGGCACGCAGCAGCAGAAAGAGGCAATTTAGAGGTATTAGCGGCATTATGGAGTTGGGCTAAGGAAGCACAACTGAAACCAAATGAGTTAAGTGAATTGTTACATGCCCAGCACATGTATGGCAACACCGCGTGGCAAGCAGCAGCAGAAAGAGGCAATTTCGAGTTATTAGCGTCATTATGGAGTTGGGCTAAGGAAGCAGAACTAAAACAATATGAATTGAGGGAATTACTAATAGCCAAGGCCAAGTATGGCAACACCGCGTGGCAGGCAGCAGTCCAAGAAGACAATTTAGAGATGTTGCAGGCATTATGGAGTTGGGCAAAGGAAGCACAACTAAAACCAAATGAGTTAAGTGAATTGTTACTAGCCAAGGACAAGTACGGCAACACTGTGTGGCACGCAGCTACAAATGGCCATAAATTATGGTCCTGTGGTAAGGAAGAACAAGGTCTAAAATGAGTTACGTAACTTGTTACTAGCCAAGAACATGTATTAAAACACCGTGTGGCATGCAGCAGTAACAGGAGGCAATATAGAGTTGTTACAGGCAAGATGCAAGACGCAAAACCATCATAATTGGAGACAGTCATACAAGCGGAAATGCTAGTGAACTTTCACAGAAACTAATGAAGTTACGTAAAATAACTGGCTATGTGTAACCTAATGCAGATGTATCAATGTTAATAGACACAGCCAAGAAGTAAGTGAGCAAACTAACTAAAAATGACATGTTAATTCTTTGGGGGGTGCTAATGATGTTGATAAAAATGCATCTGGGAAGGGACTTGCTCAAAGTGTGAATTTTTTTTAGAAGAAACTAGTATACAAATGTTATTGTTATCACTGTTCCACACAGATTATCCTGATTAAAATGAGAAAAAATGTAAATTATCCAAAAAACAAAGGAAATGTCTAAAATCAAAGAATGAATATTTTTTATGGAACTAGAGTTAAACAACAGAGAAAAAGAATCTGATAGTAAAGTCATTAATCTTCAGAACATAATGACCTTAAATAGGAGAAGAGGAAAGTGTTACCTTGTAGGAAAACCTCATCAGACCCCATTTAATATGCTTAAGTGAACATCACAAGAGGAAACAAGAGATGTCAAATTTCTCACTGTTTTGTTATAAGTTAGGAATACGTTTTTGTAGGGAAAAAATCTTAAAAACAGGAGTATGTATTTTGGAAAGGACTGATATAATTTACGATGCAATAGACCTAGCTAAATCATGCAATGAAAAGTCACTTGAAACATGTGCAATCAAATTAAACACAAGCTCGGCAAATTTGATTGTATGTCGTGTATACAGATCCCCATCTGGAAATTTAAATCAGTTTATAAAGCTATTGGAAGGGATACTGAAACATTTATATAAACCATCCATTACCTTTCTAGTCTGTGGCGACTTAAATATAACTTTTATTTGTAGAAAGCTTAGCTAAGCAAAAACTTGAAACAATAATGAAAACTTTTAAGCTAACACAAGTAGTCAACTTTCCTACGAGAATAAACAACAATAAATGAATGTTAATCGATAGTATATTTTGGACAATATGAAGTATAATTGTGTATCAGTTTATCTGTTAGAAAATGGTTTATCAGATCATTATGCACAAATTCTCACTTTGGAAAGCATAAAAATTCCACTCCAAAAATCTGGTCATAAAAATTCCACTCCAAAAATCTTGTCATAAAAATAAAATTCGGGTGATAGATGACCAAACAATAGCAAAGTTTGAGATGCTTTGAAAGGAACAAACATGTGATACAGTTTACAATGCTGATAATGTTAATAGAATGTTTAATAATTTCACTGTGTCCTTCTGAGGCACTTTGAACAGTTTTCTTATTAGTTATAAAAGTTATAGGATTGAACACAATGATTGGATCACAAAAGATATTAAAATATTATGTAAGAGGAAAAGAAAACTTTATATTATATACAGAAACACTAATAACCTCCAAGTGAAAGCATATTATAAAGAATATTGCAGGGTTCTAAAAGTAATAATACAGGCAAAAAAATTACATTGTAATAACCAGATAAAACGTCTACTAATAAAGTGCAAACAGTTCGGAAAATTATAAAAGACACAACTGGGAAAACTCAATCATTTGACACTATAACGAAAATAAACTCTGAAGTTGGTCAGTTAACAGATACTAAAGAGACAGCCAATGTCCACAATAACTTCTTTATACAAATTGCTAAAAATGTAAATAATAAACACATTAGTGTTTATAAAGCTTTGCAATTACTAAGAGAAGCTTATCCCAATAAAACAACATAGATGAAAATAATTCTGGTAACCGAAAAAGAAATGATAAATACAATAAAATTTTTCAAAACTAAAACGTCATCAGGAAATGATGGAATTTCTAATACAATTTTAAAATGGTATGCAAATGTAATAAACAAACCATTTACCTTTATATGTAATTCCTCATTTGCATCTGGGATATACCGTGAGAGATTTAAGTTTGCAATAGTACGGCCTATACATAAGAAAGGGGATAGAACTGAAATGGCAAACTGTAGACCTATTTCATTATTAATTTCTCTCTCAAAGATATTAGAAACATAATAGATTAGATATATATCTCCAAAGAAACAAAAGTTTTAGCTCCAGAGCAGTTTGGTTTTAGAAAAGGAAATTACGTTGAAAAGTCATTTTTACTTTGACTGTCAGCATACTTACCTCATTAAATAAGTGAGAGCAGATAGGGGGCATCTTTTGTGATCTGACTAAAGCCTTTGATTGTGTCAACCACGGAATTCTTTTAGGAAAATTGCATAACTACGGAACTCATGGAGCAAGTGCTAACTGGTTTAAAACATATGTTACACACAGGAAGCAAAAGGTTAATATATCGCCACAAAATCAGACAGGAGAATTGTCTTCCATTTGGGAAACAACATAAAGTGTTGTACCGCAGAGATCAGTCCTGGGACCATTACTATTCATTATTTATATAAATGATCTTCCTTATGACATAAATCCCTATGCTAAACCTGTAATATATATGGATGACACAAGCGTGTTAATCACTGCAAACAATTTGAACGACCTGCAAACAAAATTTAACTCTACACTAAACTATATGAATGAATGGTTTTCAGTTAATGGGCTATCCTTAAATATAGATAAGACAAATATGGTTAAATTTAGTTCTAACAATCTCCAAAATTATCTATTTCAAATTACTTATCAGAATCAGACTATGCAAGCAGCTACTAATATTAAATTCCTTGGGTTAGAATTAGACCAACATATGAAATGGAAGAATCATATTGTAAAAATACTGCCAAAAGTGAGCAGTGCAAGTTATACAGTTAGATACATGTACCACTTTAGCAGTTTGACTGCGCTCAAGGTGGCTTATTTTGCTTACTTTCACTCAGCAATGTAGTGTGGCATTTTATTTTGGGGCAACTGAACAGAAAGTAAAAGAGTTTTCAACTACAAAGAAAATAATCAGAAATATGACTGGATCTGAATCTAGAACTTCTTGCAAACCACCATTTCAATCATTGGAGATACTGATATTACCTTCACAATATCTACTGACAGTACCTTCACAATACCTACTGACAGTACCTTCACAATACATACTGACAGTACCTTCACAATACATACTGACAGTACCTTCACAATACATACTATCCTCAATGAAATTTTTGTCATATAATTTGGAAATTTAAAAATTTAACTCCTCAGTGCATGGTATTAATACGAGAAACAAACTGCAAGTGCATAAACCAACAGCTAATCTTACACTATATAAGAAGGGATTGTACTATGTGAGTATAAAGGTCTTTAATGAGTTACCTGAATGCACTGCAGAATTAGTAGGGGAATTTGTATTTATATCAACTTTGAAAAAGTACTTATATAATAAATCCTATTATTCACTTGTAGAATTCTTTAATGATCAAACACTTACATCAGATCAGGCCTGATGATGTTTACACAACGTCTTTTTGGTATGCTGATTTTAGAAATATATAAGTTGATTGCTTATTGTATACAATTATATAATTTATTCTTGTATTATGATTTAACCATAGTTTTATGTGTTCTATTAAGAACGGCCATTGATTGTTATAATCATATCATATATTTGATGACATGTTTCATATCAAAATGCCCCTTATGGCTGCTTTTATGGATCAAAAAAATGTATTTGTTGTAACTGTATCTTACACCCGTTCTTCGCTTACAGCCAGTAGATTAAGCTCTAGATTTCAGGGAATCTAGGTGGTTCGTCAGAGGTGCAGGAACACCTGTATAATTAATTGTCTTTTTTAAATGTAACACTGTTTCAACCCTTCACCTTTCTTTTTATTGTATTGTAAGCACTGTCTTTAGTGATTTTAGAATTGACTGTTTATTTTATTTATGAACATGGCACTGAATACTTTTGGTACCTTTTAAACCCTATTTCGCGAAGTCAATACAAAACTTTATAAGTAATGCACTTATAAATTATTACAAACTTTCAAATATAACGAAGGAAATCGGCGTGCCCTAAATCATGTATTCTCCCACTAACGTTGAAATCCGAACTGCCTGGCGTCTGTACGCGGTCGTGGGTGTCCTGGCTAAATTTATCCCACTCTCGAATTTTTCCCACTGTCTCTAATTGGCTGACTTTTAATTTTGACTATTTCCTAATAGGTCCAAAAGTTACAATTTTTAATACTTTCTTGTCATTGGCTGCTAGTGACTTAACTATGTTCCCGTGCCATTACTTGTATAAACCCCTACACGCGTCCTACCAGTTTCTCTTAATGTGCTAGCATGACTAACACGGTATCTGCTCTCACTTGATTTAAAACGTCCAAAAGCTGTCAAAGTGTAGAATTTTGTTTGTTCCAAAAAGTTCCCAAAACCATTAATTTTGACACTGACAAACGGCGAACATGCTAGCTTGCTATACCCGACCTAAACTGTCTCTGCTGTCCTCTCTAAGATGTTATACAGATGAGTTACAATTTCCTTTACACACTTAGACTAAAGTACTGATTCTAAACAAACCTGCCCTGTGTGCCAAATATAAATTTTGGTAAAATGTGTTGCTGTAGTTGTGATTTCGATAGTAAACATAACCTACCATAATCCATACATGCCCCAATCATCTCATCCTCCTTCATGTGATCACACCTAACAATATTTGGTGAGCAGTACAAATTATGAAGCTCCTCATTATGCAGTCTTCTCCTGTCTCCTGTCACTTCTTCCCTCTTAGGCCCAAATACCTTCCTCAGCACCCTACTCTCAAAATTCCTCCACCTACATTCTCTTCCCTCAATGTGAGAAACCAAGTTTCACGTCCATACAAAACAACAGAAAAAACTAGACTTCCATATATTGTAATCTTTATGTTGTTACATAGTGAACAGAAGTACAAAAGATTCTAGACTGAACGGCAGCAGACACTCCTCAAGATTTAATCTGCTATGAAATTCTTCATGCATGCAATTCTTAAGTTAGTGTTGCTCAAAATGTTTGAACATTGGCACATTTTCAAAGGATTCACTTGTTGTCTTTATATTGCAATTCTGTTTACCAGATATGAACATACACTCAGTTTTCTGAGCATTTACTTCTACATCAACCTAGACCGTGTTATTAGCAACTAAACACTGTGTTTCACACACAAATAAAGGCTATACAACAAAATATTAACACAGTTTATACCTTTCACTTTATACACCCATCATCTTCAGAACGACAGCTAACACAATGCCTTAATAACACATCTGTCTTCTCCACCTGCAGTTTAAAGCTGTAACACGCGTTGACCAGTTTGGCACACTGACGACATACTTGGGCAAGCAAACCATCTCCAGCACTGACCTGCACAGAAATAAGACTCCTTGTTCAACCTCCGATGCAATTCAGTGCCAAGTTACTGTCAGATTTCAGTCACAGCACATTTCAAATTGTGCTGACCTACTTAAATGTAAGGAATTCATACACAAAGAGAAAATGAATGGATTTAACCTGAAAACTGTCATTTTCAAATTATGATTATTACAGTTAATTTTCTATAGAGCCAAGAATTTGTGTAAGCATCTGTTAGCAAAATTGCACCCTTACTTGCATTAGCTACTTCATTTCCAAACAATCAGATACTTCTGCCCCATCCTGTACATGAGATCCAAGTTTAAAATCTCATGTCCAGAAACCAGCTAATATGACTGTGGGCTTTTATGGGATTCTTAACTCCAGGGCATGATCAGTCCTCTTTCAATGTACGTCACTTAAAAGCTTCAGGAGCCAGAATATCTCTGCTGGAGATATACACTGTAATGAATAACAAACCTAAACATTGCAATACAGCTCTTGTACATATTGTGTGTGTGTAATAAGTCACAAGATATTCATACACATTGAAGACATTCTTCTAAAATGACAACACTTTTTGCAAATTGTTATCACAAACATCGTGAAAGGCACAGGAAATAAAAATGAAAAACTGGCAGTACTTATAATTACACTAAAATATGAAGCCTCACACTTGAACTACTTATCAACATCAAAATTCAACTTCCCCCTCAAGTCCTGCTCCCTGTAACTCTCGCTCTGTGTTCGAAACCCATCAGGTCAAAGACCCTTACAGTTCCTTCTACGTATTAATGTCATGCTACACTGCTTTTGCTAACTGCATGTTTGTTGGTGGCAATGAGTGAGCTGTTTAGTAATAAACTGCCTGTTGAACTGGGATTAAAGAGAAAAGAAGAAGAAGAAGAAGAAGAAGAAAAAAAGGGGGGAAGAAAAAAACATTAATTTAAAATGCATGATATCAAAATGATAGGCACCATGCCAACCAGACATATGGGATCTGTGGAGCCTTGCGTCAGCCCCTCCAGACTGATGCACAGTACTACCACAAGTGCAGACACAACAACGCTGATATTATTCCATCTCACAACTAACATCACTCTGCTCAGACCATTTCATATAACAGCAGGCAGTGCACAGCTCATGCTATTCCAATTTGCCATGTGTCAGGTTCCAAGTCTTTAGTTCAAGGTACTGCAGCTAGTATTGGGGTTTTACTTACCACATTTATAAAGGTGCTGCAAATGGCTGCCATCAGCTCACAGGCACATTGTCACATCTAACAAAAATGTTCACTGCACATCAAAGTTACAGTTCAGCGAGCCTATGTGAAATGACTCATGACAGCCATTAGATATGATATGTCCCTGTATTTTTTACTTCCACATCCCTTCTACTTCATTATTCACTAAATACTCTGTTACAAGTTATACATTTTGACCATTAGTAACTTTTTAGAAAATGTTTGCAGTTTCATTCTACGCTACGTCATAAAGCAAAATGCGTGAAAGCAGGTGTGTTGCAATATATCAACAGCTTTTTGCAACTCAGTATTTTATAACAACATTCTATAAAGGTGTGAATATATGCACAGTTTGATATGTGGCTCACTGTCTTCTGACATTTAACACTGTGTAGTCTGCAGGTCAGGGTACAAGATGGAGGTAGCAGGACCCTCTACCACACTATGTGGCTCACTGTCTTCTGACATTTAACACTGTGTAGTCTGCAGGTCGGGGTGCAAGATGGAGGTAGCAGGACCCTCTACCACACTATGTAGCTCACTGTCTTCTGACATTTAACACTGTGTAGTCTGCAGGTCGGGGTGCAAGATGGAGGTAGCAGGACCCTCTACCACACTATGTAGCTCACTGTCTTCTGACATTTAACACTGTGTAGTCTGCAGGTTGGGGTGCAAGATGGAGGTAGCAGGACCCTCTACCACACTATGTGGCTCACTGTCTTCTGACATGTAACACTGTGTAGTCTGCAGGTCGGGGTACAAGATGGAGGTAGCAGGACCCTCTACCACACTATGTAGCTCACTGTCTTCTGACATGTAACACTGTGTAGTCTGCAGGTCGGGGTGCAAGATGGAGGTAGCAGGACCCTCTACCACACTATGTAGCTCACTGTCTTCTGACATTTAACACTGTGTAGTCTGTGTAGTTGTTGGTATCTTCACCTTGCCGTGGTAGAGGGGCTTGTGAGTTCCAGTGACCCTGAGAGCTAAGCCGGCGGTAGCATTGCTACCAGTAGGGTCTCCCAAGCCGGACAGATCAAAAGGGTAGGAACCAGACGAAGAGAGATGCCTAGGAGATGGGAAACCGAATAAAAGCTCCCCTGATGCCGGAAGCAGCGACATCAGTAGCGACATGAAGCACAGAGCAAATGATGCTCGAGATGGTTCATGATCGTGTAGCAACAGGCGTGACCAGATTGGTCTGAACGGCTGCTGTACTGCGATGTGGAAAGCAAATGGAAAAACTACCACATTATTACTTTTCCTGGAAAGTCTCTTCCAGAAACAGAGACAAATGCCAAATGCGAGATGCTTCCTCTGGAGACAAAACATTCCGGAGGTAAACTACTCCCCCATTCGGATCTCCGGGGGGGAGTGTTTCTAGGGGAGACACCACGCGGTAATGACTACAGACAAAAGCAGAAGACACAGAATGAACATAACAGCTTCAAGATAGGCACTTGGAACGTAAGGACCTTGAATCAAGGAGGAAAACTCGAAAATTTGAAGAAAGAGATGCAGAAGAACGCAGTGTCTGTGCTAGGTGTTAGTGAAGTGCGGTGGAAGGGTCAAGGTGAAATAAAAAGTGGTGATTATACAGTGTATTATTCCGGGGGTGACAGTGCTGAAAGAGGCGTAGCAATAGTAGTGCATAAAAGCGTAGTGAAAAGTGTTGTTAAGAAGAGTGTGTATAGTGACAGAATCATTGCTATTAAATTGCAGGCAGAACCGGTAAGTATTTTGATAGTGCAAGTGTATATGCCAACATCGGACTATGAAGATGACGAAGTGGAAGAGTTGTATGATATAATTGAAGAAATCTTGAAGAGGATGGAAAGGGTGCGACAAACACGATTATAATGGGAGATTGGAACAGTGTGGTTGGAGATAAAGCACATCACAACACTGTTGGACCATATGGACTGGGAAGGAGGAATCAGAGAGGTCAAATGCTTATTGACTTCTGTGAAAGAATTGGACTTGTTATAACAAACACATGGTTCAAAAAACCTAAAAGAAGATTGTACACGTGGAAATCACCAGGAGATAGGAATCGATATCAGCTGGACTATGTACTAGTGAAACAACGATTCAGGAACAGTGTGAAGGATGTGCAGACACTGCCTGGAGCAGATATTGACTCTGACCACAATTTACTGGTTGCAAAGATCTGCACCAGATTGAAGAAGATCATGAGGTTCCACAAGAAAAAACCAAGATGGGATTTGGAGAAGCTATATGCTCAACGACAGGTAGTACACGATAGACTAGAAGAACAGCTTGGTGCAATCAAATGTGAAAGTGGGAATGTGGAAGTGCAGTGGAACAATATCAAGAAATGTGTGTTAGATACTATGAGTTGTTTGGTTGGAAAAGTCGAGAGGAGAGCAAGAAAGCCATGGATTACACAGGAGATGATCAGTAAAATGGATGAACGAAGGAAATGGAAGAATGTCAACAATGAAGAAGGAAGGAAGAACTACAGAAGACTGAGGAATGAATTGAAAAGAGCCACGGACAACGCCAAGAAGGAATATCTGGAGAGCATATGCGACGAGATCATAGAATTTCAAAGAATAGGACGTTATGATTTAATGTACATGAAGACAAAGGACCTAGGTTGGAAAGAAAACCATGGGATTCAAAACATTGGCATCGAAGACTCTCAAGGCAATATAATAATAAATCAGAGAAGAGTACTGCAAATTTGGGAGAATTATATCACAGAGCTCTACGATCGAGCTAATCGACCAGAACATCTAGACGTCGAACCTGAAGATGAAGTAGATGAAGATGAGAAAGGCCCTCATATTTTGCAAAGTGAAGTGGAAAAAGCTATCAAGGAGATGAGGGATAAGAAGGCTACAGGAGATGATGATGTACCTGGGGATGTACTCAAATTGTTGGGAGAAGGTGGTCTAAGGCTAATGACACAGATGATCAACAGCATGTATGTAACTGGAGAATGGCCCACAGATTTTATTGAAGTTACAATGATTGCCTTAAAGAAGAAACCCAAAGCTACAAAATGCAGCGACCATCGCACAATCAGCATCATCGCTCATGCAGCAAAGATAGTAGCGAGGATACTTAGAAGAAGGATTGAGAGGAAAATTGAAGATGCACTTGGAGAAGATCAGTTTGGATTTAGAAGAGGAAAAGGAACTAGGGATGCAATTGGGATGCTGAGAATAATATCAGAACGAACCTTGGTCATAGATGAGGAATTGTGTGCTTGCTTCATAGACTGGCAGAAGGCATTTGACCGTGTCAACTGGACCAAATTAATGCAAATCCTAAAAGGAATTGGGATAGACTGGCGCGAAAGAAGATTGATCAGCAAATTGTACATGGAACAGAGTGTCAAAATACGACTGGACCAAGGGGAGACGAGAAGTGTGAAGATTGGAAGAGGAGTTAGACAAGGTTGCTGCTTGTCACCGATTCTGTTCAACTTATACAGCGAATACCTTACCAAGGAAGCTCTTGAGGGGTTTGGAGACTTCAAAATAGGAGGACAAGTAATTCGCACTGTGAAATATGCAGATGACCTTGTGCTACTGGCTAGGGAAGAAAATGTGCTACAGGGCATGATTGATAGACTAATTGAAATTGGAAGACGCTATGGAATGGAAATGAATGTGGGAAAAACTAAAGTAATGAAAATCTCAAGGCAACCATCCCCAATGAAAATTATGATAGATCAAAAACAATTGGAGAATGTGGAATATTTCAATTATTTGGGTAACATGATAACAAGTGATGCAAGGTGTACACGTGAAATTAAATCCAGAATTGCCATGGCAAAAGCAGCATTCAACAAGAAGAAAAATCTTTTCACCAGCAAACTGGAATTAAATTTAAGGAAGAAACTAGTAAAGTGCTACGTTTGGAGCATAGCTTTGTATGGTGCCGAAACGTGGACACTTCGGAACGTAGATCAGAAGTATCTGGAAAGTTTTGAAATGTGGTGCTGGAGAAGAATGGAGAAGATCAGTTGGACCGATCGTGTGAGAAATGAAGAAGTATTACACAGAGTCAAGGAGGAGAGGAATATCCTACATACAATAAAAAGAAGAAAGGCTAACTGGGTTGGTCACATCTTGCGTAGAAACTGCCTTCTGAAACACGTGATTGAAGGAAAGTTAGAAGGAAGGATAGAAATGACGGGACGACGAGGGAGAAGACGTAAGCAGCTACTGGATGACCTTAAGGAAAAGAAGAGATACTGGAAATTGAAAGAGGAAGCACTAGATCGCACCCTGTGGAGAACTCGCTTTGGAAGAGGCTACGGACCTGTCGTAAGACAGACTACAGAATGAATGAATGAATGAGTCTGCAGGTCGGGGTACAAGATGGAGGTAGCAGGACCCTCTACCACACTATGTAGCTCACTGTCTTCTGACATGTAACACTGTGTAGTCTGCAGGTCGGGGTGCAAGATGGAGGTAGCAGGACCCTCTACCACACTATGTGGCTCACTGTCTTCTGACATGTAACACTGTGTAGTCTGCAGGTCGGGGTACAAGATGGAGGTAGCAGGACCCTCTACCACACTATGTGGCTCACTGTCTTCTGACATGTAACACTGTGTAGTCCGCAGGTCGGGGTACAAGATGGAGGTAGCAGGACCCTCTACCACACTATGTAGCTCACTGTCTTCTGACATGTAACACTGTGTAGTCTGCAGGTCAGGGTGCAAGATGGAGGTAGCCAGACCCTCAACCACACTATGCAGATTCACATTTTCACACTTACTGTCAGCAAGACATTAAATCTCACAAAGTTTAATACGTTAATATTCAGGGGGTCAATAAATATCATTGGGTCAAATATAACAGAACTTTACCACAACAGCTAACCTTGACTCTTGAAGAAATTCTGTAAATTTTTTCTTAAGATTTTCTGCAGAGTTATAAAGAGGCACAAACATCACTTCGGTGCTCAAGCATAAGTGACATATTTCAGTTAAATGCATTGTGGTTTTGCTTTGTGTGCTGCAACAGAAAACATATTCTAGGACTAAAGGCAAAACCTCCCAATACAACGTCGCCAAATAACGGCAGTTTTGCATTTGTATCATCTCCAACCACTGTATTTTCTTTCAAGTACAACTGATTCTTTTACAACTCTCGATAAATAACAACTAAATAATAAATCTATTTCCTTCCTTTGATTAGTCAGTTACATGTACATGTAATTTACAAATAGGTCATTGACCTAACTGTGTTTAGTGATTGGACAACTGATGCAAGTTACCACAGTTCCTCTAACACCAATTTCCAACAAGTCCGTGATCTTGCCATAAGCAGTGCCTTTTAGAACATAACCCACATTGCTGGCGAGGGATTGCTATCTTGTAACAGAATAATGACAATACCAACGAGAAACACTTGAACAGACATATCGATAAACTTCCTCGCTACATGGCTAACCATAAATATTCAACGCCCCAAATACATTTTCATATGGACAACATTGGCACAGTAAATATCTTTTTGCTGTCAGACAAATTACTCCAAATAATTCTTATGCATTTCATTACAGACTGAAAATATGCAAAATAAGTTGAAAGTGTGAATATTGCTGATGTGAGACACAGACCTAATTGCATAACATGTCCACATAAAGTAAGAATAATTTGATTAATGTGATTCTTCCAATTCTGGTGGTTATCAGTTTGTAAACCAAGGAATTATGTATTTACAGACTGTGCTATGTACTTTGTGTCACAGCCAATCCTTAATGGATATAGTAGAGAATCACTGTAAATGTTATTATATTTGCTTTCTCTAGGTTTAGGACCAACTTATCGGCAACAAACCACTTATACATACAAAACATAACTATGTCTGACACTGAAGAAAAATCATCAACAGTTGACTAGAAATTATGACACTACTGTAATCTGCAATGTTCTTGGAGGAAGATAATTTATGCACATGATGAAATGTAAGGGTCCTAGAACTGACCCCTTGGGAGTTCCATGTTTTACTGTTCCCCAGTCTGAGAAAGAAATTCTGTCATTAGATAATTTTATTTAGACTATTTGTTTTGTACCTCATAAATAGGGTCTGAACCAATTTTAATAATATGTAAATGATGGCTCAACAAGCATTTCAGAAAAAAAACCACCTGAGTGTGAAATAGGCCTTCAATATAAAAAAACAGTCATGAATGAGTTGCAGCTGTGGTTTCATTCAGTCTTATTATAAGTACTGAGAAGACAAAGGCAATGTCATTCCATACCTTGCAAAAGAAAATTCCACTGAAACCACAAATCAAATCTGACAATATACATAGCACTTACTAACTGGAAATGAAGTTACTGGGCATATATATACATATTAAAGAAAATATGAAATGGGACAGACACATTATATATCTAGTTCAAAATTCAGTAAAAGTTGCTACGTGATAAACTGTCTTAATGATACGAGCCCACAGGTTACAAGAAGTACGTACTTTGTGTATTTTCATGCTCACTTCAGGTATAGCTTAATATTCTGGGGTGGTGATCCTGGGAGAAAAATTATTTTTAAACTGCAAACGAGTTACACACGGTGTTTTCTTTCCTGCTTGATCGATAAGCACCAGCCAAACGCTCCACCCCACGCTCTGCCAGCGTTGCGTCATAAGCAGCATATCGGGGAGGTTTAGCAGCCGATGATGGAAGCTAGAAAAAAGATTGCAGTGATAATAACCTTCACACAGTCTAATAAAAACTTACTAGAGCATTAGGCCATTGCTTACTAGTCAAGTAGGGGGGGAAAGAGAAACACTCTATAAAATTAATTTGTAATGTCGAGAGATCTACTTCGCGTAGAGAACATTTTTAAAAGTTCTAAACATTCTTCCAGTGCCTTGCATGTATATAAACGAAACATTACGCTACATGAAAATAAATATAGGTAAGTGGGAACAGAATGTAGATATCCGCAACCATAATGCATGTACAAGTTCAGATCTACATATTCAGTTCTGCAGAACTAGTGTCTTTAAAAAGAGTGTCAACAAAGCTTCTACACTATCAGCACCGTATTCTGACCAATGTGGTTAACTACATGTAAATACAATGCCTGAATTGACAGGCTGTTCTTTTTTGTAGAGTGGCTGACAGCATGCTTGTTAAACATGTACTGCTGCTGACACTGTTACCACATTGTGTACAGATCTTAAACATGCACCGCTGCTGACACTGTTACCACATTGTGTACAGATCTTAAACATGCACCGCTGCTGACACTGTTACCACATTGTGTACAGATCTTAAACATGCACCGCTGCTGACACTGTTACCACATTGTGTACAGATCTTAAACATGTACTGCTGCTGACACTGTTACCACATTGTGTACAGATCTTAAACATGTACTGCTGCTGACACTGTTACCACATTGTGTACAGATCTTAAACATGTACTGCTGCTAACACTGTTACCACATTGTGTACAGATCTTAAACATGTACTGCTGCTGACACTGTTACCACATTGTGTACAGATCTTAAACATGTACTGCTGCTGACACTGTTACCACATTGTGTATAGATCTTAAACATGTACTGCTGCTGAAACTGTTACCACATTGTGTACAGATCTTAAACATGTACTGCTGCTGACACTGTTACCACATTGTGTACAGATCTTAAACATGTACTGCTGCTAACACTGTTACCACATTGTGTACAGATCTTAAACATGTACTGCTGCTAACACTGTTACCACATTGTGTACAGATCTTAAACATGTACTGCTGCTGACACTGTTACCACATTGTGTACAGATCTTAAACATGTACTGCTGCTGACACTGTTACCACATTGTGTACAGATCTTAAACATGTACTGCTGCTGACACTGTTACCACATTGTGTACAGATCTTAAACATGTACTGCTGCTGACACTGTTACCACATTCTGTACAGATCTTAAACATGTACTGCTGCTGACACTGTTACCACATTGTGTACAGATCTTAAACATGTACTGCTGCTGACACTGTTACCACATTGTGTACAGATCTTAAACATGTACTGCTGCTGACACTGTTACCACATTCTGTACAGATCTGTTGTTTTTGTGCAAAATGTGTCTCGACATGCTGCTTCAGATTTCCTCTATAACTGAATCCATTATCACAAACTGAACATGTCAATGGATGCTGCTGACCGGTATGAGTTACAAAACGTGTTGTCAAATTTCCCTTTGTAAAAAAAACGTTTACCACATACATCACAAACAAAAGGTCTCTCGCCACTATGTCCAGATGTGCCAGTTTTCAACTGCAAATTCCTACAAAACCCTTCACCACAAATGCTGCAAACAAATGGTCTCTTATCACAATGTGTCAATATATAAGTCTTTAAGTTACCAGTAGTACTAAAGTCAGTACCACAGACTTTACATTTGTGAGGTTTTTAACCAGTCAATTTAGGAGTTTTGAGATTTACAGAATTGTTGACACCTTTTCCACACTCGTCACATTTATATGGTTACTCTCCTGTACGTATAAGCAAATGTTGCTTTAAATCTGAACTATCTGTCAACCCCTTACACCAAGAGAAAGGTCATTCACCTGTGTGAGTCAGTAAGTGCCTCCGCAGATCTCCACGCTGTATGTATCCCTTGCCACGTGCTGTGCACATATGTGGCTTCTCCCCTGTATGTGACAGTGCATGTTTCTTCAGATCGCTGCTAGTAACAAATCTCTTTCCACAAAGCTGACACAGGTGCCGTTTCTCCCCAGTGTGTATCAAGTTATGAACCCTAAGACTGCCGCCATGACTAAAGTCTTTGCCACACACAGCACTCACATCTGGCCTATTATCGCCATTACAGATAAGTGAGCCTGACTTGTCAGACGCAGTACCAGACACTGTGTGCACACAAAGTCTGTTAACAACACGTTCAGCCTTTTTCCCTCTCTCTGAGGACTGACAAAGCAAATGTTCCCAGTTACCAGCTGAACAGAATTCCTCTTTATCCTGCAACAAAGAAAAAAAATCCACCAATCCTCTTACTAAACAATCATCAATTACAAATGATTTAAAAAACTGCAGTTGTCTGTGAAAACACTCAACATGACTGACAGTTGTCTATACACAGAAACAACTGCCTTATCTACAATCCTTACACAGTTTTTGACAAGTTTAAACCTCAAATGGCCATCGTCACAGCTTGCCTATATATGGAAATCATAACCATAAAATTAACCTGGCCATAACTTTTTTTTTATCTAAAGGCTTTTACATTCAAGCTTTTAAGTCATTTTAATCTCTTATGAATTCCTTATTAAGAATAAAATAAAGCAACACAAAAATTGGTTCTAATAGGTATTTATATTAACCTACATAGGACAATATAATCATAAAAACAAGAATTTCATAGACACATTAACTATTTTTGTAATGGTATTTTAGAAACAAAAGCTTTACATACAGCTTAATTTTAATGTTAAACAGAAATGCTTCAGAAACAAACAATTTTATGACAAACACTGTGTAATTTCAAAATACAGGCAAGCAACGAAGATGGTCCTCTGAATTTGAAACATGTCATAAAGCAAGTAATAATACTGCAATTGCAGTAGACAATAAAACTGACTGTGTGTACACATGGTTGTCAGCAGTTGACTGAAATTTACCATGCAACAAAATACTCAAAAAGCAATTAACAAATATTCATGCATTTGTCAATTCTGTAGTTCTGATGAGAGTATACACAGATGCATTATTTATTTCTGGACTTTTGTCCACTCTTTAGATTCTGGAAGGACAAGAACTTTCAGTATCTAGGCCCATTTTTTTTTTTTTGCGAGGTGAAAGAGCTGGGAGGTACCTACACACAATCAGTACAATCTAACAAAACAAGTACACTATGACCGTCAACTGCCTCTATATAAACGCACTTAGGACCCAGACACATCTGTAGTAAGCAAAAATAATATTTTTGTAATATTAGACATTTCCGTTGGTATGTACATGCAAAGTATATTTCATTTTTATCAATAACAGCAGTCACAACCAACACACAGACCTCCCACACGTAATCAGGCTGTAGGTTTCCACTCCAAGGAGCCATCATCAGGCCTATGACAGAAACTGAGAAAAAGAGACCCCATGCATTTTATAAGAGGAAAAATCCACCTTAAAATTGTAACTATAATTATAAACGCTGGTCAAGCGCATATACGTACATCATTACACAAACTTCGAAAGAACGTTTGTGATAACCTGTGACAAACAGTGGGCAGATCCACAGATCATACCTGTCCAAAAATACGTAACATAGTTGGTGCCATCTATTGTCAGCCCGCCAATAATGCGACGTTTGCGATCCCTATGCCAAACGTCGGTACTAACACATCGGGACAAAAGTGGCGGTAGATAAATCGTATGAAAGCCAACTACTATTTCAAACTTTCGTGCTGTGTTGTATTCACCAACAACACACACTTACCTATATCGTTTATCGACAGGTACATTTCGATGCTAACTGCTGTATCATACATACAACAGGGATAGGAAAACTAACAACTGAACAGAGCTATATATTGGGAATGCATTACAAAGCAACAGATGTAAACAGTCGTGTGGAAGTACAACAACACGCAGCGAATACAACAGTAAGAAACACGAAAACAATAGCAGAAAACAATACACTAAACAGCAATGATGATGACGTAATAGTCAGCATGGGAACACACATATCAATGACTGGGACATAAATACGTGAACACCTCCTAAGTCTAGAGGCTACCTGTGCCTTGTAAGGCTTTGTTATTACAAGTGCTGCAATACAGGAATTTTACACAGTAGTGCTGTCTTTATCCATACATATGTCATAATAGCAATGTACTGTGCATGCCGACGGTGGACTGTTGCAACATTCTGCAGCACAAACTGGTATTGTGACTTACACAGATGGCTTCTTTATCGGTGTGAAAACAAGAGATAAGTTAACGTGCCTTGAGCAAACTTCACCGCTGTTTACTGTCAGTCAGCACAGTTTAATGTTATCAGTTATGATTAGATACACCGTTAGTGCTCAGGTAGTTACGTAAGTGCATGACATTTAGGTTTGTTTCGATCTTAGAAAGTGTTACGTGCGGACCACGCCCGGCGGTCAGTCCGACAGTTCGACCGCCCGTCCTTCCGTGACCT
The DNA here is from genome assembly GCA_021186555.1 of Reticulitermes speratus. NCBI lineage: Eukaryota > Metazoa > Arthropoda > Insecta > Blattodea > Rhinotermitidae > Reticulitermes > Reticulitermes speratus. The sequence continues at coordinate 44,459,351 of JAJKFL010000013.1, forward strand.
GACTTCGACGACTAAATATTTTGTTGATTTTTCATGAAGTTCAGTATGGCAGATATATATAAAAAGCTGTTTAGTGAGCGTCCGATTGGTGAAAATCTGTTCAATCAGTCAGTCACACTTTTATCGTAAGCCGATCCATGCTGTTGTCTGTACATATTACAGCAATAAAACTACTGTTGTGTCTGCTGAACAGAACAGATAGTACTTCACTGTGAATCTGATCAGTCAGTCAGTCACAATTTTACCGTAAGCCGATCCATGCTGCTGTCTGTAAATATTACAGCGATAAAACTACTGTTGTGTCTGCTGAACAGAATAGACAGAACTTCACTGTAAATCTGATCAGTCAGTCAGTCACACTTTTACCGTAAGCCGATCCATGCTGCTGTCTGTACATATTACAGCAATAAAACTACCGTTGTGTCTGCTGAACAGAATAGACAGAACTTCACTGTAAATCTGATCAGTCAGTCAGTCACACTTTTACCGTAAGCCGATCCATGCTGCTGTCTGTACATATTACAACAATAAAATTACTGTTGTGTCTGCTGAACAGAATAGACAGAACTTCACTGTAAATCTGATCAGTCAGTCAGTCACTCACACTTTTATCGTAAGCCGATCCATGCTGTTGTCTTGTACATATTTCAGCAATAAATCTAATGTTGTGACTGCTGAACAGAACAGATAGAACTTCACTGTAAATCTGTTCAGTTAGTCAGTCACACATATATCGTAAGCCGATCCATGCTGTTGTCTTGTACATATTACAGTAATAAAACTACTGTTTTGTCTGCTGAACAGAACAGACAGAAGTTCACTGTAAATCTGTTCAGTCAGTCAGTCAGTCAGTCACACTTTTACCGTAAGCCGATCCATGCTGCTGTCTGTACATATTACAACAATAAAATTACTGTTGTGTCTGCTGAACAGAACAGAGAGAACTTCACTGTAAATCTGTTCAGTCAGTCACACTTTTATCGTAATCCGATCCATGCTGCTGTCTGTACATATTACAGCAATAAAACTACTGTTGTGTCTGCTGAACAGAATAGACAGAACTTCACTGTAAATCTGTTCAGTCAGTCAGTCACACTTTTATCGTAAGCCGATCCATGCTGCTGTCTGTACATATTACAGCAATAAAACTACTGTTGGGTCTGCTGAACAGAACAGATAGAACTACACTGTAAATCTGTTCAGTCAGTCACACTTTTACCGTAAGCCGATCCATGCTGCTGTCTGTACATATTACAGCAATAAAACTACTGTTGTGTCTGCTGAACAGAACAGATAGAACTACACTGTAAATCTGTTCAGTCAATCAGTCACACATTTACCGTAAGCCGATCCATGCTGCTGTCTGTACATATTACAGCAATAAAACTACTGTTGTGTCTGCTGAACAGAACAGATAGAACTACACTGTAAATCTGTTCAGTCAGTCAGTCAGTCACACTTTTACCGTAAGCCGATCCATGCTGCTGTCTTTTACATATCACAGCAAAAAAACTACTGTTGTGTCTGCTCAACAGAACATGTAGAACTTCATTGTAAATCTGTTCAGTCAGTCAGTCACACTTTTACCGTAAGCCGATCCATTCTGCTGTCTGTACATATTACAGCAATAAAACTACTGCTGTGTCTGCTCAACAGAACAGATAAAACTATACTCTAAATCTGTTCAGTCAGTCAGTCACACTTTTATCGTAAGCCGATCCATTCTGTTGTCTTGTACATATTACGTTAATAAAACTACTGTTTGTCTGCTGAACAGAACAGACAGAACGTCACTCTAAATCTGTTCAGTCAGTCACTCAGTCACAATTTTGTCGTAAGCCAATCCATGCTGCTGTCTGTACATATTACAGCTATAAAACTACTGTTGTGTCTGCTGAACAGAACAGAGAGAGATTCACTGTAAATCTGTTCAGTCAGTCAGTCACACTTTTATCGTAAGCCGATCCATGTTGTTGTCTTGTACATATTTCAGCAATAAAACTACTGTTGTGTCTGCTGAACAGAACAGAGAGAAATTCACTGTAAATCTGTTCAGTCAGTCAGTCACACTTTTATCGTAAGCCGATCCATGCTGTTGTCTGTACATATTACAGCAATAAAATTACTGTTGTGTCTGCTGAACAGAACAGAGAGAAATTCACTGTAAATCTGTTCAGTCAGTCAATCACAATTTTACCGTAAGCCGATCCATGCTGCTGTCTGTACATATTGCAGCAGTAAAACTACTAATGTGTCTGCTGAACAGAACAGACAGAACTTCAATGTAAAACTGTTCAGTCAGTCACACTTTTACCGTAAGCCGATCCATGCTGCTGTCTGTACATATTACAGCAATAAAACTACTGTTGTGTCTGCTGAACAGAACAGATAGAACTTCACTGTAAAACTGTTCAGTCAGTCACACTTTTACCGTAAGCCGATCCATGCTGCTGTCTGTACATATTACAGCAATAAAACTACTGTTTTGTCTGCTGAACAGAACATGTAGAACTTCACTGTAAAACTGTTCAGTCAGTCACACTTTTATCGTAAGCCGATCCATGCTGCTGTCTTTTACATATTACAGCAAAAAGACTACTGTTGTGTCTGCTGAACAGAACAGATAGAACTTCATTGTAAATCTGTTCAGTCAGTCAGTCACACTTTTACCGTAAGCCGATCCATGCTGTTGTCTGTACATATTACAGCAATAAAATTACTGTTGTGTCTGCTGAACAGAACAGAGAGAAATTCACTGTAAATCTGTTCAGTCAGTCAGTCACACTTTTATCTTAAGCCGATCCATGCTGTTGTCTTGTACATATTTCAGCAATAAAACTACTGTTGTGTCTGCTGAACAGAACAGAGAGAAATTCACTGTAAATCTGTTCAGTCAGTCAGTCACACTTTTATCGTAAGCCGATCCATGCTGTTGTCTTGTACATATTACAGCAATAAAATTACTGTTGTGTCTGCTGAACAGAACAGAGAGAAATTCACTGTAAATCTGTTCAGTCAGTCAGTCACACTTTTATCGTAAGCCGATCCATGCTGCTGTCTGTACATATTACAGCAATAAAATTACTGTTGTGTCTGCTGAACAGAACAGAGAGAAATTCACTGTAAATCTGTTCAGTCAGTCAGTCACACTTTTATCGTAAGCCGATCCATGCTGTTGTCTTGTACATATTTCAGCAATAAAACTACTGTTGTGTCTGCTGAACAGAACAGATAGAACTTCACTGTGAAATTGTTCAGTCAGTCACACTTTTATCGTAAGCCGATCCACGCTGTTGTCGTGTACATATTACAGCTTTAAAACTACTATTGTGTCTGCTGAACACATCAGACAGAATTTCACTGTAAATCTGTTCAGTCAGTCACACTTTTATCATAAGCCGATCCATGCTGCTGTCTGTACATATTACAGGAACAAAACTACTGTCGTGTCTGCTGAACAGAACAGATAGAACTTCACTGTAAATCTGTTCAGTCAGTCACACTTTTATCGTAAGCCGATCCATGCTGCTGTCTGTACATATTACAGCAATAAAACTACTGTTGTGTCTGCTGAACAGAACAGATAGAACTTCACTGTAAATCTGTTCAGTCAGTCACACTTTTATCGTAAGCCGATCCATGCTGCTGTCTGTACATATTACAGCAGTAAAACTACTGTTGTGTCTGCTGAACAGAACAGATAGAACTTCACTGTAAATCTGTTCAGTCAGTCACACTTTTATCGTAAGCCGATCCATGCTGCTGTCTGTACATATTACAGCAATAAAACTACTGTTGTGTCTGCTGAACAGAACAGATAGAACTTCACTGTAAATCTGTTCAGTCAGTCACACTTTTATCGTAAGCCGATCCATGCTGCTGTCTGTACATATTACAGCAATAAAACTACTGTTGTGTCTGCTGAACAGAACAGATAGAACTTCACTGTAAATCTGTTCAGTCAGTCACACTTTTATCGTAAGCCGATCCATGCTGCTGTCTGTACATATTACAGCAATAAAACTACTGTTGTGTCTGCTGAACAGAACAGATAGAACTTCACTCCAAACAATTACCGCAGCACGTTAACATCGCAGTCTTGTTACAGATGTTTTTAATATCAAATATAAACATCTGTGTAACAAGAGAGGCAGTGTAAGTATAGCGCAATATTGAGCGGCGTTCGCGTAACCACTCTTGCCGTGGAATAGCTATATGTTTGTAATATTATGAGAGGGAAGCCAAAACCCACGAGGGGCTGTAATTAGCATTTTGATAATGAATAAATATTATGAGTGTGTGTTTGTAGCCTTCGTTATCCAGCATGCAAAGCGCATGCGCCGTATTATATTGTCATCTTTGGCCTGTCCGGCTGTACCATATTTTTCCACATTATCTCATAAACGGCACGATATTCGAAAAATGTTATTGAACATAAAATGTGTGTTTTGATTTTCTCTACACAGTTTGTCTGAAACATATCTCATTCCAGCCAGAATTCAGCGAGATATTAACATAAATGTACATATGTCAACATGTAAATTACCGTTATGCTTGACACATTTAATCAAAAGTAAATTTTTTACGGATTTTCGAAAAATGCTCAAATATGAAATTTTATGAAATCTGTAGAGTGGTAGCCGAGTTGTTCCTAGAATACAGACGGACGGACATACAAGGCGAAGCTAATAGTCGCGTTTCGCAAATTTAAGAACCCGCTTAAGAAGTACAAGCACAAACCTCTATATACAATACACACATAAGACAGCTTGGCACCGCAGCTGTACATCGTGTGCAAGACATTATCTTAGCTTGTTAAATAAAGTAAGCTTGACAGAAGGGATAAGACATATGATAGTGAGATATGTGGCGTGTGTGGTCAGGCAGTGCTGAGGTGTACATGTTGGATGTATTAATAATAATAATAATAATAGATGTAAATATTTTCGGCCCGCCGATGACACGACATTTGCGATCCCCTGTGCCAACAGTCGGTACTAACACATCTGGACAAACGTGGCAGTAGATAAGTCGGTAGAAATGGTAACTACTTTTTTAAACTATTAGTCCTATAATGTATTCACCAACAACACACACTTACCTATATCGTTTATTGACAGTACATTTCGATGCTAACTGCTGTATCATACATACAACAGCGATAGGAAAACTAACAGCTGAACAGCGGTAAAACTGAGGATTGAATAAAATGATTACAGTGAAATAATTTACATATCAACATATGTAATATGTTGTGTTATTGTGCAACAGTTGGCAGCGAGGACAAAAGTCATAAAAAATAAAGGACTAACAGAAAGCAAACAATTAAACAGCGCTGATGATGACGTAATAGTCAGCATGGGAACGGACTTGTCAGCGAATTGGGTATAAATTGTGTAGTTTGTTGGTAAGTTCAGTACAGAGTTGTTCCTAAAGCACAGTGTGCGCAGTATGCACAGTGTGCACAGTAAGCACAGTGTGCGCAGTATGCACAGTGTGCGCAGTGTGCGCAGTATGCACAGTGTGCGCAGTGTGCGCAGTATGCACAGTGTGCGCAGTGTGCACAGTGTGCGCAGTGTGCAAAGTGTGCACAGTATGCACAGTATGCACAGCACAAACTTCGCCAAACTGCCCGCTGATATCTCTGCCGATGTCAATCAAATTAATCCATCCAAAGATAACAGACATGTGAGATCGAATATATCGAGGATCGCCACAGCACGTATCACAGATTATGTGTGCGGCGCGTAAGGAGTGGACGTGGTACATGCACGTAGTTGCACGTAGGACAAAAACAGGAACGACCAGCGGTAAGTGTCTATTTGTGAGCAGCTTTATGATCTGTACTGCTCACTACAATTATTCAGATTGTCAAAGCAACAAAAATGAGATGGGCGTGGCATGTGGCACGTAGGGGGAGAGGAGAGGTGCTTACAGAATTTTGGTGAGGAAACTTGATACAAACGACCACTTGAAAGATTAGACGTAGATGGAAGGATATGATTAAAATGTGCCTTCAAGACGTGCGATGTGTTGTCATGTACTGGACTGCTGTGGTTCAGGATTGGGTGAGGGAGCGGGATTTTGTTAATGCGGCAGTGAACCTGCGGGTTACATAAATGCGGGGAATGTCTCGACTAGCTGACGAACTGTTAGATTGTCAGGAAAGAATATTTTCTCCTGTAGCTATTTAGATATTTTGTTTATAGCAATCGCTCTGACGATCGGACCACAAAGACTGCGTACAGCTTTCCTACAGTTAACCGCTATGTTAACCTGTCAAAGCGTCCGCCGTAGTCATTTGGCGATATATTCTAGGAGGTCAGTTTGGACAGAATTCCCCACAGTTTAGCATTTACATCTCCTTCTATTGCCCGTAATTAATTTCGCTTACAGTTTCTGTTCGCCTGTATTTCTGTGCTAACACTAGCGACGTGTTCGCAGCTACGTACACACAGTTATACCGATCGTACGGATGAATTCACAAAGCCATTTGCCGTTCTGTGTCTTACAAATGTAAACATTGTTTAGTTATGTAAATTGAGGCCGGGATAGCTCAGTCGGTATAGCGACTCGCTACGGGCTGGACGATCCGGGGATCGAATCCCGGTGGGGGCGAGATTTTTCGCAGCCGTCCAAACCGGCCCTGGGGCCCACCCAGCCTCCTATACAATGGGTACCAGGTCTCTTTCCCGGGAGTAAAGCGGCCGGGGCGTGGCGTTGACCACCCAACCTCATTTAGCGCCGAGGTTAAAGAAAGAGTAGAGCTATACCTCTAATCCCTCTCTGGGCCTTCATGGCGTGTTATAGGGAGAAGTTTAATTTACCTCATGTAAATTACCTGTTACGCTTGACACGTGTTAATCAAATTTCAATTTTCTTTAAAAATTTTCGAAAAATACTCAAATTTCGAAATTTATAAACATCTGTGGTGTGGTAGCCGAGTTATTCCTTGAGTACGGACAGACGGACACAAATGGCGAAGCTAATAGTCGCTTTTCGCAATTTTAAGAACCCGCCTAAGAAGTACAAACAAAAACCTCTATATATAACACACATACAAAATGATGACTTGGCACCGCAGCTGTACATCGTGTGCAAGACATTATCTTAGCTTGTTAAATAAAGTTAAATAAAGGTTGTACTTCTTAGGCACGTTCGCAATTCTGTACATGCACAAACCTCTATATATAACATACATATAAAACGACAGCTTGACACCGAAGCTGTACATCACATATAGCAAATTATCTTATTTTGTTAAGTAAAGTAAGCTTGAAGGGAGCGGTAAGATATGGCAGATGTGACTTGTGTGGTTAGACAGTGCTTAGGTGTAAATGTTGGGCTGGTAATTAAACGTGTGTAACAGTGGACGTTGGAGGGTTATGATTTAAATTTAGTAATGTTTAGTGTAACATTATGTTATAGCTGTGTGGTCAGGCAGTGCTTATGTGTAAATGTTGTACTGGTAATTATACATGTGTAACTGTGGATGTTGGAGGGTTATGATTTAAATTTAGTAATGTTTAGTGTAACATTATGTTATAGCTGTGTGGTCAGACAGTGCTTATGTGTAAATGTTGTACTGGTAATTAAACGTGTGTAACTGTGGATGTTGGAGGGTTATGATTTAAATTTAGTAATGTTTAGTGTAACATTATGTTATAGCTGTGTGGTCAGACAGTGCTTATGTGTAAATGTTGTACTGGTAATTATACATGTGTAACTGTGGATGTTGGAGGGTTATGATTTAAATTTAGTAATGTTTAGTGTAACATTATGTTATAGCTGTGTGGTCAGACAGTGCTTATGTGTAAATGTTGTACTGGTAATTAAACGTGTGTAACTGTGGATGTTGGAGGGTTATGATTTAAATTTAGTAATGTTTAGTGTAAAAAATACACTTAAATTAATAATGTGATGAAACTTGCGTGATTATTTAGATTATGTTTATCGAAATATGAAGTCACGTTTCACAAATATAATTTTTCTTCAAAATAGCATAGCTGCCTTCACAATACAACTGTTAAATTCGTTATGTATTTTATATGTGCATGTTATATTATACAATACTGCAGTGCTGCACTGTAATGGCTTTTATATACAGAGAAAAATCCCTTTCCCCCATTTCAGTGGTCTGGCTGCGCAATGCTAGCCATGCACCCAGAATTCGTCAGTGACAAATAAAGGCACTGAAGTACGAACCTATGTATATTCAGAATCTTGTTGGCTTCATTATAAAACCTCCCATGCCGCAGCTAGTGTCCGCATAGTGACTTGAGCCACAGTTTGCTGATTCGTTACAAATAAATTAGGTAGGCCGCCATTTTGAGTAAAGATTTCAACATTTGAACTGAAACAATTCACGCAAGACACCTTAATAACAAAAAAAGTAATGCAGACAGTTACTTTGTGACTGTATTGGCTGAAACATTGTTAGTAGGACGATGACTAATGTAGGTGGGAATTTCAGTCAGCAGGCTTTGCTGTTGCGATATGTCAGGTTCTGTCAGCTGTGTTGCTGACGCGTGCTGATGTTTCGCTTCTTGTGGCATGTGACGCACTTCTGCATGCTTCGGGTGTCGTGTTGCCTTCATCTTAACGGTTAAGCAGTCTTGTTGGACTGCACTAAATGTATGTGTGACATGCTGCGTCTTGACAGGTAACGTAGCATTAATGCTGTGTGACTTTAAATGTCTTCCAGGATACTCCACAAGAGAATCAGAATTTTCGTGCATTTCCTCAGGAATCGGATAGGATAATATGCCTTCAATAATCCACAATCATTCCTTCCAGTTACTCACGCACATGCAGTTGTACTAGTCTGTGTAGTGTAAACAACTTAACAACAGAGGCTGCATAACATTAGTGACTGTGATAGCTCTTGCTTGTTCATACAGTCACGTGTGACATTGCAGTGCAAGTAAACATGTGTCTGTAGTGTGATATGAGCAGTGTGACAGCTGACATGTAGCGCATAACATTAGTGACTGTGATGGCTCTTGCTTGTTCATACAGTTACGTGTGACATTGCAGTGCAAGTAAACACGTGTCTGTAGTGTGACATGAGCAGTGTGACAGCTGACATGTAGCGCATAACATTAGTGACTGTGATGGCTCTTGCTTGTTCATACAGTTACGTGTGACATTGCAGTGCAAGTAAACACGTGTCTGTAGTGTGATATGAGCAGTGTGACAGCTGACATGTAGCGCATAACATTAGTGACTGTGATGGCTCTTGCTTGTTCATACAGTCACGTGTGACATTGCAGTGCAAGTAAACACGTGTCTGTAGTGTGATATGAGCAGTGTGACAGCTGACATGTAGCGCATAACATTAGTGACTGTGATGGCTCTTGCTTGTTCATACAGTCACGTGTGACATTGCAGTGCAAGTAAACACGTGTCTGTAGTGTGATATGAGCAGTGTGACAGCTGACATGTAGCGCATAACATTAGTGACTGTGATGGCTCTTGCTTGTTCGTACAGTTACGTGTGACATTGCAGTGCAAGTAAACACGTGTCTGTAGTGTGACATGAGCAGTGTGACAGCTGACATGTAGCGCATAACATTAGGGACTGTGATGGCTCTTGCTTGTTCATAAAGTTACGTGTGACATTGCAGTGCAAGTAAACACGTGTCTGTAGTGTGATATGAGCAGTGTGACAGCTGACATGTAGCGCATAACATTAGGGACTGTGATGGCTCTTGCTTGTTCATAAAGTTACGTGTGACATTGCAGTGCAAGTAAACACGTGTCTGTAGTGTGACATGAGCAGTGTGACAGCTGACATGTAGCGCATAACATTAGGGACTGTGATGGCTCTTGCTTGTTCATACAGTCACGTGTGACATTGCAGTGCAAGTAAACACGTGTCTGTAGTGTGATATGAGCAGTGTGACAGCTGACATGTAGCGCAGGAGCCTCAGCAGGTCAGCAGCATTGCACCAGTCAGCTTATAGCGTTACATTACATAACATTATCCTGTTGACAGGTCTGCAGAGGCGTCAGTGAAAACAATGCTGTAACTGCGAAACATTTTGCGATAATTCGGTTGAGGAAGCAGCACCTCTGATGTCACGACGGCTGTGGCTTAGTGGCAGTTGGCATCACTGTAGGATCTTTGGTACAGCACTGTGTTGAAATGGCAACAATGCTGACTGCCACACCGTACTGACTGGAGGCCGTACGTGACCTAGGACGTTCCTTCCACAGCAGAGCGGCCGTAAGCAGCACAGGACACTTCAGAGTGACAGTGACCACCGTGTGCTTCACCTCCTGTTGTCAGTCAGCATGTAATGTCATCAGTCTGTGTACTGAAGTTTCGTGTCTTGTCAGCTGTTGAGTTCCCTGTCAAAATGCTTTCCACAGTGCCCCCAGGCTGAGGCGAGGTGTCCAAACCACACGCAGTAAATTTCACTACAGACGTTAGATAAGGCGATGTCAGTAGAAGATAGGTAGGTGTTAGTGAGGATATTGCTGGCAACACTGGGGCGTTTAGAAAAGGCTATAAATTTACATTAAAACTGTAAAAAATCAAGTGCATTATGCCACGTGCTAGAGGTTGTTGGACCAATGTCAACGATATCACACAATTGTGCATCGCTTTAGACAAGTTCCTTTTTGTGCAGATCAATGTTGCATATCGCATGAAGCATTTAAGTACAGCAGTTTGATATTTAATTATACTTTCAGCAGATTTAAATAAGTAAAGCAATAAGTTACTTGATTAGACGCTCACACACAAGTAACTGATATTGCATGTCTGCGTAATTCATTCCTTTTTTCAATTTTCTTGGAATTATCGGGTCAATTTTCATAACAAATTTTCTTTAGAGTCCAAAAGACAAATATGAAATTATTCTGAATTCTCTCTGGCAATCCAGTTACTAAGTCAGCCCGTCTGTACTGAACAACAATGTACCGCACGGCTATGCATAAACGGTACCACCGTTCTAATAGTGAACAGTTAGAGATTAATGCGAAACTGTTTAATGTTATACACAAAAGGAGTATTTCCATAAAGAAGAAATTACAGAAGATTAAAAAAATTTTAGATAAAAACCCGCAACTTGATATCAATGCACAAGACGGTAATGATAATTGGAACACAGCTTTACACATGGCAATTAACAAAAATGAGTTGGAGGTAGTTAACTTCCTGCTTACTCAAGGAGCAAACACTGCAATTGAAAATGGCGATGGAAAAACGCCATTAAATTTGGCTGAAGAACGTAATGATGTAGAGATCATTGATGTGTTGAAAAGCCATATTTCACAGGCAGAATAGCTCTATAATGATTTTACTTTGGGAGAAGCTTTAGAGGGAGCCGACTGTTTCTTTCATGCCGTGGCGCAAGGAATGAGTGCGCTGTGTGTCCTTGACGGACCGTTCAGTGCGCTGTGTGTCCGTGACGGACCGTTCAGTGCGCTGTGTGTCCGTGACCGACCGTTCAGTGCGCTGTGTGTCCGTGGCGGACCGTTCAATGTGCAGTCATTACGACAGAGCTGTTGTGATTATGCCAGAGACAACCGGGATGGTATTTATGATAGCCAAACGGGCACGACGTGGCTCCAAGCGATTGCAGAGAATGCTTGCACGGGAGGATATGCAACAGGCAGCGGTCGGCAAGCCGATTTTGAAAGTTACCTGGCTAAGTTGAAGGAAGACTCCGCTATCTGTGGAATGCCAGAAATTGAAGGGCGTATGCTTTGTAAAATGTATGGGATAAAACTGCATTTACTTCAAAAGCAAACTGCAGATGGCCAAGACATCATCTCGCCACAGCTAGTAGACAGTTCAGGGTCAAGGGCCGTTACAATGGATGAAAGTAGCAACCTATACAAAGAACCTGGTGTCATTCATCTGTTAAATGAAGGACAGACTCATTTTGTTCCCATACTACCAAAGTCCTTAGTACAGAAGGAAATCACAGAACAAACAGCACACAGGCCCCCCCTCTGAGACAGACAGTAACTCACATGCAGCTGTGACTGGCAAACAAGAAGCGACAACTGTTCTACCGCCTTTCTCAGGAGAACTAAAAGTAGACAAAAAGCTTATATTGAGCCACGATAATTTTAAGCATCGCATTGACACGTCTTATAAAATCAAAGATTTTTCCGCCATTAATCAACTCAAAGCAACGCCCGATTTCCCCACACCCTACGTATTGGCCCAGTTTGCTTCCATGGCATACACTGACTGCCAAGCAGAAAAGCATACGAGCAAAAGTGGAGAGCCTGAGAGCAAAAGTGGAGAGCCTGAACCTCCAGACGGCTGGAAGCTGTTAACGACAGCATCTCATTTTGGGGCAAAGAACGGCTATTTTGGAACTGCCTACTGGCACCCGGAACATCAGCAAGTGGTGATTGCTCATCGAGGAACTGACAGTCTTGGTGCTCTTTTAACAGATATTAAAGGTGTTGTATTTAACAACTACGTTAATCAAATGAGTTCTGCCAGCACATTTGCTAATAAGGTGGTCGCAGTTCTGCAAGAAATAGAACAAGACAACGGCGTCAGTTTCGAACTGTTCTTCACCGGTCACTCGTTAGGGGGTTGGCTGGCGCAAATCACTACCTTTACCACTAAATACCTTGAAGAGAAAGATGGTATATTTCTTAAAAGAGTTACAACAGAAGAACACGACCCACCTGCAAGCAGCACTGTCCAAGACACTCACGATGTCCCACACAGTTACCATCCACACACAGTAGTTTTCGATAGTCCAGGCTGCAAAGACATGTTGTCACAAATGGCCGACAAACTTGATGTACGCCTACACGTGCGTTCCATTGACTTACAGCACTTAGACATCACTAGTTATCTGTCAGCTCCAAATCGCATTAATACCTGTAACTCCCATTTAGGGACAGTCTATAGAATCTTCATTGAATTGTCTCACATGAGCTCTTGGAGAAAACGTACTCTTACCTACACAAAAAAACACACATAGCATGGATAAAATTGTGGAAGCCTTTGACACCAAAACGGGGCAAGTACGTAAAGACGATAAAGGTGAATTAAAAATACGAGAGGTGGTCGACTGGCCTGTTAGTGCAGGCTTAACGGGTGGTAGAGAATACAATGATTTCTTTGAATGGGCAAAGCCTCTTAATAATTACCACCCTGAGGTAAAGAACACTGTCTTTAGCAACGTGCCGAAGGGTTACCACCAGCTTCGTTATCAAACTAAGGCTTTCGACGAATGCTCAAGTAGTCTAAGCATTTTTACTCAGGACGAGCGGGAGTTTCTGGAGCGTTATCGTTGGTTATGTCACGTGCCGGAATTCTTTAAGCCTGAGGATTTGTTTTGTGTAATGATTAATAATGAGGCCCAACAGGAAGCTGAACAAAAGTTAAGAAACTTTGAGCTTGGCAACGGAAATTTTTGCTGTTCAGACGCTAGCACATTGCAAGCACTGATTCCCTATGTGAAGCGGCTGATTCGACTCTTCCCTCGCATGAAAGTAGAAATAAAGAAAAAATTATGTTCATTCCATATAAGAAGTAGGGTTTATCAGTATGAAACTCGGTGTTGTTATATGGAAACGATTCATCAAAGCGCACTTGATTTTAACCCTGGCTCTTTGGGTACAAGAGAATTTCTTAATAGTGACCAACAAATTTGGCAGTTACGAATGACTGATGGGGACGTTTGGACAGAGCTAACCAACGTTTATCGGGTGTTCCAAAATACATCCTGTACGGCCAATTATTTCAGTGAAGGGAACTACACCGTACTGACATTAAAGCGGTTGCTAACGGTTAATGGAATGATAAATTTGAGTACATTACTTGCATCAATGGAAACACCGCATCTACTGATGATAGTGTGCGAGACCAATCAGCCAGTTAATGATGAGCTAAGAGACTTGTTCAAGGAATTGTTCAACACTCTAAAACAGAAGAAGACTATGAAAATCATTCTGACCACGCCATCAGAAGATAACATCGCTGATTTTCTACAACAAACAGCTAGAGAAACACTCGGTGAAGGATTGAAAACAACAGATGTACAGTTAACTTGGAGTGATTTAACACGCAGTTCACAGAGAAAAATATTAGCGAAGGCAGTAATATTTCAAGGCAGAAAAGTTACATTAAATCAACTCACATCTGTTGAATCAGTAACAAATTCCTTTCCTCTTGCTGATTTGTTACAAGAAACGGAGATCAGAATTGGTGAAGAACTTTTACCATCTGCTGACAGTGGTTACAATGAGACGTACTATATCGATAGAACTTTTCATCACAACATCGTTATTAGACAGGACATTGTAAGTGATAACCGGGAAGACAAATTTGCTGATTTATTGGCTTACGATGAACAGGAATTCAAACAAATCTGTCAGATGAATCCAACGAGTAATATTCATTGGCTGGTTGAAGACAAGTCAGGGGAATTAATTTGGCATCAGTCGAAAGGGAAATTAAAAACATTACGTAAATATATTGATGCCCAGAAATCCCACTCTTTTGGTCCTAAGGATTTAGAAAGGCTTTTGGAGCAAGCAAGGCACCAGAAGGTCATGCTAATTGCTGACAAAGCAGGAATGGGTAAAAGCACCGTACTGACCCATCTGTCTAAGCAAATCAAGGAAAAATTTCCAGCCCATTGGTTGGTGAGTATTGATTTAAATGACTATACGGAACTACTAGAGGCTCAGAAAGGAAAGAAGATGGATAAAGTTACGGTACTTGAATTTGTATCAAAGGACGTGCTAAAGCTTGCATCTCGTTTAGAGAAGGAGTTGTTTAAGAAGAACTTTGAAGGAAATGAATCTAACAAAGTAGTGATAATGTTGGACGGTTTTGATAAAATCAGTCCCAACCACAAAGAGACGGTCATTGATATGCTGCAAGTTCTGAAGCAGACTTCGTTAGAGCAGCTGTGGGTCACCATCCGACCCCTCCTCAGGGAGGAATTGGAGGACGAGCTACAACAGCTGGCCTACACCCTACAGCCCTTCTCCGAAGTTGAGCAAGTTGAATTTCTATATAAAATCTGGCTTCAAAATTCATATCTTGAAGCCACAAATCAACATCGGTTAGAAATTTACGCTACAGCATTAATCAGGAAGTTGACACAGTCAATTAGCGATAAGGACAAAAAGTTCGCCGGCATCCCATTACAAACCCACATGCTAGCAGAGGCTTTTCAAGAGCAATTTATATCATTTTATAAGTCAGAGAAACCCGACCCAGAGTTACCGCACAAGCTAGACTTGCTGGGGTTATACGGACAATTTATTGACAGAAAATATGACGGATATTTTATAGGAAAGCTCATAACACCAGCAGGTAACGTGGCTGCAGAGGAAGTACGAAAAAGTCATATCAAAATCACAAAATTAGAGCATCAGCTATTAGCCTTACAGGCGTTGTTTACTGAGGATCAGGTGACACGTCTGCAAATTAATCACGAATCTACATTTTCAGTTGAAGGGTTGGCTAAAATTGGGATAGTGCAGAGAAACCACGACGGTAGGCCGCAGTTCATCCACCGCACTTTTGCTGAGTATTATGTGGCTGAGTTCCTAATGAAGCAATTGACAAAGAGAACTAAACAGCACATACATGTGCAGGAGCTTTTACTGAATATAGTTTTGTTACAAACAGACTGTCATGTAATTAGAGCCTTTTTGGATGGATTATTGAAAGAATCTATACCATCGAAAGAGGCTTTGAAAGAGTACGCAGAAAAACTCGATGAACAGTGGAATGGGAGAGAAGTACTTGGTCGCCAGGGAGGTTTAATTCAAACAGCACTACACCAAGCAGTGACAGAAGATAACATTCATATTATTGGATTTTTATTAGACAGTCTAAAATCAGGAGAACATTCAAATGCTCTACGGAATATGTTGTTAGCTACAGATGATCGGGGACGAACAGCTTTGCATGTGGCAGCAAAGAATGGCAATGTAGATGCATTACAAAAGATATGGGAATGTGTTGACGAAGTGACAGCTACTGTCAAATGTAGCCTGCCTCTATTAAAGGACAAGTCCGATGAAACCGCCTCGCACTTGGCCACAGAGAGAGACCACATAATCATGAGAGAGATAAAGTGGAATACGGCTAAAGAGGAACAAACATGCGCAGAACAGTTAAAGAAAACAGATGTTGCTAGCACAAGATCGGGATGAAAAAACCGCCTGGCACATGGCAGCAGAAAACTGTAATGAAGAGGTTTTAGAGAAAATATGGGGATGGGCTAAAGAGGCAGAACTAAACCCCGGTGAGTTACGGAATAAATTACTGTTAGGCCAGGATTCGGAAGGAAGAACCGCCTGGCATGTGGCAGCAAAAATTGGCAGTGTAGAGATATTAGATAAACTGTGGAGTTGGGCTAAAGAAGCACAACTGCACACAAATCATTTAAAACGTGTACTGTTTGTACGCGAAGACAGATGCATGGCTAGCACATGGGGCTGTGCAATACTGAACGGCTGTACAGATGTGTTACAGAAAGTGTGGGGTTGGGCTGAGGAACTGCTACTAACTACAAATGAGATGAAGAGTCAACTGTTCCTAGGCGTAGCTGAGGGTGGAAACACCGCCATCCACCCGCAAGTATATCAGCGCAGAATTTGGTTATTAGATGAGCCGTGGGTTTTGTCCAAGGACGAAGATAGAAATACCACCATTGACTGGGCAGCAGGTACTGGCAATACAGAGTTATTAGAGAAATTGTGGGGTTTGTGCAAGAAAACGAAAATAAACACAGATGAGGTAATGACTGAGTCGTTGCTTGCTGCCTGGCACAGGGCAGTAGCCGGAGGCTATCTACAGATACTTGAAATGTTATGGCTGTGGGCTGGAGAAGTGCGTCGAAACCCACATGCGTTAAAGAGAACATTGTTACTGGACAGAAATGAGAAAGGAGAAAGAGCCTGGCACGTGGCTGAAGCAAGAGGCTATATAAAGGTATTAGAAAAATTATTGGATTGGGCTAAAGAAGAGCAAATAAACCCAGATGAATGAAATAATATATTGTTCTTAGACGAACATCAGGATGGAAGATTCGTTTGGCACCTAGCAGCAAGACAGAGCTATGTAGAGGTATTAGATAGGTGATAGTGCTAGTCTTTGTATTGTATTGTATTGTATTTATTACACATTCCAGCACATCCATACAAGGCAAAAGCCATTGGATACAGAACTTGTCACACAACATGAACTTGCTATAATCGGCAAGCGTCATCTAAACAATGCATATAAATACAATGGGAAATAAAATCATGCACATAAAATTTAGTTGTTATGCGTTACTTATACCTACATAACATTTACAATACATGTATAAAACAATACAATATATTAAAATATATATACATGACAATAAGGTAAAATATGACAATGTAGTCATGATTATCCAAGGGGCTATCCCTGGCTAAAATATTCCTGTAAAGTGTAGAAGGATTTGGAATGTAAGAAAGCACTTAGAGCCGCTCTAAATTGTTTAGTATTGTGGGATAACTCTTTTATATTTGAAGGAAGATGATTAAAGAGTTTTATACCAAAATAATAAGGTCCTCTCTGATAAGTTGTTAGATTTGTCTGCGGGCGGTAAAGATCGAAATTACGCCTTGTGTTAACACCATGTATCTGTGATGTCGTATGATATAAACCTTTGTTAGTCACAATGAATGTCAATAAGGAAAATATGTATTGAGACTGCAATGGCAAAATTCTCCAAACCCTAAATGCATCCCTACAAGAATCCCTGGGTCTCAAACCACTCATAATTCTAATATTCTCTTTTGAATTCTAAAAATTTATATGCTGTAGGAGGAGTTGCCCCAAAAAATAATTCCATAGGTCAAAAGGGAATGGAAATAGGAGTAATATACTATTTTTAATGTCTCAATGGGCATAATGGGTTTAATCACCCCATTAGACAACAAGCCTTGCACAATTTAGGCAAAAGTTTGGATGTGTGAGCTTTCCAAGTACATGAGCTTTCAATTACTATTCCCAGGAATTTAACATTTGTGCTACTTAAAATAGTGTTGTGATAACTAACAGAAGCTTCTTTATTAGAACTGGACTTTGCCGCAAATTGAACATGTTTGGTTTTATTATAATGTAAGGTTAATAGGTTTGAATTGTATGTTATTGTAACTACTAATGACTAGACTTGTGTCATCTGCAAATAAAACTGATTTGACTGAATTATTAAAAATTGTAGGTAAATCATTTATATAAAAAAGAAAAAGAAGAGGACCAAGAATAGACCCCTGAGGGACTCCATGCCTGACAATGTCCCAATTAGAGCAACCAATGTGACTCAAGTCGGTACTTGCTATTAAAACTCTCTGATATCTATCTGACAAATAGGATGTAATTAAATCATGGAATTTACCTCCTATTCCATAGAATCGAAGTTTGCTTAGTAAAATATTGTGATTGACACTTGCAAAGGCATTTTTAAGTCGCAAAAAATTCCACCTACAATTGTTTTCTTATTTAATGCTTCTAAGATTTCATTAAATAACACATAGGAAGCTTTGGTAGTTGAAGATTGAAGTCTGAAACCAAATTGCTCGTTTACTAGAATATTATTGTCATAGACGTGCTGGTTTACTCTGGACCAAATTATCTTCTCAAAAATTTTTGAAAAGGAAGTTAAAAGGGAAATTGGTCTATAGTTAGATGGATCATTTTTACAACCATCCTTAAACAAAGGCTTAATCTCAGCATATTTTAGCCTGTCCGGAAAAATACCAGAGCATAACATTTTATTACTAATACAGGTTAATGGAGAAATAATAAATGGAGAACTAAGTTTTAATATTTTTACAGATTTCATCATATCCATGTGAGCCTTTTGTTGTTAGTGATTTAATGATTTTAGTTATCTCAGATGACGTTACAGCATGATATTTTATACTTGGAAAGGAATGATGAAAAGCTTGCCGCAAATAATCCAATGGGCTGTTATTTATTTTAAAAGTATTATTTTCAACCACAGATAAGAAAAAGTTATTTAAAGAATCAGCTATATCTTGACTACTACTAATAACATTCCCATTAACTTTTAATTCCTGTATTGTATCAATTTTGGTTGACTTCCCTGTTACTGATTTTGTAATATCCCACATAGTTCTTATTTTGTTACTGGAATTTAATGTCTATTATAATGCTGTTTTTTAGCTTCCCTTATAACATCTTTTAATATCTTACAATACAGTCTGTAGTGATTCTTCAAGGCCTCATCATTACTATTCCTGTATAATAAGTAAAGATCTCTTTTATGCTTACAAGAGATACTTATACCAGGTGTAATCCATGAATTGTTATTTGATTTAATTTTCAGTTCTTTTAAAGGAAAACTTGAATAAAATATTCTGAGAAATGAATTAACGAAAGAATTATACATTATGTTTATGTCATTGGTGGCAAAAACTGAGTCCCAAGTTTCAAAACTCAACTTGTATTGCAAATCCTGCACAGCAGCCTGGTCAATTCTTTCTATTTTTTTTTAAGCTCACATTCCTGGCGTTAACTTTGACATCTGTTAAAACAATTAACTGAGCATCGTGATCAGAAAGTCCATTACATAGAGGAAATATTGCATAATTTTCCTGTAAAGACACATCAATGTATATGTTATCTATTGCAGTTGCAGAGTTATTTTGTAGTCTTGTTGGAAAATTCACTGTACTCACTAAATTATATGAAGCTAATAACATATCCATTTGTCTCTTTTTGCTATTATCAGTCAGATTATTAACATTTATATCGCCACAAAGAACTAATTTAGTATTGTTTCTAAAAAACAGATTAAGAATAGATTCAAGTTTATTTAAAAAAAGAATAAAATTGCCACTAGGAGCCCTATAAATTGATATTATATAAATATTACCAAAAGAATTTGATAATAAAATTGCACTCGCTTCGATATGTTGATCGATACAAAATTTACTTAAATCAACATTATAATAACCTAAATCACGATAAACATAGATAGAAACACCACCCTTTTTCATACAGTGTCTACAGTAACTGGCTCCCAGGGTATAGTTTTCTAGATGAACTGTATCTAGTTCCAACTGATCAAGATGATGCTCAGATAAACACAAAATATGAGGAAATATAAAAAATTTAAAATCTCATCAATTTTACATTGTAATCCTTGTATGTTTTGATGGTAAATTTGGAGGGCCACCTTAGAGAAATTTTTAGATGAATCACTTATTTTTCTATTTAAGTTTAGATTTGCCATAAAAAATCATCTGTTGTATTTATGGATACCTTTTTTTGTCTATTAGATGTTCTGCTCACATTGGATTCTTTTTCCTTTCTACTATCATCTACATTATCATTTAGTACAACATTATTAAAACCATTACAAGTGATAGTAGGCTCCATCTCCAACGTAACAGCTTGATTGGTTTCGCAACCTAAGCTAAAGGGTAATACCTCAGTATGCTGAAACAATTCTCCAATAATTGAAGCAAGTTGACTACAGCTATTATCTTTGCCTTGCCCATTAAAGTGTAGTCCGTGCCTATTGAAGTGATTTCTGTCTTGAGGAATTTCCAAAATAGCGACATGATCATTGAGTTTCATATATTTCCATAATCTCCTATTGAATTTCTTAACTTCATCATTCACATATGCATTTGCTGTTTGATCATAACGATGAGGTATTGTTAATAGAATAATATTTGTCTGAGTATTCTGCTTAACAATTTGGGAAATATGCCACAGGCCCCTTGAAGGATTATCACTGGTTAGATCATTCGTACCTCCTATAAAGATGAGTACATCCTTATTAGACAAGTTTCTAATATCTTGTTTTCTAATAGATAGTAATGGCTGTATACCACAATTGGGTTTAGTATAGCCTATAACCTCAAATGAGTCAGGTAATTTATCTTTTAACCTTGCAGATAGACCCCTAGAATGGCTGTCGCCGTAAATTACAACTTTGTGTTCACTTTTTATTTTACTGGATTTTCCATTACCACTTCCTACCGAAGACTTACTAGGAACATTCATTTGCGTGTTCATAGTTGATTTACATAACACTTTTTGGGTATTTGATACACCATCACTATTGTATATCTTTCTGCCCCCACATTTCGGGGGGCCAGTATACCCGTTGATGATAGTTGGTATGCGGCAGCATTTACTGTCACGTCCCTGGTAACTCCCATTTCCACACTCCATGTTAGTTGTTGTTGCCACCTGATGAATATTATGTTGGTTATGCTGATATTTACGTTGTTTAAATATATCATGTTGGTTGGCATTCTTCAAGTTTTTGGCTTTAGAGGTAGTCGAATCCATTCTTCTATCATCACGTGTCACTATTTCATCACTTCTTGGTGTGTAGTCCGGAAGATTTCATTAACACTATGTCTACTTTTGTCAAGAATTGCAGTCTGAGTGCAAAACAATGTGGGGTTAGAAACGTGTATGGACAGGCAAGTAGAAAGTATCTTACCTACAGTGCTAGTGCTAGAGTACTAGAGCACTAGAGTTCCATATGACATACATTCTTCCACAGACAACTCAAGTCTCACGAAAGCGGAAGCAACCAACTTGTGGGACGCTGCATATATCACGTGAAGAACTGTACTTAGTTCGTTCACACGTCTAGCACTTTACGTGTTGGGCCGGAGGAGCTGATGGTCAGTTTAACGTGCTGTCCTTATTCACCTATTGTGCAGTTCCTTAACCTGATGGTCAGTTTAACGTGCTGTCCTTATTGACCTATTGTGCAGTCCCTTAACCTGATGGTCAGTTTAACGTGCTGTCCTTATTGACCTATTGTGCAGTCCCTTAACCTGATGGTCAGTTTAACGTGCTGTCCTTATTGACCTATTGTGCAGTCCCTTAACCTGATGGTCAGTTTAACGTGCTGTCCTTATTCACCTATTGTGCAGTCCCTTAACCTGATGGTCAGTTTAACGTGCTGTCCTTATTCATCTATTGTGCAGTCCCTTAACCTGATGGTCAGTTTAACGTGCTGTCCTTATTGACCTATTGTGCAGTCCCTTAACCTGATGGTCAGTTTAACGTGCTGTCCTTATTCACCTATTGTGCAGTCCCTTAAACTGATGGTCAGTTTAACGTGCTGTCCTTATTCACCTATTGTGCAGTCCCTTAAACTGATGGTCAGTTTAACGTGCTGTCCTTATTCACCTATTGTGCAGTCCCTTAAACTGATGGTCAGTTTAACGTGCTGTCCTTATTCACCTATTGTGCAGTTCCTTAATCTGATGGTCAGTTTAACGTGCTGTCCTTATTGACCTATTGTGCAGTCCCTTAACCTGATGGTCAGTTTAACGTGCTGTCCTTATTCACCTATTGTGCAGTCCCTTAAACTGATGGTCAGTTTAACGTGCTGTCCTTATTCACCTATTGTGCAGTCCCTTAAACTGATGGTCAGTTTAACGTGTTGTCCTTATTCACCTATTGTGCAGTCCCTTAAACTGATGGTCAGTTTAACGTGCTGTCCTTATTCACCTATTGTGCAGTCCCTTAATCTGATGGTCAGTTTAACGTGCTGTTCTCATTCACATATTGTGCAGTCCCTTAACCTGATGGTCAGTTTAACGTGCTGTCCTTATTCGCCTATTGTGCAGTCCCTTAAACTGATGGTCAGTTTAACGTGCTGTCCTTATTCACCTATTGTGCAGTCCCTTAAACTGATGGTCAGTTTAACGTGCTGTCCTCATTCACATATTGTGCAGTCCCTTAACCTGATGGTCAGTTTAACGTGCTGTCCTTATTCGCCTATTGTGCAGTCCCTTAATCTGATGGTCAGTTTAACGTGCTGTCCTTATTCACCTATTGTGCAGTCCCTTAAACTGATGGTCAGTTTAACGTGCTGTCCTTATTCACCTATTGTGCAGTCCCTTAACCTGATGGTCAGTTTAACGTGCTGTCCTCATTCACATATTGTGCAGTCCCTTAACCTGATGGTCAGTTTAACGTGCTGTCCTTATTCACCTATTGTGCAGTCCCTTAATCTGATGGTCAGTTTAACGTGCTGTCCTCATTCACATATTGTGCAGTCCCTTAACCTGATGGTCAGTTTAACGTGCTGTCCTTATTCGCCTATTGTGCAGTCCCTTAATCTGATGGTCAGTTTAACGTGCTGTCCTCATTCACATATTGTGCAGTCCCTTAACCTGATGGTCAGTTTAACGTGCTGTCCTCATTCACATATTGTGCAGTCCCTTAACCTGATGGTCAGTTTAACGTGCTGTCCTTATTCACCTATTGTGCAGTACCTTAATCTGATGGTCAGTTTAGCGTGCTGTCCTTATTGACCTATTGTGCAGTACCTTAATCTGATGGTCAGTTTAACGTGCTGTCCTTATTGACCTATTGGGCAGTACCTTAATCTCCTAAGTCAACATTTTAGTGAAGACATTCTGGCATTATTTAGACATGTGCTCACTTCCACATACTTCTGCTTTGGTGGACAATTCTACGAGCAAACTGTTGGTGTGGCTATGGGTTTCCCGCTCTTCCCGGTCATATCTAACTTATTTATGTATGACTTAGAGGAGAGAGCCTTAAAACAGGCAAATCACAAACCGCTGTGCTGGTTTCGTTATGTGGATGACACTTTGTCATTTGGCCACACGGACCGAAAGAGATGGAGAGAATCCTTCACCATCTGAATGGCCTTAACAGGAATATTAAATTTACCGTGGAGATGGAGAAGGATGGCCACCTTCCTTTCTTTGACATTGACATCTGTAGGAGACCGGATGGCTCCCGGAGCCACAAAGTCTACCCACACAAACCTTTACCTGAACTCTGGATCACATCACCACACATCCAATCAACAGGCAGTTCTTGCAACCTTGGTGCACAGGACCGGGACTCTGTATGATAAGGAGAGCTTCCATGGTGACTTGGAGTTAGTAGTTAATGGACAGCAATAGCCGATCGACGCCTAGCGCCGCGACGCCTAGCGTCGCGGTGCCGATGACGTAATGTAATTAAGAGTGTTAGGGCGTTGCCACGAGCTTTAAGCTAAGGAATAGTGTGAGTTTCGGTTGAATATGGCGCCGATGCCGGCGTCTAGGGCATCTATGGGAAGTCGACGCTTGGTGTCTGAAGAAGGCAGTTCGTAATAGAGTCGAGAGATGTTGACGTAAAACGTCTTACATTTCGGTACACATAGGTGGGTCACCTCGGCGCTCGCGGTGTCAGACTTTCGCGTTACCTACGTTTCTTCACAGTGCTCCGCGCCTACTTCGACTAGAGCAGTGAACGATACACAGTTTGAAAGGTAAGGAATATGCCTACACGCTAAAAAAGGAATCATCGAAAAATCTTGAAATCTGCCAAAATGACGGCCATGTCAAAATCACCTACGATTTTCACACTCTCACCATCTAACGTCTTATATTTCGGTACACACAGGTGGGTCACCTCGGCGCTGTTTTTTACAGGTTCACGATGCCGAGACTAACTAACGCACAAAAGCTAGAAAACTACCGAAAACGGAAGAAGGAGGCAGAGGAGGGTTCACAGAGGCCGAAAAAAGAAGATCGCCAACATTCAACTGTCGGCGTGACGTTTTACGTACAATTTGCGGTTCAGTGGTAGCTTGAAACACCGAAGGTTTTTCATGGCGCAACAGCCGGTAGTGGCCCAGGGCCTCATTATCGAGGCTTCACAATCACACTCAGACACACCACTCGGTAGAACTCCTCTGGACGAGTGATCGGCCCGGAGCAGAGACCTCTTAACTGACAGCACACAACACTCACATGAGACGGAAATCCATGCCCCCGGCGGGATTCGAACCCGCAATCCCAGCAAGCGAGCAGCCGCAGGCCGACGCCTTAGACCGCGCGGCCACTGGGATCGGCGTTTCTTTTGTTAGGAACTTTAAACAAGGTTATGCTGCTAACACAGTGACGGGACGTACTGTGTGTTGACGTCGTGTTTGCCAAACAGGGAAACCAACTTCTTAAAGACTTTCGAGACAAGTGTTAATCCGTGAAAGATAGGAGGACACAGGAATGAAGTGACTTCCTGTTTGTGAAAGAGAGGCGGAGACAGGAATGAAGTGACTTCCTGTTTGTGAAAGAGAGGCGGAGACAGGAATGAAGTGACTTCCTGTTTGTGAAAGAGAGGCGGAGACAGGAATGAAGTGACTTCCTGTTTGTGAAAGAGAGGCGGAGACAGGAATGAAGTGACTTCCTGTTTGTGAAAGAGAGGCGGAGACAGGAATGAAGTGACTTCCTGTTTGTGAAAGAGAGGCGGAGACAGGAATGAAGTGACTTCCTGTTTGTGAAAGAGAGGCGGAGACAGGAATGAAGTGACTTCCTGTTTGTGAAAGAGAGGCGGAGACAGGAATGAAGTGACTTCCTGTTTGTGAAAGAGAGGCGGAGACAGGAATGAAGTGACTTCCTGTTTGTGAAAGAGAGGCGGAGACAGGAATGAAGTGACTTCCTGTTTGTGAAAGAGAGGCGGAGACAGGAATGAAGTGACTTCCTGTTTGTGAAAGAGAGGCGGAGACAGGAATGAAGTGACTTCCTGTTTGTGAAAGAGAGGCGCAGACAGGAATGAAGTGACTTCCTGTTTGTGAAAGAGAGGCGCAGACAGGAATGAAGTGACTTCCTGTTTGTGAAAGAGAGGCGCAGACAGGAATGAAGTGACTTCCTGTTTCTTCCCCCAATAATCAGACGTGCATCTGTGACTTCCTGTTTCTTCCCCCAATAATCAGACGTGCATCTGTGACTTCCTGTTTGTTCCCCCAATAATCAGACGTGCATCTGTGACTTCCTGTTTGTTCCCCCAATAATCAGACGTGCATCTTTTCAGCACGTAGACACGAGTCCGATAAACGAAAGGAAATACACGCGCTCTAAGCGTTATGACGCAAAAAGTGAATGGTGTGAGGGAATGGCAGTAGAGGTCAGAATTACTGCCAAGTATGCTAGTTGTTGCCAAGTGGTGTACTACGGAAGACAGGACGATATATATATATATATTTACATATAGTTTTTATTCTGTAGTTAAATTCCTACGAAAAGTGGAACAGTAAGTGAATCAAGAAGCTCAATAAATTGTGGCTTCAGAAAACACTCTATTTGGTGGGGTGAATTTTGTAATGGTTAAAGATTGTAAATGTCTGTTATATAGGTGCACAAATGCCAGGTCGCCGTGGCGACTGAATTTTGTACGGCGGCGCCTAATATTTTTGGATCCTCAGTATGGAAGTTGCTTCAAATCACCCTTTTGACGCCTGGAATTTTGAGATAACTCCTACATTTTTGGAAAATTTGTGCAACGCTATATATATATATATATATATGTGTGTGTGTGTGTGTGTGTGTGTGGTACCGGGGATTATCCCTGCGGGCAAAGTAGCTGGAGAGTGATCACTTAGCTCCATATTTTGCCGAGGTTAAGAATGAAGGGAGCTATACCTCCACTCTTCCTTATGCCTTCTTGGCATGCACAGGGAAATTATACTTTACGTCACTTCACGTCACCATCATAGTGACCTCCAGGACATGCTGCTCATACAGTTACAGGTGAGCAGACATGCTGTGCTGGTGGTGACCTTTGACATTAAGTTTACAAACCTGTAGTAAGTGGCTAATAAAGTACTGCAGCTGTGCGCAAGTATTTACTGAGTTACTGTTGCATGCCTGGAGAATGCGTCGTTGAACAAGACCGTAATGAGAAAAGTATTTCCGTGCAAACCGCTTGTTCAGATGCAGCGGTATTGCCCTTGTATCTAAAGTCCGACACATGTACAATTTAATCACACTATTTGTGCACTTTCACCGTCCTACATGTTTCGAACCCCTAACCTGGGTTCATCTTCAGGGACACATTATCTACATTCGAAACATGAAGGACGGTGAAAGTGCACAATTAATGTGTTGAATTGTACATTTGTCGGACTTTAAATGTAAAATTAAAATGTGCGGAATGCATAATATTGAGGTGTTGTCCTTCCTTAAGTGTGTTTAATACGGACGGCGGCAGTTACTGAGATTATACAGAGTGTTCCGCGACGTAGTGACAAACTTCAGGAGCATGTTCTGCAGGTCATTTGGACCGTATCTTATTAACTGTAGTTCGTTTCGGCGTCGGTCTTGACTTGACGCGCTAGTGAGGCAGCTGGCACTGCCACAACTCTATTCAGTTCTGTTGTCACATTTAGCTAGTGGCCGTGGCTACGGCTGTATGCGTGTGCGGTGTTGCACTACGGCGGGATGGTCAAAGTGCGTAGCTGTATGCGTGTGCGGTGTTGCACTACGGCGGGATGGTCAAAGTGCGTAGCACGTAAACAAATGAATATGCCGACATGCGTTCGTATACGGTTTGTGCACTGCAATCGGTACACCTGTTGTGGAACACTGGCATCGTTACCACATCCCAGAACATTTGCGCCAGTACACGGAACCCTGATCTGTGGCTCTGAGGGACACTGGTTCGTGTCCTCGAGCGAAAGCAGAACGTAAACAGCAACGGGGTGGATAAGGCGTTGTTCTGTCAGCAGTGCAGCGAAACCTAAGCACGATTGTACACAGAAGTTCAAGGTGACTGGTATTGCAAAGACACTGACAGGTATGGAGAATTTTGTACCGGTGGTCGGGACCGGACCGAGACATGTGGGTGCCCCGGGCAGGTTAATAATTTGGCGCCCCTCCAAACCGATGTTCTTTAAATTTTTGTCGGCGTAGGGCAGGGCTGGAGAATATTTTGAGGGCGTGTGTCCAAACTCCGGATAATTTTCGGAGAAATTCTTTCGCCTGTAGAAACCCGAATTTATTAGCACCATACTTCCGATTATTCCACTGACGGCTAAGCGCCCCTTATTCCGGGCCAAATCGTGGTTTCTATCTGTCACCTGCAGACAGTACAACGCCTCTTACCTGCAGATTACACAACCATGTAGCATTTTGTGAATGGCTGCAACCACGACTACAAATTGTGCCTGGCACCGTTCGCGAATGACGCTCAGTTGTTCAATGAACGAATGAATGAATGAATGAATGAATATTGAGCGTTAGTCTGGTGATACTGGCAGAGGAAAACTGAAGGACTGGGAGAAAATCCTGTCCCAGTGTTAGCTTGTCATCCACAAATCCCACATGGACTGGTCTGATATCTAACCAGGGCCCCGACGAGAGTTGTTATTTAACGCTCCGCAACTGGTAACATATTCGTTATATAAATAAATGTCCTTCAGGTTAGTGGTTATCAGGGGTTATTGCCCAGGGGACAAAGCAGCATGGGCATGAAGCTGACCACTAATCTCCATGTAGTTCTGTATGTGCCTTTAGGGCATGTACAGCGATACTTTATGTAATAAACTTGTACCCGATTGGCTGTTGTCTTGGCAACATGTCTCACGGTTGCAGTGTGCAGTTTAAATCAATAGAGAGGACTTCACAAGTGTATCTTAGTGCTATTTGTTTGCTGTTTGTACAAGCCTGCTGGCATCAAGGCCATCCAGTGGTAAATAACGGTATTTGTGCAATGCAAAATGACATACAATTTACATGGGTGCAGTAAATAGGTAGCAAAGTATTAATTTGTGCAAAATGTAAGGAATATACTGTACTTGTACATTTGTGCAAAATGTAAGGAATATATTGTACTTGTACATTTGTGCAAAATGTAAGGAATATACTGTACTTGTACATTTGTGCAAAATGTAAGGAATATACTGTACTTGTACATTTGTGCAAAATGTAATGAATATACTGTACTTGTACATTTGTGCAAAATGTAAGGAATATACTGTATTTGTACATTTGTGCAAAATGTAAGGAATATACTGTACTTGTACATTTGTGCAAGATGTAAGGAATATACTGTACTTGTACATTTGTGCAAAATGTAATGAATATACTGTACTTGTACATTTGTGCAAAATGTAAGGAATATACTGTACTTGTACATTTGTGCAAAATGTAAGGAATATACTGTACTTGTACATTCATTGCTAATTATTATTGACTAGCTGTGTGGCCAACATTGTTTTAAATTCTGGGTAAATAGTGTAATGAATGTAACTGCATATCAATATTGTAATGAATGTAACTGCATTTCAATATTGTAATGAATGTAACTGCATTTCAATATTGTAATGAATGTAACTGCATATCAATATTGTAATGAATGTAACTGCATATCAATATTTTAATGAATGTAACTGCATATCAATATTGTAATGAATGTAACTGCATATCAATATTGTAATGAATGTAACTGCATATCAATATTGTAATGAATGTAACTGCATATCAATATTGTAATGAATGTAACTGCATATCAATATTGTAATGAATGTAACTGCATATCAATACTGTAATGAATGTAACTGCATATCAATATTGTAATGAATGTAACTGCATATCAATATTGTAATGAATGTAACTGCATATCAATATTGTAATGAATGTAACTGCATATCAATATTGTAATGAATGTAACTGCATATCAATATTGTAATGAATGTAACTGCATATCAATATTGTAATGAATGTAACTGCATATCAATATTTTAATGAATGTAACTGCATATCAATATTTTAATGAATGTAACTGCATATCAATATTTTAATGAATGTAACTGCATATCAATATTTTAATGAATGTAACTGCATATCAATATTGTAATGAATGTAACTGCATATCAATATTTTAATGAATGTAACTGCATATCAATATTGTAATGAATGTAACTGCATATCAATATTTTAATGAATGTAACTGCATATCAATATTTTAATGAATGTAACTGCATATCAATATTGTAATGAATGTAACTGCATATCAATATTGTAATGAATGTAACTGCATATCAATATTGTAATGAATGTAACTGCATATCAATATTGTAATGAATGTAACTGCATATCAATATTGTAATGAATGTAACTGCATATCAATATTGTAATGAATGTAACTGCATATCAATATTGTAATGAATGTAACTGCATATCAATATTGTAATGAATGTAACTGCATATCAATATTGTAATGAATGTAACTGCATATCAATATTGTAATGAATGTAACTGCATATCAATATTGTAATGAATGTAACTGCATATCAATATTTTAATGAATGTAACTGCATATCAATATTGTAATGAATGTAACTGCATATCAATATTGTAATGAATGTAACTGCATATCAATATTTTAATGAATGTAACTGCATATCAATATTGTAATGAATGTAACTGCATATCAATATTTTAATGAATGTAACTGCATATCAATATTGTAATGAATGTAACTGCATATCAATATTGTAATGAATGTAACTGCATATCAATATTGTAATGAATGTAACTGCATATCAATATTGTAATGAATGTAACTGCATATCAATATTGTAATGAATGTAACTGCATATCAATATTGTAATGAATGTAACTGCATATCAATATTGTAATGAATGTAACTGCATATCAATATTGTAATGAATGTAACTGCATATCCATTACCACATAACATTTAAGGGCCCTGCATTAAATGTCACAGGTATCACATGCACCTCAGAAATTCGTGTGACAGCCATGTTGATATTATTTTGTTGGCCAATTAAGACACAAGTATAGTGAGATTTTGTCCTCTAGTGCAGGGGTGCACAAATCCGGGGAGTCAGGTCACCCGGGCGACTACATTTTGTGTAGTGGTGCCTAACACTTGTGAGTTCTCATTATGGAACTTTACGTCGTGTAGAATTTTAAGATGGATCACAGATATTTGCAATATTTGTACCCCTGCTCTAGTGTCATGTTATTTAAACAAAGTTCCATGAAAATTGAAATGTGTGAGGGAAGGGGTACAGAGGGTATTATATGACAGACCAAGCTTTTTTATACATACAGCACAAAAGAGATGTTCAAAATAATCACTGTTAAACACACACACACACATGTACAGAGTGTTTTGTTGTCAAAAAAAGATAGTGATATTGAGGTGTGATAAGACAAGAGTGACAATCCGTTTAATTGTCTTCCTCTCCCCTTGCAATAGGTCAGCTCACTCACTAGAAGTAGTGGCTAAGCTCTAGGCTGGATGACCAGCGATTATGGGTTCTATTTCTAGCATGGGCAGAGATGTTTCTCTTCTCTGCACCATCCAAACTGGCTCTGGGATCCACCCTGCTTTCCATGGGTACAAAGGGCTCTTTCCATGGAGATGAACCACCCAGGGTGTGAACCCGTCCACTCATCTGCATTAGTTGGCACGTTTAAGAAAGCGTGGAGCTATGCTGCCAGTCTCCCATACGTCTTCACGGTAGGGTGCTTTATTAATAAGTACAGGGGCAACTTTGTCTTCCCACCCCATCCCCACAGTGTCTGAATATACCAATAAATTGAAGTTAAAGTACAAGTGTCATGTCAACTTTCATTATTACTTGACTTTTGCGAGAGATATCAGGATACATGTGTGTTTGCTTTCTAGGAAAGACTGTGCCAATTTGGTGTACTATCGATTGCTGCCACAAACACCCTGTATATGTGGGCTGAAATATATTGTAAAATTTTGCATTCCCATTTTGATTACAGGAATACAGAATGGAAGAAAATGGAACAGAAGGCAGTCAGCAGGCATCTAATGTGGTGTCATTCAGTACCGAGCAGCTATTGGATGGAGATAAGGCTGATGGAAGTAGCTGTTCAGATGGTCAGACAAGGAGCAGATTGAATTTTGACATCGTTAGTACTGTGCCACAGTCAGAGACGAGGAGGAACAGGAAGGTGACCCATTCAGTCCTACTGGAAGTGAGACAATGTAAGAGCCACAAAATCTGAAACCAAGAGAGAAAAGGGATTCGGGTGTGATTGTTTGTATTGGTGACTGTTTGCAATATGCAAATGATTACAGAATTGTTTCAACTGCAGAAAAGATTAATGGTACAAGAGGGTCCGATTCCCCAGTCTCTTTGGGATATGGCACTGTTGACAGTGGTACACCAAAATCATCCGTATCACGTGACTCACATGCTAATCCATCCTCACCCAAGAAGCTCTTCAAAATGCCACAAGTGGACGTTACAGATGCTTGTGCAATGAGCCAGGATAATGTTATGTCTTGCACGTAAAGTAAAATGATCTCCTGTTGCACATCCTGACAGACGTCAGTCTTTGTCTGGAACAAAATGCGGTACTTTGATGGGGGGGGGGGGGGCAGTACTTTTTAAAGTGAGGTTTGAGGTTCTCACAAAGGCGACTGTGAAGATCACTATCTTCTGTGACGTACATGCCTGTAGCTAGGCGGTGCAAGTCGGTGCAGTACACCCACTACAAATCTCGATGCACACACTAGGAAATGTCAAAATATAAAAGACAAACTTGCTGATCAGCCGCTAAAAGACGTGCAACAACTTACCACATCCATGTGGTGTCTCTGCTGAACCACCGTAGTTCGAAACAACTCATTTTCAAAACGCATTTATATGCAAGATATTTTGTGCAATGTTACAGAGCACATTATGTAATTAGTGTTCATTTTGTGGTCCTGACAAAGGTGCTTTTTATGCTCATGTGTACATAATATACACAGTATATGTATAACAGCATTATATACATATATAAACACATGTACATGCCGTATTTGCACCCGCACTGGAAGCCGCTGCACCCGCTGTCTTCATGGTCTGGCTGTGAGCCTGGGGATGTGGTGCCGTGTAGTTTGGTAGATAGTGCCAGTATTTCATAGGAACCTACTGCCTCCATGTTTAGAGTGATGACGGACATAGCAGGTTCCTCCTAACTGTTGGTAGCCACTTAACTACGTCACGTAGTGTCACAATCCATACAACTACAAAGCAGATCAGTTTCCTGTTTCACCATTGTCCAGTCCAACGTTACAGAAACAAGAATGTGTCATTGGATTTGGTGTAAAAAGAAACTTCAAAAGCTTTTTGGTGGTGGGCGGTGACATGTCACTTGGCAAGCATGGTAGACTGTGCATCGAGTGTTGCTGTCAAGGTCTGTGACAGCAGTTATGCTTGTATTTAGTGTGTTTGATATGCACTGTGTGCCGGCAGTTTGTTCTGCTGCTGTCTTCAGGTCGACAGAACTAATCCTTCATGTAAAGCCAAACACTGCACAGCTGATAGAGAATTCTTGCATGTTTATGGAACCTGAAGGTTTGTTACTATATTGACAGGAGCCTGAGCCAGTTGAATCTAGTCTACACACTCGTACCCTCTTTCTTTAACGTGATTTCCATCTGTGATTAAGTCTTCCAAGATGTCGCTTCCCTTCAAGTTGTCCAAAAAATATCCGTACTCAAAGTCACATATTATCCTCCTTCATTTGATCAACCCAATATTTTTTGGTGAAGAGTACAAACTGTGAGGCACAAACTGTGAGGCACAAACTGTGAGGCACAAACTGTGAGGCACAAACTGTGAGGCACAAACTGTGAGGCGCAAACTGTGAGGCACAAACTGTGAGGCACAAACTGTGTGGCACAAACTGTGAGGCACAAACTGTGAGGCACAAACTGTGAGGCGCAAACTGTGAGGCACAAACTGTGTGGCACAAACTGTGTGGCACAAACTGTGAGGCACAAACTGTGAGGCACAAACTGTGAGACAAACTGTGAGGCACAAACTGTGAGGCACAAACTGTGAGGCGCAAACTGTGAGGCGCAAACTGTGAGGCGCAAACTGTGAGGCGCAAACTGTGAGGCGCAAACTGTGAGGCGCAAACTGTGAGGCGCAAACTGTGAGGCGCAAACTGTGAGGCGCAAACTGTGAGGCGCAAGCTGTGAGGCACAAGCTGTGAGGCACAAGCTGTGAGGCACAAGCTGTGAGGCACAAACTGTGAGGCACAAACTGTGATGCACTGTCACGTCTGGCGATTTTAATTGCGCCAAGCGACCATTTTAATAACCAGTAAGCTGTAAGACGTAAGGTTTGTGTGTGACGTCATATGCTCACTTTTGTTACGTCACCACAAATACCACACACACCTACCCACCCTACATCCGCTTCTTACGGAGATTTCGTCACGTACCCTTTTGTTTTAAACTCACCCCTAAGGGTTGAACGATTTAAGTATCCTGTTCTTAAGACAGAGCTACGTGTTCAAACCCTGTGGCGTCATGCTCATATTTGGTAATGCTTGGGGTTTTGACAACGCCCTGTGACGTAATTCACCCCAAGATTTTGATGCTATATAAGCATGAGGCTGGAAGGCCTCTGAGGAACATTCTGGTCATCACTTGCTGCAGGAAGCTCTGTCCGAATTTGTTTCGAAATGTCTTTGTGTCAGAAGTCTCGCTAAGAGCTAAAGTTTTAATTACTTTAAAGTGCGTTCTTTCATTTATCACCCATAGCGCACTTATTCGGTCACTTTCTTGTTAATATCAAGCAACATAACTTACAATAAACCAGTCTTTCTACACTTCAAGAGTTGTGATTGGTGTCGTGATTAAGTGTCCAGAACGAGCCTTATACCAGTTTCCCTCAGTAACCAGCCGCTCGGTCAACACCGGCGTACCTGATTTCGACCGTCACACTCGGGATATAACAGCACCTCATTATGTAGTTTTCTCCAGTCTCGTGTTACTTCTTGTGGAAAATATGTTCTAAACACACTGACAGGTTCTGAGATATGTCAGTATAATGACAACCAGCTGCTTCCAGATGGTAGTAGAGCCCACTCTTAAAGCATAATGTGTGTTAATTATAATGCAGACTGGTTAATACCCCGTGATTTAACCCTTTAAGGACAAAATCTAATCTCTTTTATTTAAAGATCCAGTCCGTACCGCGCAGTAAACACACTCCGTCTCAGTTATACAAACCAGTCAGTTAATGTTGTACAGTGAAATAATCGCTGTTTGTTCTGAGATCCACACAAAACACATAAATACAGTCCGTACCGCGCAGTAAACACACTCCGTCTCAGTTATACAAACCAGTCAGTTAATGTTGTACAGTGAAATAATCGCTGTTTGTTCTGAGATCCACACAAAACACATAAATACAGTTCGTACCGCGCAGTAAACACACTCCGTCTCAGTTATACAAACCAGTCAGTTAATGCTGTACAGTGAAATAATCGCTGTTTGTTCTGAGATCCACACAAAACACATAAATACAGTTCGTACCGCGCAGTAAACACACTCCGTCTCAGTTATACAAACCAGTCAGTTAATGTTGTACAGTGAAATAATCGCTGTTTGTTCTGAGATCCACACAAAACACATAAATACAGTCCGTACCGCGCAGTAAACACACTCCGTCTCAGTTATACAAACCAGTCAGTTAATTTTGTATAGTGAAATAATCGCTGTTTGTTCTGAGATCCACACAAAACACATAAATACAGTCCGTACCGCGCAGTAAACACACTCCGTCTCAGTTATACAAACCAGTCAGTTAATTTTGTACAGTGAAATAATCGCTGTTTGTTCTGAGATCCACACAAAACACATAAATACAGTCCGTACCGCGCAGTAAACACACTCCGTCTCAGTTATACAAACCAGTCAGTTAATGTTGTATAGTGAAATAATCGCTGTTTGTTCTGAGATCCACACAAAACACATAAATACAGTCCGTACCGCGCAGTAAACACACTCCGTCTCAGTTATACAAACCAGTCAGTTAATGTTGTACAGTGAAATAATCGCTGTTTGTTCTGAGATCCACACAAAACACATAAATACAGTTCGTACCGCGCAGTAAACACACTCCGTCTCAGTTATACAAACCAGTCAGTTAACGCTGTAGAATGAAATAATCGCTGTTTGTTCTGAGATCCACACAAAACACATAAATACAGTCCGTACCGCGCAGTAAACACACTCCGTCTCAGTTATACAAACCAGTCAGTTAATGTTGTACAGTGAAATAATCGCTGTTTGTTCTGAGATCCACACAAAACACATAAATACAGTCCGTACCGCGCAGTAAACACACTCCGTCTCAGTTATACAAACCAGTCAGTTAATGTTGTACAGTGAAATAATCGCTGTTTGTTCTGAGATCCACACAAAACACATAAATACAGTCCGTACCGCGCAGTAAACACACTCCGTCTCAGTTATACAAACCAGTCAGTTAATGCTGTACAGTGAAATAATCGCTGTTTGTTCTGAGATCCACACAAAACACATAAATACAGTCCGTACCGCGCAGTAAACACACTCCGTCTCAGTTATACAAATCAGTCAGTTAATGTTGTACAGTGAAATAATCGCTGCTTGTTCTGAGATCCACACAAAACACATAATTACAGTCCGTACCGCGCAGTAAACACACTCCGTCTCAGTTATACAAACCAGTCAGTTAATGCTGTACAGTGAAATAATCGCTGTTTGTTCTGAGATCCACACAAAACACATAAATACACTGTGTGTGCAGAACGTAGAATTACCTTGGTGCTACATAAAGTAACCACTGGGACGTAAACGGTTAACATGGTTCCAGTCATTTTCAGGTTATGCATAAATAATATAGTCACTTTAAAGTTGTACATACCGTGCATGTTTGAGATATTATATATTATAAACCAACAAATATTGCACTATTATACATGTATTGTCAACCCTACATATGTTTCGGCTCTGTCTGAGCCATCTTCAGGGGTTACTCTTCATGTGTCCACTAACTGTAACACTCACTGCACTGTTTTGACCCGTATTGGGTTTCTTAACATCTAGGCACTATACATTGTCTCACTATGTACACTGATGCACTTGCGGTTGTGGTCTATTGCACGTTGTCAATTGATGTTGTTGGTCAGCGTCGGAGCATGTGAAATGTGGTCTCGTGTAGAACATATCTGTAGCTTGCGGAGTATTTTCAGTCCTTTTTTTATACTTAGTCAGTGACTTAGGCAGTGACAAGATGGCGGACAACAAGTACAAATCTATACACGACTAAGTATAAAAAAAGGACTGAAAAAACTCCGCAAGCTACAGATATGTTCTACACGAGACCACATTTCACATGCTCCGACGCTGACCAACAACATCAATTGACAACGTGCAATAGACCACAACCGCAAGTGCATCAGTGTACATAGTGAGACAATGTATAGTGCCTAGATGTTAAGAATCCCAATACGGGTCAAAACAGTGCAGTGAGTGTTACAGTTAGTGGACGCCTAATAACAGTAACCCCTGAAGATGGCTCAGACAGAGCCGAAACATATGTAGGGTTGACAATACATGTATAATAGTGCAATATTTGTTGGTTTATAATATATAATAAGTAATATAGTGTTTACTTGTTTCTTACGAGTTCTAAGAATTGAGTAGGGCCCGTTGAAGACTACCACAATCTGTGCAGTTGCATGGGGTTTTATTTGTTTGGGCCCAAAAAGGCGGGATATATTTCAGAGTGTGTATGTTGACAATAATGTGTATGTGTGTGCTTTGTGTCAAGGGTGTACAAATTCCAGGTGACTAAATTTTGTACAGTGTCACCTGATATTTTCAGCATAACTGTTGAATTTTTTCCTTACACACAGTAACATGTATCAGTTCACATGCACCAAGCACAAAGCATCAGATAACATTTAGGTTCACTGGTCAGTCCAGAATTGCTTCATGTCATCCTTCTAGTGCCTAGAATTTGGAGGTGGCTTGTAGAATTTTGGAAAATTTGTGGACCCCTACATTTTGTGAATTGTCCCTTCAAGACTACGAATATGTAGAGCCCCAAACTTTATTTTTGTATTGCACATGGAAATGTCTTAAGCTGGCCCTGGAACTGAGGTATGTCCTTTTCGTACTAAACTGTTTGGTTTTGTAACCATCTTGTAATACATTTTTGTAGTGAACCTTATGAAGCAGATATGCCAGTTGAAAAGTACGCAGAAGAATACAACATGAAGCATAACAGAAGAGGGAAAGCAGTGATCTTCAATCATGATAAGTTTAAGAATACGTCTGGATCTGCTGTTGATTTTAGCATCCTTGAAGAAACTTACAAAGCACTTGGGTTTCAAGTCATCACTTAGAACAATTTGAAATGTCATGAAATCCAGAACGCTATTACTAGCCGTAAGTGTCAACAAGGAGTTCTAAACTGCACTCAAGCCGTACTTCTATGTTGCCACATTTCTAGTCATATCTATTACTCTGCTATTACTGTTGCTCTATATTTTACAGTAATTTGTTACTGCAGTACTGATTCTATATACCAGGTGTCATGAAGTCTGAAAACATAGGCAGTTTGCCACAGTGTTTGAGACTATCTCTCTTGGAGTGACATTCTGTGAAGCGATATTCTAATCTTCAGTAATACCAGTCTTCATGACAGCCATGTTCCACTTCTTTCTTGATTTCCGTACATTTCCAGATTTTAAGGTCGCCTTGTACATGCAATTGTTGTATATAGCCTCAGATATTTTGCATCATTACCATGTTTGTACTTGTGTGAGTTTTTTGGCTTTTACAGTGCTGTAGTTGAGGTCCTTCTGAGATGTGATGCCATGTCAATGGATAATTGGTTTCCGACATTTTGACATGACATAGTGGTTTTATCTTCAAGGGTTGAAATGTCCCTTTATTCTTTTTGGACCTCAAGACCATTGAAGATGAGATCACTGCATCAGGAACCAATTAGCAAGTGATGGGGCATCACATTCCAGAAGAACGGAGACCCCATGTTTGTAGTTGTTCACTTACAAACAGTGTTCTATAACAGAAAGAAAATGTATAGTTATTAAACTTAGTTGATGTAGACAACTTTAGTTATGGTTTAGTAAGTATGCACATTAAACAGCTACATGTTTCAACTGGTGTGCGGTCATCTTCAGGCTGTACAATTTGTACAAGACAGTGGTTTGTGTAAAGACTGAGATTTCAGTCTCCAAACAAGTATATATATGTTGACAGAGAATTAAACCACTCTCTGGTACAAATTGTATAGCCTGAAGATGATTGCATGCTGGTTGAAACATGTAGCTATTTGATGTGAATACATACTTACCACACCATAATGAAAGTTGTGTAGATGGTAATACCAACTGATTTTAATCACTGAATTCCAAACACAGTAGGATGCACAACATCGAAGTGTATAGCTATGTTTATGCTCTCAGTATGAAATTTCAGGTGCCTAGCTCCAATGATTCATGAGTTGTCATCATCAGACCAGAAGCCCAAAAAAATTTTTGCACAGTCAACATGCCATTATTTTATGTTCTAAAAAATTACCTTAACAAAAATCACATATTTGTCCAGGGTCAATTTGCCACGTCGTTATCAAAACCCTGACATAAGTGGTACTAATGTCACTATCAAAACCCTGACATAAGTGGTACTAATGTCACTATCAAAACCCTGACATAAGTGGTACTAATGTCACTATCAAAACCCTGACATAAGTGGTACTAATGTCACTATCAAAACCCTGACATAAGTGGTACTAATGTCACTATCAAAACCCTGACATAAGTGGTACTAATGTCACTATCAAAACCCTGACATAAGTGGTACTAATGTCACTATCAAAACCCTGACATAAGTGGTACTAATGTCACTATCAAAACCCTGACATAAGTGGTACTAATGTCACTATCAAAACCCTGACATAAGTGGTACTAATGTCATTATCAAAACCCTGACATAAGTGGTACTAATGTCATTATCAAAACCCTGACATAAGTGACACTAATGTCACTCGCAGCTCAAGTTCAGAGAATTTAAGAAATATTCTTTCCTAAAATAACATTGACTACAATTTTTAGAGCCGTCTTCAAGGAAAATGAACTACGATACTTTATAAAACTCTGTGGTGCAGGACTGAAGTTGAAAGTTATTGAGCTGGTCAAGAAATTCCCATCTTTGACAGAAGCTACAAGCTCATTACCATGCTTGTAAATGTGCCATTGGGTTCTGCTATAAGTCAGCTCTATCCATTCTCTTCCTTGAAGATCTGCTTTTTCTGGATGCATGAAAGAAAATGAGTTCTATATATTTAGTATTTGAGTATAGAATGCAATCAGCACAAGTAGCTATAGAATCTTATTGTCCTCCTAAGCAAGATTTATTGATGAAATTTTGTATGCTTTTCTAATTTTTGTGGTGTGTGCTGCAGGCCCATATGTTGTACTCTCTTTGATTTAACACTCTCAACACTACACTCTCAGCACTACACTCTCAACACTACACTCTCAGCACTACACTCTTGACACTACACTCTCAACACTACACTCTCAACACTATAAATGAGAAGTACAAATTCTCTATGTACATCCTTGTCCCTTAAGGTCAACTATTTTCCTCAATACTTTATAATGAAAGTATTTCAGTTCCCTTTCCTTACAAAGAGAGACCATGTTTCACACCCATAAAGTGGTATAATGGTTTAAAATGTAACGATAAAAACAAGTTCATTATGATCTATCATACCTGCAGTAGCTGAAGAGGACCACTCCGATGCAGACTGTCTGCTGTTGACAGTGTTGACACATGGGGCATCTTGCAACTTGCTGCATGCCTGTGACTATCTTTACAGTGTAGAGGATCTGTGGTTGCCCTTTAGAGCTGACAGATGCCGGTCTCTGGCAGGGAAACCAAAATTATTTATAATTCAAGTAAGTGAATCCATTTTTTGTAATTTTAATCATGTAGCTCAGTCCTGAAACATGTAACTAAACACTACAAGACCTATGAGGAAACATACACATTGCAGATGTACATTGATGTAATCCTAAAAATGAGCTGTAACATTTGTAACTGCTTGTAACTGTTTGGTAGTGTCAATGTGTTAGACAGTGAGCTGTACCATACCAAAAGTGGAATTTGGCACATACATGTGGTTCAGATCACAGACATGTGACTGCAGCAGTGATGTGCCGATAGTAAAGTGTTCTGCTGTCTCGTGGGGCCCGTCACATGCACATACTGCATGTGCTGGTGTAATTTATGAATGACTGCAGATTAGTGTAAGGTGATGATGTAATGACGCACTGAAACTTGTTTATTAAAGGGTTAAATACTTGATACAGTCATTCCTCGCTTTTTGCAGGGGTTAGATATCAAGACCACCCACAATAAGTAAAAATCTATGAATAATTGCCCCCCCCAATAAAAAACAAATGTTCTAGTACCGAGTGTTTGTTAATGTTTTTCTTTATAATGATTTAATGTTTATTTTCATGCTTAAATCCTTGTAGTCGTTTAACCACAAAATAATAAAAATGAAAAGCATTTTAATTTCCTTGTCCTTACTTTTAACGTTTTTTTGTGACTGTTTCACTTTCACCGGTCAGAATTTCTTTTCTTTGCACAAACAATGTGATGGCAAGCTGCTTTTTTTGTTTCTTGCACCTCCTTAAACAGGGATTTTTTTTATTCTTGGGGCGATCCCATGAATTTGCGAAACTGAAATGTGTGAACCCCCAAAAGTGAGGGACGACTGTACTGCATAACTAAGTGTTTGTCTTTATTGCATGATTGCAGAGCTGTGTGATGTGTCAGTGTAATGAGGTGACTGAAACTGGCTGATGAAAGCTTAATTATTTGTATTTTAATTAGTGACACTGTTGGTAACACGTAATGTATACATAGCATTAAGTGACTGGATGACAGTGAATAAGGAATTGCAAAGGCTGTGGAAGGAAGCATTTTGCTTGAACAGGAAGACTATGGGAAGCCTTAGCAACAGTACTGACTGTCCTGGAGAAAGAAGGTTAGGTATTGAAGGCTTCAAAATTAATCTTTCTGTCTGGTGATGGCAGAGTAGTGGTGTAATTAGCAGTGTAATGTAGCACTTGTAGCTCATGTGCCTCAGTGTTCATTATTCAGAACTACATAACAAACCTTTCGTTTTGTTCCAAACATCACGAACAAAATGCATTAAACACAAATGTTACTAGAGTTTTCTCTTGAAACTGGATAACACACTTGGTTTTTTCTCATTTTCTCACCAGATGCCACTCTCAGCACTCATTCCTGGTTGTCTGGAAGCCTAAGTTCCAAACTTCGCACAGACACAAGCTGTCATGACTCACTTTTTCTGTGTTTTCCACCGTCACTCCAGACAAACCATGCAATTGTATTTTAAACTAGGCTGTTTGCTTCTTTCATATTCTTCACAATTCGTCCTTCCACTTGATATTATTT
This sequence comes from Reticulitermes speratus, assembly GCA_021186555.1. Taxonomy (NCBI): domain Eukaryota; kingdom Metazoa; phylum Arthropoda; class Insecta; order Blattodea; family Rhinotermitidae; genus Reticulitermes; species Reticulitermes speratus. Next base: position 44,501,433 of record JAJKFL010000013.1, read on the forward strand.
ACTGTGTGATTTGTGCAGCTGGTAAAACACTAATAAATATACCAAGCAATAAACACAATATCCCTGCTCAGTCTTTCATATGTAGCAATGATATGTCAATTCAGACCATTGTTCAGTGTTCTGTGATCACGAAATTATCAGTAGCAAACTATAACACATGAAATGGTACATTCCTCTGTGGCATGATGTTTATACCAAGTTCCATGAACGTCCACCTACCTGTTCAATATGGTTATAGAGGACAGGTACATATAACGAAAATGGGCCAAAAGGAACTGTATTGGTATATATTATAATGTTGGATGGTGTAATGTGAACAGTAATGGGCATTGTGCTGTGACAAGATTTCAATGAAAGTGAACGATAATTGCAGGCTTGCCGTGGTAAAAAGTTGGACCGTGGAGTGACACTGAAAGCAGGAACGCAAAGACGCACGGAAGCTGACTCAATTCAGACGGCATACAAAATTCCACTCCATGCAGACTTCCTGATAGCTTACAGTTCTGTGGAAGGTACACAATTTTCTTTCTGGCTGTTGCATAATGATAGACCACTTGTTTTGTGATCTAATAAAACAAGTTAGAATATGTACACATAGTTCAAGAATGGTGGTGCATTGGTACACTTTTGTTTTTAGAACTGGAAGACTTAAGGCAAGTGTATTCGATATAAAATGTGCTTCTCAGTTTTCTGTGTAACTTATATATATATATATAACATTTTGGTATGATAAATATTTAGAGAGATAACTTCCCAGTACTCAATTTTGTGAAAATCTATTATAACAGTTTTTGAGTTGTTAAATGCAGGCAGACATGGTGAAGGTAAAGACGAAATTTTGCAACTTACTGTGTCTAAAGAAGGAGTATAAAGAGGTATATTTATATATGTACTTGGAAGACCAAGAAATAAGTGGGAAGAGTGAGTTCAGTCCAAACAGAAAGGTTTTGTTAGCAGTATCAACTTTTCAGTTTATTCTGCCTGTAGTGATCAGGTTCTTAAAATGTATTGAAATTGGCTTTTGTACTACCAGATGGAAATGATATACTGTATTACTTTGTTATATGTAAGATAAATTGCAGTTTCCCCCCCCCCCAAATGTGGAGGTAAAACAGCCCTCATTGCTAGGCACCATGCCGCTCAGCAGGCAATGCACTCATTGTATAGCTTGGCACTATATATAGGTGCATAGTCACCTTCAGTAAACCTCAGCCATCAATTGAATGGGAGGGTTTGAATGTGACACGAGTTATGTGGATTGTTTGTTTTTCAGTTTAGTTACTACTTGTATATTGTGCAAGAAAATTAGAACACAGTGCATGTGCTAGCCCACTGGAAATTGTAAGTCTATTGTTTACCTGTACAGACAATTTCAGTTGACCTAGCTAACATAACTGTCTTGGAATAAGTTTTTTTGTCACTCCTGGCACTTAGGGAGGCCATGTTGAAATGTGAATGCTCCTGATTTATTGAAATGTATTGGCACAGTTTATCCTTCTGGATAGTTTTGTCAAGATAATGTATAAAGATTGGTACCACTGGATGTGTTGATGTAGGCGTCATGGCATTGTTCTAGAGTTGTATTCAGTTGGGTCATCAACTTTGTTGATCGAGGTTTTCCATACTTTTCTTCCTTCTGTCCATGAGAATGCTGGGATAATTCATTCAAACAGTCCATCATTAAGTCCTTAAAATCTGAACCTTCTCACCATTCAGGAATGCCTTCCATCTCATTCAGTATTCTTAATGCTTGCATTTGCAACTGTATTTATAAATGGCCTAAAAATGAAGAGAATTGTTGAAGTGACGTAACGCTGAATCCCTTTTCACTGAGGCCTCAGATGGCTGCATTGCATCAGTCCCTGTGATGAGGATTAATGGCTACTGGGGTGGCGTAAAGTGGCTGGGACGTGATGCTGATCACTCACCTGTGTCTAGCACCTAAGTTAAGAATGAGTGGAGCTGTACTTCTACTCCCTCTACACCTTCATGGTGTGGACAGGGACAACTTTAATTAACTTTATGATCAGGATGACATTAGATGTATTTGCAGTGTTGATGAAATGATGATTGCAGGGGAAAACCGAAGCACTAGGAGAAAAATTTTTTCTCCGCTTGTCTGTCTTAAGTTTTTCGATAACTTGGTAAGAATTAATCAAAATTCATACCTCCTCTTTCTTGCAGTAAGTTTTAATAAGCACACTTCGCGTGTCCTCAGGTTACTACTCATGGCGTAATCCTGACACAGGGACATGGTTTATCCAGTGTCTCTGCAGAGAACTGCAAGAGCATGCAGCCACCAAAGATTTTCTGAAAATACTGACTCGAACATCCCGTCGAGTGGCAATTGACCATGAGTCGTATAACAATAAAACTCCGTGGCAGCATCAGCAGAAACAAGTTCCTTCCTTTAATTCAATGTTGATCCGTGATTTATATTTCAGGCCCAAGATATGATAAATTAACTAACTCAATGTTAAGCTACATTCCATTGCCATTGTAAGAACATGGTGTCTTGAGGTCGATGGTGAGAGAAGATGCACAGTTCCTTAAAACACGGTTATATGAAACATAACACAGTGTAATATTAACCACATTTGAGGACCTGACTCTACTGTTGTGTCCAGATTATTGGTTATTATTGGAGTACATTCAGCTCCTGAAACATTTCTATATGTGGTACATCTCAGAGGACATTGTCCAGCATAGATCATGATAAATGTACCATTTTCATCTGCCTTCTGAGAATCAATATGCAGTTCACTATTTGCTATTCAGAACAGAATTGGTTGTTTTACAAATTACCTACTTACTGAACCAGAACATTGAGGTGTATTTTTAAAATTATTTGTAAGTGAATCAAAATGATATTTTTAATTCTGATAGCTGTCAATTTCTTTTCATACCATGCTCATCTAGACCTCATGTTCATACCGCCATTTTCCTTCAAGATCTCAAGTAAGAACACAAACCAAAGTACTGAAGGAAGTAGCATAAGTTGACATTTAAGTGAAGTTTCTTCCTGTTAGAAGAAGTTGAGATGCGATAGTGATTCTGGAAGAATTTAATCATTAAATTAGCCTGACTGGATGGAACAAAACTAGTGATTCAAAGGACTGTGATTTGGTGGCCAATAGCAATATCACTTGCTAAACAGAAGTGCCATATAAAGACAGTTTCTGATTTAACATTAAGATGCCAGCATTCTTATGTAGCATGCAGTTGAACAAAGACGTGGTATTGATCAACGGTCCCCCTGCACCAGTAATATGGAAGGGAACCTGAAATAAGTTTTGTGTGGAAGTAACGATGGATTAACATTCACTGTCTTCCAGAATTTGTTGGTGATAAGATTTTCAGTGTTCCATGTTTATTGGTCAGTAGCTACATGCATTAATCTCTACTTACAAATTTCTTTCCAGATGCCTCAAAAGTCCTGGAAAAGGACACATAAATGGGGACTTGGAGAAAATGATTTTGTAACGTTGACTGACTGTGATTATTGCAATGTAAATGACTTACATGTTATGTTGGAGTGTTAAGGCTTGTTTTGGTTGTAAATGGTCCTGTTTGAAATTGATAGTACATTCAGATGTACATTCAGATAGTACATTCAGATGTACATAAATGGTCTTGTTTGAAATTGATAGTACATTCAGATGTACATTCAGATAGTACATTCAGATGTACATAAATGGTCTTGTTTGAAATTGATAGTACATTCAGATGTACAAAAACGGTCCTGTTTGAAATTGATAGTACATTCAGATGTACATAAATGGTCCTGTTTGAAATTGATAGTACATTCAGATGTACATAAACGGTCCTGTTTGAAATGGATAGTACATTCAGATGTACATAAATGGTCCTGTTTGAAATTGATAGTACATTCAGATGTACATAAATGATCCTGTTTGAAATTGATAGTACATTCAGATGTACATAAACGGTCCTGTTTGAAATGGATAGTACATTCAGATATACATAAATGGTCCTGTTTGAAATTGATAGTACATTCAGATGTACATAAACGGTCCTGTTTGAAATGGATAGTACATTCAGATGTACATAAATGGTCCTGTTTGAAATTGATAGTACATTCAGATGTACATAAATGGTCCTGTTTGAAATTGATAGTACATTCAGATGTACATAAATGGTCCTGTTTGAAATTGATAGTACATTCAGATGTACATAAATGGTCCTGTTTGAAATTGATAGTACATTCAGATGTACATAAATGGTCCTGTTTGAAATTGATAGTACATTCAGATGTACATAAATGGTCCTGTTTGAAATTGATAGTACATTCAGATGTACATAAATGGTCCTGTTTGAAATTGATAGTACATTCAGATGTACATAAATGGTCCTGTTTGAAATTGATAGTACATTCAGATGTACATAAATGGTCCTGTTTGAAATTGATAGTACATTCAGATGTACATAAATGGTCCTATTTGAAATTGATAGTACATTCAGATGTACATAAATGGTCCTGTTTGAAATTGATAGTACATTCAGATGTACATTCAGATGTACATATTTTTTCCACAGTCTCAGTTACTTTTTTCCTATTCTTTGTTTTTCTTTCTGGCTTAGTTTTTTTAGATGTTTAATACGTGCATAAATGCAGCAGTATTTTGTGATTTTTGTACTTTTACAAAGATGTTCAAAGGACAAGGAAAGTGGCGACAAGATGGCGGAAAGTGGTGATGTGGTGTATGAAGTGTCGCTTGAAATCAACGTTTTAACGGACAATTTGAATATAAATAAGAACTGTAACCAATGTCTACATCTTGGAAGAGAAATATAAATACTACGTCAAGAACTCAGCTCGGCTAATGAGGTAATAAAACTACTAAAGGAAGATATTGATTTGGTACAGCGACACGCTAACGTAAGTACGACTCAAGATCATACAAATACAGATCGGCAAAATCAGAACAGGAATATAAGAAGTAATGGATGGCAGATAGTAAAAGACAACAAGAAATGGAAAAAATAATAGGAGAAATGATATAGAGAAACCTCAACAAATAACTACAATTGTGAACCAGTTTGCAGTGCTCAGTAACATAACCAATGATTGTGAGCTACAGAAGCAGCCAGAAGGAACAAACAAGAAACAGATAGCTAGAAATAGAAAGAAACTAGAAAAAATAAAATCGTCTTAATGGGAGATAGTCACATGAGAGGATATGCACCCGAATTAATAAATCGATTGGATAGGAAATTTGAAGTTACGGGCACGGTGATGCCAGGAGCAAGAATACAAAATATTGTGCATCTGTCTGATCAGGAAATTAACTCTCTAACTAAAGAAGATGTGGTCTATCTAGACATGGGCTCCATCTTAATGCACCTGGAAAAGAAAGAGTGATAGAGATAAATCAGTTACAGACATTTACAATTAAGGATAAAGAAAAATTATTGCCCAAAATTGGGCACATAATTTAGATGAATATTGTCAAGAAGAGCGAATAGATAATATAAGTATAGAAGATGGGAAACCACAACAGAAAGATGGAGAAGACAAAAAGGAAGAAGGAGGCAGTAAAAGTGGAAACTTAAGTGATAATAGTCTTAAAAGAGGAATTATAACAAATAGTGACGAGATAATAAGGGAACACAAACATATTATAGAGGGAAAGGTCACCAGGAATCAACAAAAGGCAACAATAAAGAATATAGAAGTAGAGAAAGATAAGTTAGATAATTGTAATATAGGCAATAGTATCTTGAATATAAATAACGAAGCTAAAGCTATACCATGTATAATGAATGAGAATCCATTACAGAACGAGATTGTAAGCAATAAGGGTAGTAGACTATCTACACGTAGTAAAAAAGTACCAATCTTAAGAAACAAAGATTTTTATGGGAAATATAAAACAAGGTGTATACCCATTGCAGGCTAAAGGAAATTTAGGGAAACATGAAATTAGAAATGGGAACTATGACAAAAGTGGTACTAAATCAATCAATTATACTACAATTAATCAAAATAATCTCATAATCTATCATCAAAATATTAGGGGTATTATTAATAAAACAGATGAATTGCTACTGTCATTTACTTCTCAGTTACCACATGTTATTTGCCTATCAGAGCATCATCTAAAAGATTTTGAAATAAATACTATCTCCTTGAACCAATATATTTTGGCTAGTGAATACTGTAGAAAAAATTTTAAGCAGGGAGGAGTGTGCATCTTTATTCAGAAGAGCGTTCAATTTTCAAAGATAAACAATATTGTAAATTGTAAAGAGAAAGATTTGGAATTATGTGCTATTCAATGAAACCTATTAAATATATGCATAGTATGTATCTACAGGGCTCCATCAGGTGATTCTTTTTTAATTCCTGAAAAATTTAGAAAATTTGTTAAATAAACTGTATAGAAATTCAAAAAATGTAATAATATGTGGAGATGTAAATATAAATTATCTTATGAATAATAATTATAAGCAACAATTAGATTCATTATTAGCTTCATATGGACTATACAGTACTGTCACATTTTCAACCAGGATTTCTCATAACTCGTCTACAGCAATAGACAATATTTTCATTAATAAATGTAAAAATAAAAACTATATTGTTTACCCATGGATAAATGGATTATCTGATCATGATGGACAGATTATCACAATATATAATATTACACATAACATGGTACAGAACCAGATACATACACATAGAATAATCAGTGAATCCTCTATATTAGACTTTCAAATTAACCTAAGTTATGAACTATGGGATGATATCTTTATAGACAGTGATGTAGATACAATATTAAAAAATTTTGTAAACACATATCTCAGGTTATTTAACTCATGTTTTCGAATCTCAAAATCACGAACTACATACACAAATAAATTATGGGTAACGTCAGGAATTAAAAAAAAATCATGCATTACAAAAAGAGAACTCTACATTAAAACTAGGAATAATAATGATCCTAGATTAAAAGAACACTATAAAGTATATTGTAAGATATTAAGTAAAGTTATTTCAACAGCAAAAAAATTATATTTGAATAAAATTATAGAAACTTCTAATAATAAAACTAAAACAACTTGGGAAGTTATAAGAAATAAAAACCGGAAATGGCCACGTATCTACTAATGTAACTTGCTTAAATATAAATGGTAATAACATTCAGAATCACCAAGACATAGTAAGTTCATTTAATAACTTTTTGTTAGATGTGGCTAATATTACAAGAGAGAGGATAAATAAGGATATAGAAATAGATAACAAACCTATGGATTATCTATATACCTCATTTGTACAACCATTTCAAAAACTGGTATTAAAGAAAACGAATAGTAAAGAAACAGAAGAAATAATAAGACTTATAAAACCTAAATCAGTTCATGGATATGATGGAATTACAACCAAATTAATAAAAGCAAGCGCGCCATTTATATCATCACCATTAGCATACATATGTAACAAATCCCTGTCTACAGGAATATTTCCTTCTCGTTTAAAATACTCTGAAATAACACCTATACATAAAAAAGGAGACAAAACTGACATGTCGAATTATAGACCAATACCTTTACTTCCAACCTTTTCCAAAATCCTTGAAAAAGTTATATATAAAAGGTTGCTCTCTCATTTAAATAATTATAATATCTTAGTAAAGGAACAATTTGGTTTTAGAAAAAAATTTGCAACAACATTAGCTACTCATAATTTATTAGATAATATTTACACGGCCTTAAATAATAAATGTATAGTGGGTGGAATCTTTTGCGACCTGAGAAAGGCTTTTGATTGTGTAAGCCATGACATTTTGCTATCAAAAATGGAATTTTATGGAATTAAAGGCATTACACAAAAACTTATGAGATCTTATTTAAGAGGAAGATATCAAAGAGTAATCTTACATAAAAATGGAAATACGTGTTGTTCTGAATGGAAAGAAATACAATATGGTGTGCCCCAAGGTTCAGTACTGGGTCCGATGCTTTTCCTATTATACATTAATGACCTACCAAAAATTATATCTGAATTGTCAAAACCAATTTTATTTGCTGACGATACCAGCATCATTATCTCAGATATGGATCCTACAAATTTCAAAATTAAAATAAATAAATTATTTGATACGATTAATGAATGGTTTACAAAAAATTTGCTAACAATAAATTATGAAAAAACTTGTTTTTTGCAGTTTCGAACTAAAAATATTAAAATGTTGGACATCCAAGTCAACTACTTAAATAACCAAATTTCAAGTAACTCCAATATATTTTTTTTTTGGGACTGAAAATTGATAATCTCTTAACATGGGAAAATCACATAGATGTATTAATCGATAAACTAAATAGATCTTGTTTTGCAATTAGATCAGTTAAATCCATTCTACCATTGGAAACATTAAAAATGGTTTATTTTTCGTATGTGCATTCTATGTTAACTTATGGGATAATATTCTGGGGTAACTCCTCGTACAGTATAAAAGTATTTAGGATACAAAAAAGGATAATTAGAGTTACGAAAAATTCAACAAAGAGAGCTTCGTGTCGTAGTTTGTTTAAAGAATTGGGTATCCTCCCCTTACAAGCACAGTATATTCTATCAATCTCCATGTTTATTATAGCAAATAGGGAACTATTTACATTTAATTCTCAAGTACATAAATTTAATATCAGATCCACTTATGATCTGTATTATCCACAAACAAACTTAGCACAATTTCAAAAGCGAATATGTTATATGGGAGTAAAGATTTTTAATTATTTGCCGACAAAAATTAAAGCTATGTCTAATGACACGAAGAGCTTTAAATCTAAGTTGACAACATTTTTACTACAAAATTCTTTCTATACTACTGAAGAATTTTTTGAATTAAAGTCTGCTTAGGAATAGGGTTAATAATGTAAACAAAAATATTTTATATTTATATTATGTTTTATGATGTTAAGAGTGACACATTGTATGTTGCTTTGTGTAGATGCACTTGTTTTATACTTGATTGTTGAATGAACATAAATGATTGTGAAAATGGATATACAGCTGGATTTATATTGTAAGACTGTTTTATATTTATGTTGACTGATTCTATATCTATGTACATAGATTTATGGAAGATACATTAAATTGAATTGAAATTAAATTGAATTGAAAAATGTATTTGTTTATGGATTAAAAGTTATACATTTTCATTGTCACGCTTCAAGTCCTTTACCAGTTGAAGCTACCTACAACTCCGCAACAGTTCAGAACACAGTGGCTGCTATATTGTAACACCTGCAGTAACATCAATTAAACTTTGCATTTTCCACGCAGTGTATTATAACTGTTCTTTGCTTACAGCCCGCAGATTGTGCTCTAGATTTGAGGGAATCTAAGTGGTTTATCAGTGGCGCAGGAACACTTGTGTAAATAATTGACATTGAATTTTTGAAATTTAACCAACTGTTTTAGCCCTTCCCTTTTTTTTACTGTATTATAATGACTGTCTATAATGATTCTACAGTTAATTGTTTTTTATTTACAAAAATGGCACCGAATGCTTTTGTTACTTATTAAAACAATTTCACTTGAATTTGGCTGGGATACCAACGACTGCATAGAGACGCCAAGGGGCAGTTCAGATTTTGACTTTACTGGGTGAATACGTGATTTGGGTCACGCTGATTTAATCCGTTACAGTTGAAAGTTTATAACTAATGATGTATATGTGCATTACTTATAAAGGATTATAGTGACTTTGATAGTGCAATTGGTTTAATAGGTAACAAAAGCATTTGGTGCCACATTCATAAGTCAAAAACAATTAACTATACAATCGTTATAGACTGTGATTATAATACAGCAAAAATGTGAAGGGCTCAAACAGTTGGTTAAATTTAAAAAAATACAATGTTAGTTACTTATACAAGTGTTCCTGTGCCTCTCATGTACCACTTAGATTCCCCGCAAAACTACAGCACGATCTACCTGCTGTATGTGAAGATCGGGTATAGTATTATGGGTTTTAAGTGATTCTGACAGTAAACACCAATTTTTTTCCTAAACAGAATTAGCCCACTGGTCATACAATGTACATGCAATGTGTTTACCATGAGGTAGGATCTGAATCTTTAAACTGAACGTAGATTAATGTCATCTGTGATGTTGTAACACCGTGTATGTGAGTTTGGACTTAATAAAGAGGCATTGTCTCGTGCAATGCTATCATTTCAGTACATTCAGGCCACAGGGAATTTTAATAGAAATGAACCAATTGTCTACATGAGATTGTGTTATGCCCTGAAACTGAAATTACCTTAGTTCATATCTAGTCAGAGGATTTTCCTCTGGCAGAATGCACTGATGTATAGTACAAGCACAGTTAACATAAGACATGAATCTAACTCACTAAGCTTCGCTGACTGCTAAAGCACTTTTAGTAGGTGAGTAGGAAGACCTGGAGTAGATTTAGGAGCTGGAGCAGTGGGAATTTTTGCCTGTGGTTTATTAGAGAAATGTCACTTGAGATCACTTTAGAATTGGGAATGAAGATATGCCAAGAGTTGGCAAATAAATGTCTTTGCTTGGAAAAAAATTATGAATATGCTCACACTACTGACTGCTCCATGGCTATTCTCCCGACCCACCTACTGTAGCTTCTATTTGTGATGTAAATATTTCACGTAGCAACCAATACCAGCTGTCCTGACATTCCTGTTTTCCTTTTTCCCTCCAGTCAAATGCTGGTCTATCACCTTCATCAACAATGGCTATGAACCAGTGGCGGACTGGGTCTAAAAATATTGGTTGCCAGGAGACAAAGGGGGCCCACCCACAATTATTAGGCTATAATTTAATTTTTATAAGAAATAAATAAAATTTTCAAAAAATACATAAGTGGAAAAAAGGTACAATTAAAATTTTTGCGAAATAAATGTATATATTTTAGTAATTACAATGTACATATATTGTACATATTACTGGCAGTACACAGTAGATACTGAATGTAAATACAGATTGTTATAATTGAATTTTTAAATTATTTTTTAATTTTAAATAAATGGTGGATTTTATTAAAATATTTTTATCAAAACAGTAATACAACGTAAATTTCAGTTGCAGACAGTAATAATATTGGAACTTCTATTATATATTCAAGCTACTAAAAGGTCATTAATATTTTTAACATATTGTCTAATGTTTAAGGGGGCCCACTTGCCATCGGGCAAGCTGAAGCCCTGGCCAGTCCGCCACTGCTATGAACCTCTACTTTCCTGTTCCTTGTGCCTTTAAAGCACTACTGTAGCAGTGACTTCTTGGGAGCAAAATGATAAATTCCCTAGCAGTGCAGCTGTTCTTTATGTATGCGGTTCCTGCTCCTGACCAGCACTGTACCAGTAAGTACAGACTATAGTCATATCTGTACAGCACCACAAGCCATTTAGTGAACTGCATTATCTGTGTGGCCAGGATGACTAGCTGTATGATCTCAACCGTAGATAGAAGATACTAAACACCCTGTATGTGTGTCAACTGTAAAACAGCCCGATAAAGGAAAATAATATGCAGATAATAGCACTTTCAAGATCATATGATCTTATTTTCGACATCATGATCGTCATTTGCGAGCTAGGTCCTAAAACCAGTGTCTAAAATTAGTGGAAAAATTCATCAAAATCCCTGGGGGGGGGGGGGGGGGATCACTTCATATCTTTCTCCATTGCCTCTCATTTCCCCATTCAAAAATTGAAGTTTACCATCTTTATTTTTCAGATGCCTTAGTACTGAATGTCAGCTGCCACCTGCATAAGTAAATGTGTGACAACTGATGCCATGAGAATATTGTAACACGTATATATAGTCATGAATTGTTTGACATATATATATATTACTCCTTATTTTTGTATTCTTAACATTCTATAACAGACCACAGTAACAACAAAAAGGTTTCCCCTCACCCCCCAATGGCACAACAGCCCCCCAGGGCCTCCACTTTATCAAGCCTTTCACAATCACACAAGAAGAAGAAGAAGAAGAAGAATGGTACATTCAAAAGTAGGGTCATTGCATACTGAACCAGAGTTTTGGTGTTTGTGGGGTGTTAAAAAAAGCTTATTTCAGCCGCGCTTGTGGGGAAACTTACTGAAGCCTCTGTAATTTCACTGCTTTATGTCAATCAAGTACAACTTGTATCATTTACGACTGGCACTTGAGCTCTATTGATGACTGATATTGATGTTAATAGCAAATGAAACTCTAGAAGTGCTATGTATAGTCTTTTATTGTCCATCTCCTGTCTGAAATATGAAGATTAGAGCTCAATTATGTAATTAATTTCATCTGTGATTTTACATGGCTGTTAAACTTTAATGTGCTATTGTAAGGGAAGGTCCTAGATTTTGGGTACTGAGAAAGTCTCAAGCAGAACATTGAACATGACATGGTGTAAGTAGTAAGGTGATTTATGAAGTTACATAACATAGAGCTTTATTGTTTGTTCTTTGCAGAAAATAGTAATATGATGACCAAATGAAGTAGGAGGGAATGGTCAGGGTATGTTGCATGCTAGTGGGAACTTAGAAATGATTACAACATTTGTGTTGGGAAACTTGAAGATAAGTTTCTCGGGAGACTTTCGGCATAAATGGGAGGATGGCTTTAAGTGTCTGTTAAAGGAACGGTGTGAGGTTACGACTGAGTACTACTGGCATAGAACTGGGTCAGTTGGTGGGATTTTGTGAACGTGGTAACGAACTGTTCAATGTAGTCAAACCTTGAAATAATGGTAAAGAACTGTGTTTGATGAACGATCATAATTCAGCGATTGGCAGAGCAGCTGTCGGCTTTTCAGCAAGGCCGCTGCTGTATGGATGAATGAGTGAAGCAACATGATAGAACTGCCTTATAGGCTTATCTTAACATTGTGATAAATTTGAATTTTATGGTTGTAGAAATATGGACTTAATGTACAGGATGTAACATGTAACATGTGGGAACAGCTGTAAACTGTATTACCATTTTATGGTTGTAGAAATACGGACTTAATGTACAGGATGTAACATGTAACATGTGTGAACAGCTGTAAACTGTATTACCATTTTATGAAATGTAACACCATTGCTGAGTGAAGCTCCCTTTGCAATTTCGTATTCTTATGAAGCCAACATCTTGTTTTTTAATTTCCAAAAATTATTAAATTTGTTTGCCAGATATGTGCAATGTTTGGTAGCACATATTTGTTTGAACAATTGTTGTTGCTCACGAACTCAAAGACATAACGTTTAACAGATACACGTCTGTCAATAATGAAGGAGGCAACAACAGAACTTAACACCTGACATTAATAAGCAAAGCTCAACTACAGACAAAGATGTCTTCTGACTGGAGGTCAGATGTAGAATGCTGCCTGGCTGGATAATCTAATTTAGATTTGCTGTGAGATTTATGTTTTGGATGCAACAAGTGATAATTCCATTTATGGTGTCATGGCATTTTCATGGTATTACACTTTCGTATTTTTTACATTTTACGGCTCAACCTCAATTCTCCTAGCACACTGTGGCTTTCTAACAAGAACGAAAATTATTTATGGTAGAGTATGAGAACTGAAGAGTTTGATGTGACGTAAGCCACTGTTGCGGGAATTCAAATCGTGCAATTTGCCCGCCATAGATGGCAGTCAAAATAATTCTAACCAATAGAAAATCCGTTGCGGCCGCCATTTTGAGAAGTTGCTGATGTACACGTGCAAGGTAAGATTGTTTGGAGATTTTATTTACAAAAACTATATATATATATATATATATAACTTGCTGGTTATAGGGGCATTAATTAGTTTTAAAACATGTGCAAGTAAGATTTCCAAGTAACAGAAATGTGAATGTTATGTCAGAATGTATTTGGCTCTTGATACTTACGGATGATCCAAGAAATCGTAAGTTACGTTTGTAAGGTTTGTACAAAGTATGTAAGACGGAAACATTTCAAGTACATAACACGGTACATATTGGTCACCACTGCCATATGCTTAACATGTACATTTAGCAGAACAAATCTACAGCGAGCTTCCATGCGGTTTGTTAGTGCATTTCTGGGCAATAAACGTGTGAACGGTAGTAACTTACATTTCTGGGCAATAAACGTGTGAACGGTAGTAACTTACATTTCTGGGCAATAAACGTGTGAACGGTAGTAACTTACATTTCTGGGCAATAAACGTGTGAACGGTTGTAACTTACATTTCTGGGCAATAAACGTGTGAACGGTTGTAACTTACATTTCTGGGCAATAAGTGTGAACGTTACTTCATTTCTGGAAAACGTGTGAACGGTGTAACTTACATTTCTGGGCAATAAACGTGTGAACGGTAGTAACTTACATTTCTGGGCAATAAACGTGTGAACGGTAGTAACTTACATTTCTGGGCAATAAACGTGTGAACGGTTAGTAACTTACATTTCTGGGCAATAAACGTGTGAACGGTTGTAACTTACATTTCTGGGCAATAAACGTGTGAACGGTAGTAACTTACATTTCTGGGCAATAAACGTGTGAACGGTAGTAACTTACATTTCTGGGCAATAAACGTGTGAACGGTTGTAACTTACATTTCTGGGCAATAAACGTGTGAACGGTTGTAACTTACATTTCTGGGCAATAAACGTGTGAACGGTAGTAACTTACATTTCTGGGCAATAAACGTTGTGAACGGTAGTAACTTACATTTCTGGGCAATAAACGTGTGAACGGTTGTAACTTACATTTCTGGGCAATAAACGTGTGAACGGTTGTAACTTACATTTCTGGGCAATAAACGTGTGAACGGTTGTAACTTACATTTCTGGGCAATAAACGTGTGAACGGTTGTAACTTACATTTCTGGGCAATAAACGTGTGAACGGTTAGTAACTTACATTTCTGGGCAATAAACGTGTGAACGGTAGTAACTTACATTTCTGGGCAATAAACGTGTGAACGGCAGTAACTTACATTTCACTGGTAAAAGTTTTCAAAAAGCATTACCACTGTGATTTTAAACCAGTCGTTCAGAATTATTTGCATTTATGGTTGGTACGGTAAATTGAGTAAACGGTTTGAAAACTGGTATTGCTGGTGCTTGCTCCCTTCCCATCCTCATGAGGTTCTCGAATCTGATCTTTGTAATGGTCGTGTCCTAAAATAACAGTCGACTATTGCAGGTAATTACAACACCCGCACGGTAACCCGAAAGCAGAATAATTTGGACCTCAGAGCTGATGTATTCAGAAACTAGTTTAATTGTAAATACAGTTTTGAATCATTGATAGCCACGTAGTCCATTCCATGACTGTAAATAACTCAGAAGAATGTAATTCACTAAAGACTGTCATTGGATCCTACTGTAAGCCAACTTAATGTAATTCACTAAAGACTGTCATTGGATCCTACTGTAAGCCAACTTAATGTAATTCACTAAAGACTGTCATTGGATCCTACTGTAAGCCAACTTAATGTAATTCACTAAAGACTGTCATTGGATCCTACTGTAAGCCAACTTAATGTAATCTCCACCCGCCAGTGCTATAGGACGTCCATGATGTGTTCTGGCCAGAATTTTATATGAACTTATTTCTTCATACATGCTACATGTCCCATTGATCTCATGCACACTGATTGGTTGTCTCTCGTTCTTTGGTACTGATTGTCAGTATTACACCTCAAAATTTGCTTTTTGTGGTCTACACTGTTTTGAATGAGTAACTACAAAAAAGTGCAACATGTACTGAAGGACAGTAAATGTAACATTGCCACATTAATTGTGTTTTAATAAATACGAGGTTTAGTGTATTTGTACACACATTGTGTTTACTGACAGTATACAGTGACAGTGACTGAGGTCCCAGATGGTAGTAGGCGTAACTCATGAGCTGTAGGACACACAGAACTAATATCTATTGTCTTTAAATAAAGTTCAGAAAATTGGAGTCACTTTTCCTTTGCCTAAAAGGTTTAAGTGCTTATAATTGTCTGTCTTTTCAACTGAATGAGCACCTTGATTTTGAAATGTTTAGGAACAGATGTAATGATTGTATGGGTAACATTGTATGGGTAACAATGTATGAGTAACACTGTATGGATAACACTGTATGTGTAACATTGTATGGGTAACATTGTATGGGTAACATTGTATGGGTAACACTGTATGTGTAACATTGTATGGGTAACATTGTATGGGTAACATTCCTGCTTTGTATTCATGAGATACCTGGGTGAATGTTTGATGAGGAAATTGACTGACCAGACTGAGATTTCCTTTGGTGGTTTTCCTCAGTTCTCCAGGCTGATGCCATGATACTGTCCTGCCATGTCATTACTGACTAATTCTATCATGTCGTGCTAATTACTTTTAGCCCAAAGCAGCTAACGCGTTCAAAATCACCAAAGAACACAACTACACGCGATGCCCGTCCTGCTCACCGGCGGGCGACTTCAACCTAGATACTCGTCCCGCAAGAATACCGACTGGTTCATCGAATTCATGAAAGTAGAACTCGGTCTAGAAATCCGCAACGATCCCGCGCAATCTACGACGCTCGGCGGCAGCGCGATAGATCACGTCTTCACCAGGCGTCTCTCCCATCTCAAGACGTAAACTACACGACCTACTTCTCATACCACAAGCCACGGCTAACCATTACAGACACATAAACACATATATATAACAACTTGTAAACATTTCTGAAAAAAATACAAAATCCAATACAGTCAACTTCTTTCTTTCTTTCTTTCTTTCTTTCGCCCTTCCCTCACTCAAGCAGCTAAAACATTTTAACACCCGCAAAAAAAGATCGCCAACATTCAACTGTCGGCGTGACGTTTTACGTACAATTTGCGGTTCGGTCGTAGCTTGAAACACCGAATATTTTTCATCATGGCGAAGAGGAGACGTTTCGGCAGGGTTCCCATCACCCCGTACGTTGACATTCTGGGGAGCCAAAGCGTGCGCTAGCTGTAAGCTGGGCGAAGGACTTCACGCGGTTCACGTACAGGATGTCGTCCAGAAATTTAAAGACGTCTTTAGCGTCGGATTTCGTACTGAGGACGTAAAGGTCGCTCTTGGCCTTGGTGAATTTTATCTGTAGCTGCACGGTTGGTAGGAGCAGCTGAGGCATGTTGAACAGTCCGTACAATTTTATCTGTAGCTGAACGGTTGGTAGTAGCAGCTGAGGCATGTTGAACAGTCCGTACAATTTTATGTGTAGCTGCACGGTTGGTAGGAGCAGCTGAGGCATGTTGAACAGTCCGTACAATTTTATCTGTAGCTGAACGGTTGGTAGTAGCAGCTGAGGCATGTTGAACAGTCCGTACAATTTTATGTGTAGCTGCACGGTTGGTAGGAGCAGCTGAGGCATGTTGAACAGTCCGTACAATTTTATCTGTAGCTGAACGGTTGGTAGTAGCAGCTGAGGCATGTTGAACAGTCCGTACAATTTTATGTGTAGCTGCACGGTTGGTAGGAGCAGCTGAGGCATGTTGAACAGTCCGTACAATTTTATCTGTAGCTGAACGGTTGGTAGTAGCAGCTGAGGCATGTTGAACAGTCCGTACAATTTTATCTGTAGTAGCACGGTTGGTAGGAGCAGCTGAGGCATGTTGAACAGTCCGTACAATTTTATCTGTAGCTGAACGGTTGGTAGTAGCAGCTGAGGCATGTTGAACAGTCCGTACAATTTTATCTGTAGTAGCACGGTTGGTAGGAGCAGCTGAGGCATGTTGAACAGTCCGTACAATTTTATGTGTAGCTGCACGGTTGGTAGTAGCAGCTGAGGCATGTTGAACAGTCCGTACAATTTTATGTGTAGCTGCACGGTTGGTAGGAGCAGCTGAGGCATGTTGAACAGTCCGTACAATTTTATGTGTAGCTGCACGGTTGGTAGTAGCAGCTGAGGCATGTTGAACAGTCCGTACAATTTTATGTGTAGCTGCACGGTTGGTAGGAGCAGCTGAGGCATGTTGAACAGTCCGTACAATTCTGTCTCGTCAGTTTCCAGCGGTCGTGGTATCCGCGGTTGGACGATTCAGAGGGCGGATATGTGGCCAATAAATCTGCATCATCCAAGTACCAGATATGTGGCCAATAAATCTGCATCATCCAAGTACCAGATATGTGGCCAATAAATCTGCATCATCCAAGTACCAGATATGTGGCCAGTAAATCTGCATCATTCAAGTACCAGATATGTGGCCAGTAAATCTGCATCATCCAAGTACCAGATATGTGGCCAATAAATCTGCATCATCCAAGTACCAGATATGTGGCCAATAAATCTGCATCATCCAAGTACCAGATATGTGGCCAATAAATCTGCATCATTCAAGTACCGGATATGTGGCCAATAAATCTGCATCATCCAAGTACCGGATATGTGGCCAATAAATCTGCATCATCCAAGTACCAGATATGTGGCCAATAAATCTGCATCATCCAAGTACCAGATATATGGCCAATAAATCTGCATCATTCAAGTACCAGATATGTGGCCAGTAAATCTGCATCATTCAAGTACCAGATATGTGGCCAGTAAATCTGCATCATCCAAGTACCAGATATGTGGCCAATAAATCTGCATCATCCAAGTACCAGATATGTGGCCAATAAATCTGCATCATCCAAGTACCAGATATGTGGCCAATAAATCTGCATCATTCAAGTACCGGATATGTGGCCAATAAATCTGCATCATCCAAGTACCGGATATGTGGCCAATAAATCTGCATCATCCAAGTACCAGATATGTGGCCAACAAATCTGCATCATCCAAGTACCAGATATATGGCCAATAAATCTGCATCATTCAAGTACCGGATATGTGGCCAATAAATCTGCATCATCCAAGTACCAGATATGTGGCCAATAAATCTGCATCATCCAAGTACCAGATATGTGGCCAATAAATCTGCATCATCCAAGTACCAGATATATGGCCAATAAATCTGCATCATCCAAGTACCAGATATGTGGCCAGTAAATCTGCATCATCCAAGTACCAGATATGTGGCCAGTAAATCTGCATCATCCAAGTACCAGATATGTGGCCAGTAAATCTGCATCATCCAAGTACCAGATATGTGGCAAATAAATCTGCATCATCCAAGTACCAGATATGTGGTCAGTAAATCTGCATCATCCAAGTACCAGATATGTGGCCAGTAAATCTGCATCATCCAAGTACCAGATATGTGGCCAATAAATCTGCATCATCCAAGTACCAGATATGTGGCCAGTAAATCTGCATCATTCAAGTACCAGATATGTGGCCAGTAAATCTGCATCATCCAAGTACCAGATATGTGGCCAGTAAATCTGCATCATCCAAGTACCAGAATGCGTTGGTGAGGTGACTGTACGAAGCGTCCTGCCCGTACGTCAGTAACGCCTCTAGGTACACCCTGTAGTTGTACAGGTCTTTGGAGGCGGATATGCTGACAGCATTGCGAGTGACGATGCACTGACTGAACAGGGAGTGGCGGAGGTTGTTCACCACGGACGTGTTGTCGTCGGAAAGCATGTTGGATCCGTCGGCATGTACGAGTTTGCCTCTGATCATCATGTGTATGTTGAGATCGACGTAGTATGATCGCACGGTATGACGTATTCGAGGTCCGACTGGTCTACCGGAGCTATGGGTTTATAATGCGTGCACCGCGACCACGGGACAGCGCACTGCACGGGTTTCTTCGCGAAAATGTCGAACTGTGATTTTGTTGTTGTAGTCGTGCACGACATGGTGACCGGCTGCTAAATGGTCGCAGTTAGGAGAATATGTGCCTTTTTGTAACCCGCGGTGTCTGCGTAGTTTTTCCTTTTTCTTTGTCCGCAAGTCTTCGCCGGCCTTCTTATGTTTTCGTGCCCCTCGGCTTTTGTAGAGCAGGCGCTTGGCAGATTGGGCCAGACGAGTGTCCACTATATCTTTGACCCGAGCGTCGGTCTCTTGTCGTCTATGTCTGTGAGATCTGCGCCCCCCCCCCCCTGCTCACGACCGAGGGCTCGCGCGCCGCTAATTGCGACCGGTGTCACCATGCGAAATAGGCCGGCTAAAAAACTACCTATGCCTTGGCCCCGCTGCACGTAGGGGCTGCCTACGTACACGGGGCCAATGTCGTCATCTATTCGGCAGCCCTGCTGTATGTAGCATTCCGCGAGAGAGCGCCATTAGCGTCTTGTGGTGCGACGTACAAGCGACGCTATTTTATACGCTTTCTAAAATGTAGTACCACGAAGCGGGGTTTAGCGCCGCTCGCGTAAGGGGCGCGGTCGTCCAGTTGCGTCAGTATCTGCACGGCCACTGTCTGACAGTACGTGTCCTGCACGGCCACTGTCTGACAGTACGTGTCCTGCACGGTCACTGTCTGACAGTACGTGTTCTGCACGGCCACTGTCTGACAGTACGTGTCCTGCACGGCCACTGTCTGACAGTACGTCTTCTGCAAGGCCACTGTCTGACAGTACGTGTCCTGCACGGCCACTGTCTGACAGTACGTGTTCTGCATGGCCACTGTCTGACACTACGTGTTCTGCACGGCCACTGTCTGACAGTACGTGTCCTGCACGGCCACTGTCTGACAGTACGTGTCCTGCACGGCCACTGTCTGACAGTACGTGTCCTGCACGGCCACTGTCTGACAGTACGTGTCCTGCACGGCCACTGTCTGACAGTACGTGTCCTGCACGGCCACTGTCTGACAGTACGTGTTCTGCACGGCCACTGTCTGACAGTACGTGTTCTGCACGGCCACTGTCTGACAGTACGTGTCCTGCACGGGCATGTAATAGACGTTTTGAAAGACGTGATGATAGTCTGATATCGCACGAGGCACATACAGAGCGTGTAATAGTCGCCTATTAATTGTGGCACTATTAGATCGCAATAGACGAATATGGGCAGATTGTCACTAAACTCACTCTCTGCCGTGCGGTATGTCACTTCGTACAATCCGACTTCCCAGGTGCCGGTGGTGAGATCTAGACATATTTAACGCTGTACCGTCCATCATTTAATTTTTACGATATCAGAACTTTACTTATTGAATATCCTTACATAACATGCCTCACTCAGTAACAAAATGTGACTATGGCCGTTTGTTTTATGTGCCTGCAGAGTTTTGAAATTTAATATAAACATATTAACTCATCAAAGTAAATTGAAAAAAGAAACCATAGCACAAAATCACAGTTTACATACTTTTTCACATCACAAATCTTATTAATTTTGCTACTGTAAGGGCTTACCTGCAGCCTTAAAGAACACTTTTATACTCTCTAAAAACAGTTGTCTTCTACATGGCACATATGTGCATCCATCAGACAGACAACTTGGCTACAGACATTTTTAATTCTTCACACTCTTATTCGTGGTTAACTTCCAAAAAATATCTTGTTAAAGCAACAACTCCAAATACAAATGGACAAAGCTGTGAAAGTGCATTACATACACAGATGCACGCACGCACATGTGCGCACAATACAGTATGGATGAAGTCATTCAATTACAAAACATACTGAACTGTTACAATGCAAAATATTAGATTTTGCACGGCATATTGAAATGTTACATTAAATCCAACATGTCCAGCAGATAATAAGATTATGCGTCAATTTAAGCATTATAAATGCAGCAACAGGGTAGAAGGAGTCTGTATTTAGGCACAGCGAAAACCGATTTTTTTTTTCACTCCACAACACGGGAACACAAGGTGCAGACGTCACCTTCTATTTGCACTAACTTCCAAATACAGCACACATCTTAGTGTAAAACTGACAACTTTTAGACTTTACAAGGAACTCCAATATGCAGTAACATAATCAGACTCAAAACAACACAAACTACATACCCTTCACCAAGGTAGACAAGAAATTATGCAAGTTCAAAATGGAGGCTAATTAACAACATATTGACACTTAATTTGAAAAGGAGTATTGTATACAATTTTCATTCTTAATTTGCAATTTTGAAGGATAAATTTATCATAAGTTTACATAACTTCAGCATAATCACAGATGCTTCAGGTTAATTATACTGACAGAACTTATGACGCTGTAAAACATAAACCTTATGTTAAGGAATGAGATCTCACTCTTGATAAAGGTTACAGTTTATACAGCAACAAATTAATTTTCTCTACTTATTCTTACTGTGACACCTGACGATGGCCGCTGTAGCCTAAACATGTTGTATATATATCAATAAAATAACACAGAACATAAGAAGTGTGTTGTAACTGATAGATATATAATACCTTCCTCAAACACCGATATAGTGCTACTGTTTGATCCCTGTGACTTGTGGCGGTAAATTGAGATGCTGTATAATGGTGAATTTCTGTTCACAGACTTCCATGGGCACTAAGTGAGGGTGGTGCTATATGGGGGTGCACTATATTGGGGTTTGACTGCATTGTAGTTCTCCTTTACATTAAGCCTTTTCACTCGTAAGACTTGTGTGTTTACACGGTAAACTGCTGTAAATGTTGATGTCAGCATAGCAAATGTAAGGCTGGCAAATGGTCCATAAAGACGGTTATTTATTTTTTGTATCAAGACTGTGTGGACAGCTGATTTTGTTTGAAATATTTATTTGTTATTTACAATGAAGCTTATTAATGAAAATGTATATTCATGTGCAAGAGGTAAATCCTGTAACCTCCTGCACTTCAGCACAAGTGTATAAGTTTTGAATCAATTATAATTTTAAAAATTTTATTTGGCACAGTAAATATTTTTTTGATGTCAATTACTCTAATTAATTATTATGTATTTCATTACAGACTGAAAATAGGCAAAATAAGTTGATAGTGTGAATATTGCTGACGTGAGACACAGACCTAATTGCATAACATGTCCAAATAAAGTAAGAATATTGCTGATGTGAGACACAGACCTAACTGCATAACATGTCCACATAAAGTAAGAATATTGCTGATGTGAGACACAGACCTAACTGCATAACATGTCCACATAAAGTAAGAATATTGCTGATGTGAGACACAGATGTAACTGCATAACATGTCCACATAAAGTAAGAATCATTTGATTAATGTGATTCTTCAAATTCTGGTGGTTATCAGTTTGTAAACCAAGGAATTACGTATTTACAGACTCTGCTATGTACTTTGTGTCTACATTGCGTAGAGAATTAATCACTGTACATTTTATTACATTCACTTTATCTAGGTTTAGGACCAACTTATCGGCAACAAACCACTTGCACATACAAAACAGAACTATGTCTAACACTGACGAAAATTCGCAAAATAAGTTGATAGTGTGAATATTGCTGATGTGAGACACAGACCTAACTGCATAACATGTCCACATAAAGTAAGAATATTGCTGATGTGAGACACAGACCTAACTGCATAACATGTCCACATAAAGTAAGAATATTGCTGATGTGAGACACAGACCTAACTGCATAACATGTCCACATAAAGTAAGAATATTGCTGATGTGAGACACAGACCTAACTGCATAACATGTCCACATAAAGTAAGAATATTGCTGACGTGAGACAAGGACCTAACTGCATAACATGTCCACATAAAGTAAGAATATTGCTGATGTGAGACACAGACCTAACTGCATAACATGTCCACATAAAGTAAGAATATTGCTGACGTGAGACACAGACCTAACTGCATAACATGTCCACATAAAGTAAGAATATTGCTGATGTGAGACACAGACCTAATTGCATAACATGTCCACATAAAGTAAGAATATTGCTGATGTGAGACACAGACCTAATTGCATAACATGTCCACATAAAGTAAGAATATTGCTGATGTGAGACACAGACCTAACTGCATAACATGTCCACATAAAGTAAGAATATTGCTGATGTCAGACACAGACCTAACTGCATAACATGTCCACATAAAGTAAGAATATTGCTGACGTGAGACACAGACCTAACTGCATAACATGTCCACATAAAGTAAGAATATTGCTGATGTGAGACACAGAACTAACTGCATATGATCCACATAAAGTAAGAATCATTTGATTAATGTAATTCTTCCAATTCTGGTGGTTATCAGTTTGTAAACCAAGGAATTACGTATTTACAAACTCTGCTATGTGCTTTGTGTCACAGCCAATCATTAATGGATATAGTAGAGAATTAATCACTGTACATTTTATTATATTCACTTTCTCTAGGTTTAGGACCAACTTACTGGCAACAAACCACTTGCACATATGAAACAGAACTATATAAGTTTTAAAACTTTCGCGGCTACATGATTCAATATAGTTTTCTCGGGCGCACAGCCGCGTCAATTCGTTTGAATACAACGTTTCAGGGACTAGCTCCGTCCCCATCCTCAGGCAAATCAGTTTTGCCTGAGGATGGGGACGGAGCTAGTCCCCAAAACGTTGTATTCAAACGAATTGACGCGGCTGTGCGCCCGAGAAAACTATATTGAAACACAACTATGTCTTGCACTGACGAAAATTCATCAACAGTTTGACTATAAATTATGACACTACTGTAATGTGCGAATGTTATTGGTTCTGATAATGTATTTGTTCGTGGAGGAAGGTCATTTATGCACATGATGAAATGTAAGGGTCCTAGAATTGACCCCTGGGGAGTTCCATGTTTTACTGTTCTGCTGTCCGAGAAAAAAATTCTGTCATTAGATAATTTTATTTAGACTTCTTGTTTTGTACCTAATAAATAGGGTCTGAACCAATTTTAATAACATGTAAATGATGGCTCAACAAGCATTTTAGGGGGAGAAAAAAAAATCCTGAGAGTGAAATAGAACTTCAATATAAAAAAAACAGTCATCAATGAGTTGCAGCTGTGGTTTCATTCAGTCTTATTATAAGTACTGAGAAGACAAAGGCAATGTCATTCCGTACCTAGCAAAAGAAAATTCCATTGAAACCACAAATCAAATTTGACAAAATACATAGCACTTACTAACTGGAAATGAAGTTTCTGGGCATATATATATACATATTAAAGAAAATATGAAATGGGACAGACACATTATATATCTAGTTCAAAATTCAGTAAAAGTTGCTACATGATAAACTCTCTTAATGATACGAGCCCACAGGTTAATAGAAGTACGTACTTTGTGTATTTTCATGCTCACTTCAGTTATAGTTTAATATTCTGCGGTGGTGATCCTGGGAGCAAAATTATTTTTAAACTGCAAACGAGTTACACACGGTGTTTTCTTTCCTGCTTGATCCATAAGCACCAGCCAAACGCTCCACCCCACGCTCTGCCAGCGTTGCGTCATAAGCAGCATATCGGGGAGGTTTAGCAGCCGATGATGGAAGCTAGAAAAAAGATTGCAGTGATAATAACCTTCACACAGTCTAACAAAAACTTACTAGAGCATTAGGCCATTGCTTACTAGTCAAGTAGGGGGGGAAAGAGAAACACCCTATAAAATTAATTTGTAATGTCGAGAGATCTACTTCGCGCAGAGAACATTTTTAAAAGTTCTAAACATTCTTCCAGTGCCTTGCATGTATATAAACGAAACATTACGCAACATGAAAATAAATATAGGTAAGTGCGAACAGAATGCAGATATCCACAACCATAATGCATGCCCAAGTTCAGATCTACATATTCAGTGCTGCAGAACTAGTGTCATTAAAAAGAGTGTCAACAAAACCTCTACACTATCAGCACCGTATTCTGACCAATGTGGTTAACTACATGTAAATACAATGCCTGAATTGACAGGCTGTTCTTTTTTGCAGAGTGGCAGACAGCATGCTTCTTAAACATGTACCGCTGCTGACACTGTTACCACATTGTGTACAGATCTTAAACATGTACTGCTGCTGACACTGTTACCGCATTGTGTACAGATCTTAAACATGTACTGCTGCTGACACTGTTACCACATTGTGTACAGATCTTAAACATGTACTGCTGCTGACACTGTTACCACATTGTGTACAGATCTTAAACATGTACAGCTGCTGACACTGTTACCACATTGTGTACAGATCTTAAACATGTACTGCTGCTGACACTGTTACAACATTGTGTACAGGTCTTAAACATGTACTGCTGCTGACACTGTTACCACATTGTGTACAGATCTTAAACATGTACAGCTGCTGACACTGTTACCACATTGTGTACAGATCTTAAACATGTACTGCTGCTGACACTGTTACCACATTGTGTACAGATCTTAAACATGTACTGCTGCTGACACTGTTACCACATTGTGTACAGATCTTAAACATGTACTGCTGCTGACACTGTTACCACATTGTGTACAGATCTTAAACATGTACTGCTGCTGACACTGTTACCACATTGTGTACAGATCTTAAACATGTACTGCGGCTGACACTGTTACCACATTGTGTACAGATCTTAAACATGTACTGCTGCTGACACTGTTACCACATTGTGTACAGATCTTAAAAATGTACTGCTGCTGATGCTGTTACCACATTGTGTACAGATCTTAAACATGTACTGCTGCTGACACTGTTACCACATTCTGTACAGATCTTAAACATGTACTGCTGCTGACACTGTTACCACATTCTGTACAGATCTTAAACATGTACTGCTGCTGACACTGTTACCACATTGTGTACAGATCTTAAACATGTACTGCTGCTGACACTGTTACCACATTCTGTACAGATCTTAAACATGTACTGCTGCTGACACTGTTACCACATTGTGTACAGATCTTAAACATGTACTGCTACTGACACTGTTACCACATTCTGTACAGATCTTAAACATGTACAGCTGCTGACACTGTTACCACATTGTGTACAGATCTTAAACATTTACTGCTGCTGACACTGTTACCACATTGTGTACAGATCTTAAACATTTACTGCTGCTGACACTGTTACCACATTCTGTACAGATCTTAAACATGTACAGCTGCTGACACTGTTACCACATTGTGTACAGATCTTAAACATTTACTGCTGCTGACACTGTTACCACATTGTGTACAGATCTTAAACATTTACTGCTGCTGACACTGTTACCACATTCTGTACAGATCTTAAACATGTACTGCTGCTGACACTGTTACCACATTGTGTACAGATCTTAAACATGTACTGCTGCTGACACTGTTACCACATTGTGTAAAGATCTTAAACATGTACTGCTGCTGACACTGTTACCACATTGTGTACAGATCTGTTGTTTTTGTGCTACATGTGTCTCGACATGCTGCTTCAGATTTCCTCTATAACTGAGTCCTTTATCACAAACAGAACATGTCAATGGATGCTGTTGACCGGTATGAGTTACAAAATGTGTTGTCAAATTTCCCTTTGTAAAAAAACGTTTACCACATACATCACAAACAAAAGGTCTCTCGCCACTATGTCTAGATGTGCCAGTTTTCAACTGCGAACTTCTACAAAACCCTTCACCACAAATGCTGCAAACAAATGGTCTCTTATCACAATGTGTCAATATATAAGTCTTTAAGTTACCATTAGTACTAAAGTCAGTACCACACACTTTATATTTGTGAGGTTTTTCACCAGTATGAGTCAAGTTAGGAGTTTTGAGATTTACAAAATTGTTGAAACCTTTTCGACACTCGTCACATTTATATGGTTACTCTCCTGTACGTATAAGCAAATGTTGCTTTAAATTTGAACTACCTGTAAACCCCTTACCACAGCATGTGCAAGAGAAAGGTCATTCACCTGTGTGAGTCAGTAAGTATCTCCGCAGATCTCCACGCTGTATGTATCCCTTGCCACGTGCTGTGCACACATGTGGCTTCTCCCCTGTATGTGACAGGGCACGTTTCTTCTGTTCACTGCTAGTAACAAATCTTTTTCCAACAAAGCTGACACAGGTGCAGTTTCTCCCCAGTGTGTATCATGTTATGAACCCTGAGACTGCCGCCATGACTAAAGCCTTTGCCACACACAGCACACACATATGGCCTATTATTGCCATTACAGATAAGTGAGCCTGACTTGTCAGACGCAGTATCAGACACTGTGCGCACACAAAGTCTGTTGCCAACACGTTCAGCCTTTTTCCCTCTCACTGAGGACTGACAAAGCAAATGTTCCCAATTACCAGCTGAACAGTATTCCTCATTATCCTGCAACAAAGAAAAAATCCACCAATCCTCCCACAAAACAATCATCAATTACAAATGGTTTAAAAATCTGCAGTTGTCTGTGAAAACACTCAACATGACTGATAGTTGTCTATACACAGAAACAACTGCCTTATCTACTGTCCTTACACAGTTTTTGACAAGTTTAAACCTCAAATGGCCATCTTCACAGCTTGCCTATATTTGGAAACTATAACCATAAAATTAACCTGGCCATAACTTTTTTGTACATAGAGGCTTTTACATTCAAGCTTTTACATCATTTTTATCTCTTATGAATTCCTTATTAAGAATAAAATAAAGCAACACAAAAATTGGTTCTAATAGGTCTTTATATTAACCTATATAGGACAATATAATGATAAAAACAATAATTTCGTAGACATATGAACTATTTTTGTAATGGTATTTTAGAAACAAAAGCTTTATATACAGCTTGATTTTAAAGTTAAAACAGAAATGCTTCAGAAACAAACAATTTTATAAAAAACACTGTGTAATTTCAAAATACAGGCAAGCCATGAAGATGGACCTCTGAGTTTGAAACATGTCACAAAGCAAGTAATAATACTGCAATTGCAGTAGATAATAAAACTGACTATGTGTACACATGGTTGTGAGCATTTGACTGAAATTTACCGTGCAACAAAATACTCAAATACTAATTAACAAATATTCATACGTCAATTCTGTAGTTCTGATGACAACATTCTCAGATGCATTATTTATTTGTGGACTTTTGTCCACTCTTTAGATTCTGGACGGACAACAACTTTCAGTAACTGGGCCCATTTTTTTGCGAGGTGAAAGAGCTGAGAGGCACCTACTGACAGTCAGTACAATCTAACAAAACAAGTATCAGTAACTGGGCCCATTTTTTTTGCGAGGTGAAAGAGCTGGGAGGCACCTACTGACAGTACAATCTAACAAAACAAGTAAACTATGACCGTCAATTGCCTCAATATATACGAACTTAGGACCCAGACACATCTGCAGTAAGTAAAAAGAATTTTTTTTTAATATCAGACATCCCCGTTGGTATGTACATGCAAAGTATATTTCATTCTTATCAATAACAGCAGTCACAACCAACACATACACCTGCCACACGTAATCAGGCTGTAGGTTTCCACTCCAAGGAGCCATCATCAGGCCTATGCCAGAAACTGTGAAAAACAAACTGCTTGCACTTTGCAAGAGGAAAACTCGGCACCAACCTGCTTTCGGTCGACCACTGTATATCGAGTGTGCAGTGACAAGGTTCACGTACTCTGAGGGGCGTGGAGCGGTGTGGCCGCGCCCACATCTCCCTCCTTCGACTTGGAGCGCTGATTTCAAACTTTCCTTCTGTGTTACATGGCCACTCGATTACGTTGTAGGCTGTGTCAGTGTGCGCGATATTTGCACCTTGTCCTGGACGGATATTAGCTACATGGCCACTCCAGACAAACTTAGGTTACCGTGTAGGCTATGTTTCTGATATGTATATTAA
This sequence comes from Reticulitermes speratus, assembly GCA_021186555.1. Classification (NCBI taxonomy): domain Eukaryota; kingdom Metazoa; phylum Arthropoda; class Insecta; order Blattodea; family Rhinotermitidae; genus Reticulitermes; species Reticulitermes speratus. The sequence goes on from JAJKFL010000013.1 coordinate 44,531,042, forward strand.
CTACATGGCCACTAAAGGCAAACTTAGGTTAGGGTGTAGGCTATGTTTCTGTTCTGCATATTAACTACATGGCCATTCGAGACAAACTTATGTTAGGGTGTAGGCTATGTCTCTGTTCTGTATATTAGCTACATGGCCACTCCAGACAAACTTAGGTTAGGGTGTAGGCTATGTCTCTGATATGTATATTAACTACATGGCCACTGGAGACAAACTTAGGTTAAGGTGTAGGCTATGTCTCTGATATGTATATTAACTACATGGCCACTCAAGGCAAACTTAGGTTAGGGTGTCGGCTATGACTCTGTTCTGTATATTAACTGCATGGCCACTCCGGACAAACGTAGGTTACGTTAGGTTAGGTTATGTTAGGTTACGTCAAGTTAGGTCAGGTTAGGTTGCGTTACGTTAGGTGTATATTAACTACATGGCCACAAAACACAAACTTAGGTTAGGGTGTAGGCTATGTCTCTGTTACAGTGTTTTTTAAACGTCTACACCCGCAAGATAAACTACATCTACTACCTGTCACAGTACGTGTTCCCATCTGTTTGCCGCTCACGTGCCATTCACCCTTCACAATGTTCCTTCCCGTCATCACAAATGTCGACTGGTCGCTCCTGCCTGCGCACGCATCACCGCAATCTTCACCGCACCAAAAACCAATGTACCATAACTCCTCCTCCTTCCATCTCCCTTACCACACACTGCCTTCTAAACGCACTGTGCCTTTCTTCTTACTCACAATTTCCCTGCTGTGGTCGACCGAAAATAGGTTAGAGCGGAAAACTCCCCCTTAGAATTATAACTATAATTATAAACGTTGGTCAAGCGCATATACGTACATCTTTACACAAACTTCGAAAGAAGGCTATGTGATAATCCGTGACTGACATTGACCAGATCCACAGATCATACCTGTGCAAATAAGCAACAAAATATGTGCCATCTATTGTCAGCCCGCCAATGACGCGACGTTTGCGATCTCTATGCCAAAAGTCGGTACTAACACATCGGGACAAAAGTGGCGGTAGATAAATCGTATGAAAGCCAACTACTATTTCAAACTTTCGTGCTATATTGTATTCACCAACAACACACATTTACGTATATCGTTTATCGACAGGTACATTTCGATGCTAACTGCTGTATCATACATACAACCGCGATAAGAAAACTAACAACTGAACAGAGCTAAATATTGGGAATGCATTACAAAGCAACATATGGAAACAGTCGTGTGCAAGTACAACAATACGCAGCAAGTACAACAGTCAGAAACACGAAAACAGTAACAGAACACATTACACTATACAGCACTGATGATGACGTAATAGTCAGCATGGGAACGCACATATCAATGAATGGGAATTACATAAGTGTAGGTTCCTGGTAAGTGTCTGATCTGTATTATTATTATTATTATTATTATTATTATTATTATTATTATTATTATTCTGGCATTACAGCCCTCGGTGGACCTTAGCCTCTTCCACAATTGTCCTCCACTCTTCTCCATCCCACGACTTACGTCTCCAATTCCGTACGCCCATGTTCTTTAGATCTTCATCAACTGACTCAAGCCACCTCAACCCGGGTTTTCCAACACACCGAGTGTCTTCTGGTTTAAGTAGCGTTAGCTTTATGCAAGGCTCCAGTTCTCGCCTTCTACAGACCTGTCCCAGCCACCTCAGTGTTCCTAATTCTATCACTGTCACTGTGTCTAATTCACTGCAGACCGTATAAAGCTCATTACTGTACCTTTCTCTCCATATACTGCAGTTAGCTTTATACAAGGCTCCAGTTCTCGCCTTCTACAGACCTGTCCCAGCCACCTCAGTCTTCCTAATTCTATCACTGTCACTGTGTCTAATTCACTGCAGACCGTATAAAGCTCATTACTGTACCTTTCTGTACATATACTGCAGTTAGCTTTATACAAGGCTCCAGTTCTCGCCTTCTACAGACCTGTCCCAGCCACCTCAGTCTTCCTAATTCTATCACTGTCACTGTGTCTAATTCACTGCAGACCGTATAAAGCTCATTACTGTACCTTTCTGTACATATACTGCAGTTAGCTTTATACAAGGCTCCAGTTCTCGCCTTCTACAGACCTGTCCCAGCCACCTCAGTCTTCCTAATTCTATCACTGTCACTGTGTCTAATTCACTGCACACCGTATAAAGCTCATTACTGTACCTTTCTGTACATATACTGCAGTTAGCTTTATACAAGGCTCCAGTTCTCGCCTTCTACAGACCTGTCCCAGCCACCTCAGTCTTCCTAATTCTATCACTGTCTCTGTGTCTAATTCACTGCAGACCGTATAAAGCTCATTACTGTACCTTTCTCTCCATATACTGCAGTTAGCTTTATACAAGGCTCCAGTTCTCGCCTTCTACAGACCTGTCCCAGCCACCTCAGTCTCCCTAATTCTATCACTGTCACTGTGTCTAATTCACTGCACACCGTATAAAGCTCATTACTGTACCTTTCTCTCCATATACTGCAGTTAGCTTTATACAAGGCTCCAGTTCTCGCCTTCTACAGACCTGTCCCAGCCACCTGACTATGACTGTGTTCGTCAGTCCAGGCCCTGTACAACGGTTCATGCCTGCATATACATAGCTTTGCTATAGCAGTAGTTAGATACTTGAGCGTTCGTACGCTTGACAGCCGCCAAGTTTAAGCCTCTTATATTTTGTGTGTTGGGCTTCGCCATGTCCAATGTTTCGAACATTTTCATTGTCATGATTTCGTATGACTTCTGCTTGCTGCCTGCATAATTGTGTAATAAAATCATATACGTACGCAATTTTGAAAGCCACATGCAACTTGCGTGTCGTTGTGTGCGCCTTGGAAAGTTGCCGGTAGTGCAGAGCGCCTTGTTGTGCGGGCGCTGCAATGTCGGTAGACAGATGTCTGCAGCAAACTGCCAGGCGGGCAGACATATGTCATTACAGACCGAATGAGTGCCTTGTGGAGGGTTAGTTTAATGTTAGCGCTTAGCCGCTCACTTTTGAATAGGCAGTAGACTGTGATAAATGTTCTGAAGGTCTTGGCTTCGATCATTTCTATATGATATCTCCATGTAATTTTCCTATCGAAAATTACACCGATATATTTTACCTGATTGACAAAGGTAATGTTCCGTCCTTTCAATGTAACATAAGACTCTATCGGTCCATTTCCACAACAGAAATATATCGCCTGAGTCTTATCTTCATTGGTTTTAATATTCCATCGCTGACACCACAAATCTAATGCTGTGAGGCCGCGCTGTAATTTTCTTATAACATAACCCTCCTTGCGGTCGGTGACGTCATGCAGGTGTCATCCGCAAAGAGGGCCAGGTATGTGCCTGGTGTTTGCGGGGCGTCGTTTATATATAAATTATACAGTGTAGGGGACAGGACGGATCCTTGTGGCACCCCTGCTTGTATTTCTCTAGAAGTAGACAATTCACCTTCAACAGAATCTTTAAATTTTCTGTCTGTAACAAAAGAACCAATAATCTTAACTATGTTCACCGGAAGGTTTAATTTCAATAGTTTGTATATCAGGCCAGGGTGCCACGTGGTATCCAGGGTGCCACGTGGTATCCAGGGTGCCACGTGGTATCCAGGGTGCCACGTGGTATCCAGGGTGCCACGTGGTATCAAAGGCTTTTTCGATATCCAAGAAAACCGCAGCCGTAGCCAAGTTATTATTAAAGTTTAAAGTCACGTGGTCCGTTAGCCTCATACATTGAAGAGTCGTGCTGTGACGTGCACGAAAGCCAAATTGGCAAGCGTTTAACAAGTTTTTATTATCAATATATCGTTGAATTGTTTTTTGAATAATTTTTTCAAAAAGTTTGCCCGTAGTGGACAACAGGGTAATCGGACGTAAATTTTGGGGGAATTTAGGGTCCTTACCTGGTTTAGGTAAGGTTATAATTTTTGCTACCTTCCAAGGCAATGGAAAGTGGATAGCCTAATACAATGATTGAATAAATGTGTCAGGTGTACCAGAGGTCTTCTTGGAAGGTGCCTGAGGCATTCGTTTGGAATGCCGTCCATTCCACAGAACTTTCTTAGTTTTAGGGACTTTATTAATTTCTGTACTTCACTCGGTCTAATTCTAATAGTAATAGGGGGATTGTTGTCTACTGTTTCGATTAGAGCTTGGACTCTAGCCTCCACCCGCCGTTCACGATCCTCGTCACACAAGTCGTGTGGTGTAAACTGATTTTCTAAACAATTCGCGATGGCATTGGCTTTATCTATCGGATGAAATTTGAGGCCTGAATGACCATGAATTGCGGTTGGTGCCTTTGGTCTGTCCCTTTTCAAAAGGGATTTCGTCATAGGCCAGATTGCTTGAGGTGTGACGTCACAGTTCCCTATTCTTGTTTCCCACCGCTCAAGTGCCTTTCTCTGAGTCAATCTTCTAATGGTTCTGGTGACCCAATTCACTGCCGCTTTACATACTGGATCCCTGGTTTCTTGCCACAATTTTCTGAGCCTCCGTTTCTCTTTGAGCAACCGATCTAGGCCAGGTAGATCGTTATTTAGGTCCGAAATTGTAATTTTACTCGTCGCCAGCCTATACGCCGAGGCTATAGAGGCTGTAAATTCACGGGCCGCATTATAAGCTTCATTCCCCGAGCCAATTTGGATTCTGGGTGAAATTAATTCAGAGGCTAGGCCTTGAAACCGTTCCCAATCTGTAATTTTGTCTACGGGGGTCGAGAGGTCTCTAATTCTTACATGATGCAGTATGTGAAAGATTATTGGAAGGTGATCTGAGTCCAGAATGTCGGACACAATAACCTCTGACAGTCTTACATTCTGATGGACCACAATATCCAACACATCACCATTCCCGGCTGGTGAATAGTGAGTGGGGCTTTGTGGCGCTGTTATTTCAAATTCGCTTTTGTCAAATAATTCTAGTAGTTTGTCACCTGAAGGGTTTGAGACTGCGCTGTTCCAAAAGGGGTTTTTGGCATTCAGATCACCTGCTAAAATTGATTTATTTCTAACGCCTAAGAGCTCAATGATGTCTGCATCGCTCCAAGCACGTCTTGGAGATTTGTAAACAGCTGCAAGCAGAACTTCATTGTTTCCAATCGGTATGCAGACCACTGTGGCTTCTATTGAAACTAGGGGAGGTAGGTCTGCAAGGATATGCGGGACTTCTTTCCTAACAGCAACGGCAGTTCCGCCTTTTCTACCCGGAAAGCGGTCAGACCGAAAAAGGTGATAATTTGGAAGAGAAAACCTCTCATGAGGTTTTAGGTGTGTCTCCGAGAACAGACCCACATCTATCTTTAGGTCTTGCATTGGTTTACTGAGCTCATAGCGCTGCCTCCCAAAGCCGTTAGCATTAAATGATACAACTTTGAGAGGCCTATGGACTTTCGTTGCCATTTTGTTTCACAAGATTTAGTACTATTTTGGTAATAGAAATTATTTTTTCCTCTTCTGACACAGCCCCACTGAGCTCTGTCATGATCTGCTGTACTACAGTTACTACCTTGAACATGTCTACGGTCGAGCTGTTTATATTAGTGGCCTGAACTGACTGACCTGGCTTTGTTGGCGAGTTCCGCTGTTGTTGTTTTGGGAATGACATCTGTTTCTCGTTGTTCATTGCTTGTTGTCGCTGTTGTGCAGGGTTTGGCAGGGGCTGTTGTGTTGCATTGTTGCGCAGCACCGCTGCGAAGGACTGTCCTGGGACTACGAAGTTGCTTGCAAATGTTCTGCCTCTTGAATCCGTGTTTGGATTCTTTTGTAGTTTCTTTCTTCGGAGTTCCTCCTTGGCGTTTCGGCATCATCGGTATGTGGACGGATGGGGTTGTTCATCCCCTTTCAAGTTGCAATTGCAACAGTTTGGCTTGGAGTTCTCATTTTCTTTTTCTGGGCATTCCTTATGTAGGTGGTCTCTTCCGCACCATAAGCACTTTGGAGGTTGCTTACAGTTTGCCAGATGTGCCCAAATTGTTGGCAGTTGTAGCACTGCGTCAGTGTATTACGCGATTTATATGCCTCCACCTGAACTCTAATGTGGCACAGGCTTGTCAGTTTAAATATGTCTGTAGATTTCGTTGTCCGGGGGAGTGTAACCAGAAAGAGAGGGAGGAATTCCGAGCGTGGTCCATCTTCAGGGGATTTGCGGGTTGTCATTTGTTTTACGTTTACGACGTTGAAGCCCGTCCTCTAGTCCGTTCGACATGTCCTCTGCTGGGGTATGGATGGGAAGTTGTCGAATGACAGCCTTTATGGGTTTTTCGATTTCCGGGAAAAAGGTGTAGTAGTTGAGTTTGCTGTTGTCAAAGAAGGTTTTTATGGCAGTGAAGTCTGCCATTTCCCTTGTTACAACCTTTGTCCCATTTCTAGTACTGCGGAACTCGAAGGTCCCTTTTACAATGCCTTGGATATGTTTCTGTAATTGGATGAGATTTGTCACTGCTGTTAGTACTATCGGTGGTGGCCTTTGTCACTGCTGTTAGTACTATCGGTGGTGGCCTTTGTTACTGCTGTTAGTACTATCGGTGGTGGCCTTTGTCACTGCTGTTAGTACTATCGGTGGTGGCCTTTGTCACTGCTGTTAGTACTATCGATGGTGGCCTTTGTCACTGCTGTTAGTACTATCGGTGGTGGCCTTTGTCACTGCTGTTAGTACTATCGGTGGTGGCCTTTGTCACTGCTGTTAGTACTACCGGTGGTGGCCTTTGTCACTGCTGTTATTACTACCGGTGGTGGCCTTTGTCACTGCTGTTATTACTACCGGTGGTGGCCTTTGTCACTGCTGTTAGGACTACCGGTGGTGGCCTTTGTCACTGCTGTTAGTACTACCGGTGGTGGTCTTTGTCACTGCTGTTAGTACTACCGGTGGTGGCCTTTGTCACTGCTGTTAGTACTACCGGTGGTGGCCTTTGTCACTGCTGTTAGTACTATCGGTGGTGGCCTTTGTCACTGCTGTTAGTACTACCGGTGGTGGCCTTTGTCACTGCTGTTAGTACTATCGGTGGTGGCCTTTGTCACTGCTGTTAGTACTACCGGTGGTGGCCTTTGTCACTGCTGTTAGTACTACCGGTGGTGGCCTTTGTCACTGCTGTTAGTACTACCGGTGGTGGTCTTTGTCACTGCTGTTAGTACTATCGGTGGTGGCCTTTGTCACTGCTGTTAGTACTACCGGTGGTGGCCTTTGTCACTGCTGTTAGTACTACCGGTGGTGGCCTTTGTCACTGCTGTTAGTACTACCGGTGGTGGCCTTTGTCACTGCTGTTACTACTACCGGTGGTGGCCTTTGTCACTGCTGTTAGTACTACCGGTGGTGGCCTTTGTCACTGCTGTTAGTACTACCGGTGGTGGCCTTTGTCACTGCTGTTAGTACTACCGGTGGTGGCCTTTGTCACTGCTGTTAGTACTACCGGTGGTGGCCTTTGTCACTGCTGTTAGTACTACCGGTGGTGGCCTTTGTCACTGCTGTTAGTATTATCGGTGGTGGCCTTTGTCACTGCTGTTAGTACTACCGGTGGTGGCCTTTGTCACTGCTGTTAGTACTATCGGTGGTGGCCTTTGTCACTGCTGTTAGTACTATCGGTGGTGGCCTTTGTCACTGCTGTTAGTACTATCGGTGGTGGCCTTTGTCACTGCTGTTAGTACTATCGGTGTTGGCCTTTGTCACTGCTGTTAGTACTGCCGGTGGTGGCCTTTGTCACTGCTGTTAGTACTACCGGTGGTGGCCTTTGTCACTGCTGTTAGTAATATCGGTGTTGGCCTTTGTCACTGCTGTTAGTACTACCGGTGGTGGCCTTTGTCACTGTTGTTAGTAATATCGGTGTTGGCCTTTGTCACTGCTGTTAGTACTGCCGGTGGTGGCCTTTGTCACTGCTGTTAGTAATATCGGTGTTGGCCTTTGTCACTGCTGTTAGTACTGCCGGTGGTGGCCTTTGTCACTGCTGTTAGTACTACCGGTGGTGGCCTTTGTCACTGCTGTTAGTAATATCGGTGTTGGCCTTTGTCACTGCTGTTAGTACTACCGGTGGTGGCCTTTGTCACTGCTGTTAGTAATATCGGTGTTGGCCTTTGTCACTGCTGTTAGTACTACCGGTGGTGGCCTTTGTCACTGTTGTTAGTAATATCGGTGTTGGCCTTTGTCACTGCTGTTAGTACTGCCGGTGGTGGCCTTTGTCACTGCTGTTAGTAATATCGGTGTTGGCCTTTGTCACTGCTGTTAGTACTACCGGTGGTGGCCTTTGTCACTGTTGTTAGTAATATCGGTGTTGGCCTTTGTCACTGCTGTTAGTAATATCGGTGTTGGCCTTTGTCACTGCTGTTAGTACTACCAGTGGTGGCCTTTGTCACTGTTGTTAGTAATATCGGTGTTGGCCTTTGTCACTGCTGTTAGTACTGCCGGTGGTGGCATTTCCGTCCTTGTGGGCTGTGTCCGCTCACCTTCAGCTTGTGAGTCTTGCTGTTGGTCTTCGTTGTCTGCATCCATTTCCGTTGTGTGCAATGGTGCAAAGAAATTCCGGAGCGGCACTTGCATGGCTTTCCGAATCACATTTTGCGTCCCAATAGTCGTGTTCTTGTTGTTGACGTTTTCTTTTTCTGAAGAATTTCTCCTCTTCCGCCTTTTTTGATCTTGGAAGGTATCTGTTGGTTGTACTTCCAGTGTCTGTGCACGTTTGGCACTGTCTTTTGCTGTGGCTTTCAGTTCATTCGAAGTCACAGTGTACGTGCCACACAAGGCATTAAACAGTCTCTTCCCTTGCAGTACTTTCCTGAAGCTTTCCCTCTCTTCCTCTGCGCTCCTTACGTTTGTTCTCCATGTTCCGCTTTCTCCCACTTCCTAAGCAGCACATCCTGCTAACAGTGTTATGTCATTTAAGACATCATAAACTCTCTGAGTTATGCCTGCCGCGTCCGGGTATTTGGAAATTATATCCTTATATTCGGTGCGGAGAGACTCAGTTTTAGTTTGCCAGTATTCTTGGTATGCAGGCATTCTTCTATTGGCCATATTGACTTTTCACACACACACACACACACACACACACAAACACACACTGTATTTAACGGTGACGGGCTGGAACCACTTTCTGATCTCAGCCCACTCCCGAGCCCCAGACTGCTGCCCCTCGGATCACTCATTCCTACGAGTTTTTTCACACCAGTGACGTTAAAGTCCACTGTTGTCCTGACACTTGCACTGCACACTTACACTTGTCTATCAAGTCAATCTCTGAAAACCAGTCCAAACCAGTAACCCTAATCATCATCTAACCTGTCCCTGACGCAATTCCAAGAAAAACCTGACCTGACTAAAAAAATTCTTGTCGTGCTGAATCCGGTTCTTGGTGGCCTCTTTTATTTGTAGCCACCGCTGGCTACCTTCTCTGTGATTGGTTGGCACGTCGCCACGGTGGGGAGACCGACCATCAGGTCTCGCGAGCCAATCCGCGCAGTCTGCGACTGCGCAGCATTTTTTTTTCTGTCCAGGATCTTCTGTCTTCCAGTTTGCTATCCAAAAATACAAAGATTAAGATATACAGAACTACAAATTTGCCTGTTGTTTTGTATGGGTGTTAAACTTGGTCTGTCACACTGAGGGAACTTAGGCTGAGGTTGTTCGAGAATAGGGTGCTGAGGGGGATATTTGGGTCTGAGAGGGACGGGGTAACGGGGGAGTGGAGAAGACTACATAACGAGGAACTTAGTGATCTGTACTCATCTCCAAATATTATTCGGGTGATCAAATCGAGAAGAATGAGGTGGGCGGGGCATGTAGCACGTATGGGGGAGGGAAGAGGTGCATACAGGAATTTGGTGGGGAGACCTGAGGGAAGGAGACCACTTACAAGACCCAGGCGTAGATGGGAGGATAATATTAAAATGGATCTTCAAGAAGTGGGATGGGGGGGCATGGACTGGATTGATATGGCTCAGGATAGGGACAGGTGGCGGGCTCTTGTGAGTGCGGTAATGAACCTTCGGGTTCCATAAAACGCGGGGAATTTCTTGACAGCTGACGACCTGTGAGCTCCTCAAGAAGGACTGTGCTACATGCAGTTAGTTATACCTCGATCAGGCCAGGATTGCTGCCTTCCGAATCCTTTCCCCTTCATCATCATGCAAAACGTTTAATAACCGGAAAGTGTTGGAATTGTATTGCGAGGATGACGTCACCGTCTGCGACAGGCGTGTTACGTCTGACGTCAGCAACATTGAGAAGTTCTTACAAGCTATAACTATAGCATCTGCCAGTAACAGTGTTCCGAAAGCAGTTTCTGAGGCCTCATACGATAGGTCTTATTGCTACAGGCGATAGACGTATAATAGTAAACAGAGCAGTTTACAGCAGGCACTACGTCTGTGGAAGAGGCCTTTATAAGGAGCTAACACTGCTGCAGCTAGTCAAGCTGTTACGCGCTGTGTGCAGCCGAAATTCCACCGCCGTGTTTACAAAAGCCACTTACTTGTCCGTCTTGAACCAGACCAATCAGGCCCAAACCACCGCAACCAGATACTTTAAGATCCATTTTAATATTATCTTGCCATCTATGCCTAGGTCTTCCAAGCAGAATGAATAAATCGTTAAGAAGAGTGCGCCGTTAAACTGATCCCTGTGAAACATTTTGCAAAACGGTGATCAGCGTTATTAACCTCTAGCTCAGCCTCCAACTTGAAGGACCAACCCTTGTCGGCTGTCCGCGATTGCATATTCGGTATATTCGCATTACCTTCCATGTCTGAAGGCCGTCTCCTTTACCCGCTACACAGCAGAATCTGCTAATGAAAATATACGAACAGAAAACAGTAATTATCACATTCGATTTTCCCCCTAAATTCTTGTAACTTTGATGTAGTTTTCGACTAAATGTTTTCGCCCTTATCGGAGGTGGTTTTATATTCGTGTTAAATCCATGTTCTGGAAACCATTTCTTTTAATTCAGGTTCCGTTTTAGGCAGTTTTAACATTATGTGAAGTGTATGGGTGTAGCGTACTCGCAAAGAATTTAGATGGCGTGTCAAGGTGTAGAACACTGCTCTCACGTGTTCCACTTCCAGTCAGATACAGACTGCAGTACATCAACACAAAAGGCAGGCCGTGCCATGGTACAGGCGACAAAACGCCGGCATCTCGCTGCGGAGGCCGTGGTTATTACTGTAACTATCTGTACATATACTGCAGTTAGCTTTATGCAAGGCTCCAGTTATCGCCTTCTACAGACCTGTCCCAGCCACCTCAGTGTTCCTAATTCTATCACTGTCACTGTGTCTAATTCACTGCAGACCGTATAAAGCTCACTACTGTACATTTCTCTCCATATACCATCCTCGTCATTAGGGCAACATATCACTCTTAATATTCTTGTTTCAAAAATTCGGAGCCCATTTCCATCCTGCTTTGTGAGCGGCCAACATTCACTTCCATATAAGTATAGGTCTTACAAGTGGTTTATGTAACTGTAGTGATATGGAAATATTTTTTTCTTTTTTCTTTCGTCAGTTGATTTACTTGTTCCTATAACCGCACACTTTCCTTGTTTCTTTGAATCGATTATCTCTTGCTTCGCGAGGTCTGATCTCCCTCAGCCAATTGGAACTCTGATTCATGTATGAGTAAGCAGTTGGTCAGGTGTCCAGCAGCGGAAACGGTCTGCGAGCGACTTTGGTTGCGGGGAGAGTCTGTCTGTAGCTTGTTAGCGAGCAGTAGGTGTGAAGTGTGTAGCTGTCAACAGACGACAACAGCACGACGCAACTGTGCAGTAGGTAGGTGGTGGTTGTTGTAACGTTGCTTTACCTCTTAGATTTACCTAGCGAATGTTTTGGTCACTTTTGTTACTTTTTTGTTTTTTTTGCGTCAAAACTCCGAAGTTAGAAAGACGCTGTGGCCGATCGCTGTCTGTCGGACCGTTTGAACTGATCTGTGTCAGTGTGTGTTGCATATTGTAAGGTGATGTTGTGTGGATGGTTTTGTGTATAAACTGTTTGGTACATACCGTGTGCTGTATTTACAACGAATAAGCTATTTAATTTGTTTAAGTCACCCCTCTTGGGATACGCAACACCCAGATTGCCTCTGAATGGGGCAAAGTTAATGATGGGGTCCGTCAGGAATCGATGCTGGTACCTTTATTGTTTATTATTTACACAAAAGATTTACCAAACATTATAATCAATAAATCAACTCCTGTTCTCTTTGCCCATGACACTAGTGTAATTGTCACCAATCGCAACTTACCCCCCCCCCTTCCCAATGGCTCGACAGCCCCTTGGGGGCCTAGGCCGCCTCATTATCGACGCTTCACGATCACACTCAGACACACCACAGTCGGTAGGACTCCTCTGGACGAGTGATCAGCCCGTCGCAGAGACCTCTACCTGACAACACAAAACACAACATACATACATCCATGCCCTAGGCGGGATTCGAACCCACGATCCTAGTAATTGAGCGGCCGCAGACCCACGCCTTAGACCGCACGGCCACTGCGATCGGCGGCCAACCCTTTAGATTATAAAAACAATATTATTAATATATTTGAAACTATAAATGATTTGTTTAAAGCTAATTTATTAATATTAAATTTTGACAAAACAATTACATACAATTTCACGTTGTATTCACCGTGCATCGTTATATGACTGATTATCATTCACCAACAAATGCACAAAATAATTTTCACTGATTACTTTATTAAAGGATTTCCCCTATAATAATAATAATAATAATAACCAATATTGACACATGTGCATTGGTCTATGTACAAACCAAAATGACCCCCTGAAGATGGCAATATAAATTGACGAAATACGTGTAGGGGAAATCCTTTAATAAAGTAATTAGTGAAAATTATCTTTGTGCATTTGTTGGTGAATGATAATCATTCATATTACATACAATTTATGACTAAAAATAGCTCCGCAATTAATATAAATATTGGCTATGACAATAAGCAGATCGCTAATTGCACAAGTACCAAATTTATTGGATTAATTATTGATAATGTGTTGACTTGGAAAAGTGACATTGATTGGTTATGTCTAAATTAAGCTCAGCCTGTTATGTAAGCAGCTGTTAAACCTTATGTGTCTCAGGAAACATTACGAATGATTATTTCTCCTATGTTCATTCTGTTATGGCTTATGGTATAATTTCTGGGGCAATTCTCCCCAAAGTACCCACATTTTTAGGCTTCAGAAAAGGATAATTAGAATTATCATTAATTCTAGAGGTAGAGACTCTAGCAGGGAATTGTTTAGGAATTTGAAAATTTTTCTCCTGCAATCACAGTATATATATTTTCTCTTTTGTTATTAATGGCTAAAAACAGGGAACAATTTAAATCTAACTCTGAGATTTATGGCATCAACACAAGATACACCAATTCATGGCATCAACACAAGATACACCAATTCATGGCATCAACACAAGATACACCAATTCATGGCATCAGCACAAGTTACACCAATTCATGGCATCAGCACAAGTTACACCAATTCATGGCATCAACACAAGATACACCAATTTATGGCATCAACACAAGATACACCAATTTATGGCATCAACACAAGATACACCAATTTATGGCATCAACACAAGATACACCAATTCATGGCATCAACACAAGATACATCAATTCATGGCATCAACACAAGATACACCAATTCATGGCATCAACACAAGATACACCAATTCATGGCATCAACACAAGATACACCAATTCATGCATCAACACAAGATACATCAATTCATGGCATCAACACAAGATACACCAATTCATGGCATCAACACAAGATACACCAATTCATGGCATCAACACAAGATACACCAATTCATGGCATCAACACAAGATACATCAATTCATGGCATCAACACAAGATACACCAATTCATGGCATCAACACAAGATACACCAATTCATGGCATCAACACAAGATACATCAATTCATGGCATCAACACAAGATACACCAATTCATGGCATCAACACAAGATACACCAATTCATGGCATCAACACAAGATACACCAATTCACGGCATCAACACAAGATACACCAATTCATGGCATCAACACAAGATACACCAATTCATGGCATCAACACAAGATACACCAATTTATGGCATCAACACAAGATACACCAATTCATGGCATCAACACAAGATACACCAATTCATGGCATCAACACAAGATACATCAATTCATGGCATCAACACAAGATACACCAATTCATGGCATCAACACAAGATACACCAATTCATGGCATCAACACAAGATACACCAATTCATGGCATCAACACAAGATGCATCAATTCATGGCATCAACACAAGATACACCAATTCATGGCATCAACACAAGATACACCAATTCATGGCATCAACACAAGATACACCAATTCATGGCATCAACACAAGATACATCAATTCATGGCATCAACACAAGATAGACCAATTCATGGCATCAACACAAGATACACCAATTCATGGCATCAACACAAGATACACCAATTCATGGCATCAACACAAGATACACCAATTCATGGCATCAGCACAAGATACACCAATTCATGGCATCAGCACAAGATACACCAATTCATGGCATCAGCACAAGATACACCAATTCATGGCATCAGCACAAGATACACCAATTCATGGCATCAGCACAAGATACACCAATTCATGGCATCAGCACAAGATACACCAATTCATGGCATCAGCACAAGATACACCAATTCATGGCATCAGCACAAGATACACCAATTCATGGCATCAGCACAAGATACACCAATTCATGGCATCAGCACAAGATACACCAATTCATGGCATCAGCACAAGATACACCAATTCATGGCATCAGCACAAGTTACACCAATTCATGGCATCAGCACAAGTTACACCAATTCATGGCATCAGCACAAGATACACCAATTCATGGCATCAGCACAAGATACACCAATTCATGGCATCAGCACAAGATACACCAATTCATGGCATCAGCACAAGATACACCAATTCATGGCATCAGCACAAGATACACCAATTCATGGCATCAGCACAAGATACACCAATTCATGGCATCAGCACAAGATACACCAATTCATGGCATCAGCACAAGATACACCAATTCATGGCATCAGCACAAGATACACCAATTCATGGCATCAGCACAAGATACACCAATTCATGGCATCAGCACAAGATACACCAATTCATGGCATCAGCACAAGATACACCAATTCATGGCATCAGCACAAGATACACCAATTCATGGCATCAGCACAAGATACACCAATTCATGGCATCAGCACAAGATACACCAATTCATGGCATCAACACAAGATACACCAATTCATGGCATCAACACAAGATACACCATTTCATGGCATCAACACAAGATACACCAATTAATGGCATCAACACAAGATACACCAATTTATGGCATCGACACAAGATACACCAATTCATGGCATCGACACAAGATACACCAATTCATGGCATCAATACAAGATACACCAATAATTTCCATTATCCATCATCAAATCTAACAACATTCCAAAAAGGATCTTATTGCTTTGCAGTCAATGTTTTATAGTCTTCCTCTTAGCACAAAAAACTTAGTTCTTGACACAAAACAATTTAAATCTGCTTTAAAAAATTCCACCATTTAAACTCGTTTTATTCAGTGGCAGATTATTTTAACTACAATAACAATTACAAATATCATTTCATTATACACTTGACAGCTAGTATTATATTGTACATGTGATTACTGCACTTATTTTATATATTTTATTTTATTACCACTACTATTAATAAATATTGTTAATGTTTTAAATGACACATGCTTTGAAGGCATATATATATATATATTATACCGTTTATTGTATATATATATATATATGCAGACTAATTCCACATACGTCAGTTTTTATTTCCTTTTTTACCTACAAGGATCCGTGGAATGTAAAATGAAGACGTAAAGTAAGCAGTAGGTGGAACAGCTCAGTCCTACCACCCTCCTCCTGACCCTTCAGTGACCTGTCACCCTAGCAGTCAAGTCCTGTCACCATAGCAGTCACGACCTGTCACCCTAGCAGTCACGTCCGCCCGCTAACAGCTGATTTCTTCCAATCTACGCACTCAGATTGCTACAGAACGTGTTTCGTTTGAACAGGGGACTGGGGATAGATATAACGTACATGTAGTGTGTCGTTTGACATGCGGTGAGTAGTGAGTAGTAGTAGTAGTAGTAGTAGTAGTAGGGGGCTGGATATGGTCAAGGGTGTATGGGGCGTGGAGAAAAATTAGGGTGTAGGGGTGGCTGTGGAGGCAAAGATCCACCCATGATTTTACTCAGATCCTCCCGGGCTGCTACTGCCATTTCGCCGTAGAGTTTTGTATTCGGTGCTAGGCATGGTCGGGGCGTGGAGGAAAATTAGGGTGTACGGGTGACGGAGGTCAGACCACTCGTCTTAACCGTGGAGAAGGGGTGACGATGGAGGAGTAACAGTGTGCTGCATCATTATACTTTGGCTGCAGCTGTTGATGTCAACCGCCGTAGAGTCGGGTACAGTTGCCAGTTAGACGCCGCCGTCGTACAGTTTGGTACCGCGAAGAAGGTAGAGCGGGCGAGAGTCGAAACATTATACATAGGAAATATTTGTGATGTTTACGCGATCAGCGGTTCCCCTCGACTACGATAAAAGAGGTAGCAGTCAAATCAGTATCGTAGTGCCTCCCCCAGTGTGTTGCCACTACGCAGCTCAATTGTCTAAAGGAGGCTCTATCGGTAAAGTCCGAGAAGGCAGTCAGTGGATCTCCGCTTATACAATCGCTGCCAGCAACCGATTTGTACACGTAAACAGCAGTCGGTAACTGCTCTGCTGTAATTCCTGTTCTGTCTTATCCAGTGTGTCGAGGTTCCTAGCAGCAGGCGATAGATGGCCTGAACTTTGCTCTTATGCACACAACACCGTATTGCTTGCGTAAGGAATTTGCAATCGTGCAGGAAGTTCTACAGTTAATTGATGTTGAAGTAAAATGATATATATTATTTACAAAAAAATAAGTTTACAAATGTTAGTTTTAAACTTGCAAATTAAAATTGCCACGTCGCAGTTAAATTAACTGCTCGCCCTTTCCTCAAATAAACAAACTGTTGGATCGCGTTACTAAATGAATTTAGCATTTCAAATTCTGTCGCCACAACGTTAGTACACCAAAGTGCTCCGCTCCAGTAAGTGTTAGCCAAAGCAAATATAAATTCAACACAGCTCACTTAACTTGAATGCTCAGCCATAAACCAAAGTTTTCATTATCACAAAATATCTTCACAGAGCTTTAAGTTGTCACCACTGAATTACTGAAAAGCAAATGAGGGCGTTTGCCTTGCGCAGTTCCCTTAAGTAGACAATTCAGGAATTGCCGCCTCGGCATTCTTTACAGTGCGGTGATGCGTAGCCAGTGTTCACTGCATCGCAGACAATAACTCCGTGTGGCAATGGTAACAAAACTGCAAACCAAAACACAACACTTAAAATTAAATCTAAAATCGATATACGCTATTATTCATTCATTACAACTCTCTCCCTTTTTTCAAATAAAGAATCGGGAGCGAATCTTTAAACTGCGCACTGATCAAATTGTAATGAATGGAATAATGCGTTTCTAAGTAGTCAACAACAACTATAAGCTAAAATAGTGCACAGTTCCTGTGTAAACGTGTAATGTGTTACAATTCGAACTGTGTAAGTCCCGCGGGTTTATATTCGTTTGAAAGGAAGTGTAGGTGTGGTGTGTAGTAAATGTGTGTTCTTACGTAACCAAAATTAACAACCAGTACACAGAGAAAAAAGGTAAAACAATCATTATTTAACAAGCATAAAATACAAGTGCTTCTGGAAGTGGTGTCAAGAGTACTTCCATCTTGCCGTGGACTGTACTACACGCACGTAGCCAGTCTGTGTGTCTGTCCTTCACCGTAGCGCAGTATTACATCTTACTGCGTGCAAATTGCCTTTGCAGCGTCACAGTACGCAGAAACTGCACTGTCTGTGCGTGTTGGTGAAGTCCGTAGACTATTGAGCGTCACAAAATGTACATCAAAATGTATCAAAGTGACATCTTTGCCGCCATTGGCGAAATTGGGGAAAACATTCTTGCATCATCATTCAGCATTCCGGTAAGTCGTGATGTAGTCATACGTCGCGCAGGCGTTCATTCTGGGAAGAGGATCCAGTAGGGGACATGTTGGCTTATCTGTGCGAACCAGTTTGCTATCCAAAAATACAAACATTGAGATATACAGAACTATAATTTTGTTGTTGTTGTGTATGGGTGTGAAACTTGGTCTGTCACACTGAGGGAGGAACATAGGCTGAGAGTGTTCGAGAATAGGGTGCTGAGGGGGATATTTGGGTCTGAGAGGGACGGGGTAACAGGGGAGTGGAGAAGACTACATAACGAGGAACTTTATGATCTGTACTCAGCACCAAATATTATTCGGGTGATCAAATCAAGAAGAATGAGGTGGGCGGGGCATGTAGCACGTATGGGGGAGGGAAGAAGAGGTGCATACAGGAATTTGGTGGTGAGACCTGAGGGAAGGAGACCACTTGGAAGACCCAGGCGTAGATGGGATGATAATATTAAAATGGATCTTCAAGAAGTGGGATGAGGGGGCATAGACTGGATTGATATGGCTCAGGATAGGGACAGGTGGCGGGCTGTTGTGAGTGCGGTAATGAACCTTCGGTTTCCATAAAACGCGGGGAATTTCTTGACTAGCTGACGACCTGTTAGCTTCTCAAGAAGGACTGTGCTATATGGAGTTAGTTATACCTCGATCAGGCCAGGATTGCTGCCTTCCGAATCCTTTCCCCTTCATCATCATGCAAAACGTTTAATAACCGGAAAGTGTTGGAATTGTATTGCGAGGATGACGTCACCGTCTGCGACAGGCGTGTCACGTTTGACGTCAGCAACATTGAGAAGTTCTTGGAAGCTATAACTATAGCATCTGCCTGTAACAGTGTTCCGAAAGCAGTTTCTGAGGCCTCATACGATAGGTCTTATTGCTACAGGCGATAGACGAATAATAGTAAACAGAGCAGTTTACAGTAGGCACTACGTCTGTGGAAGAGGCCTTTATAAGGAGCTAATACTGCTGCAGCTAGTCAAGCTGTTACGCGCTGTGTGCAGCCGAAATTCCACTGCCGTGTTTACAAAAGCCACTTACTTGTCCGTCTTGAACCAGACCAATCAAGCCCAAACCACCACAACCAGATACTTTAAGGTCCATTTTAATATTATCTTGCCATCTATGCCTAGGTCTTCCAAGTGGAATGAATAAATCGTTAAGAAGAGTGCGTCGTTAAACTGATCCCTGTGAAAAATTTTGCAAAACGGTGATCGGCGTTACTAACCTCTAGCTCAACCTCCAACTTGAAGGACCAACCCTTGTCGGCTGTCCGCGATTGCATATTCGGTATATTCGCTTTACCTTCCATGTCTGAAGGCCGTCTCCTTTACCCGCTACACAGCAGAAACTGCTAATGAAAATATACGAACAGAAAACCATAATTATCACATTCGATTTTCCCCCTAAATTCTTGTTTCTTTGATGTAGTTTTCGACTAAATTTTTTCGCCCTTATCGGAGGTGGTTTTATATTCGTGTTAAATCCATGTTCTGGAAATCATTTCTTTTAATTCAGGTTCCGTTTTAGGCAGTTTTAACATTACGTGAAGTGTATGGGTGTAGCGTACTGACAAAGAATTTACATGGCGTGTCAAGGTGTAGAACACTGCTCTCACGTGTTCCACTTCCAGTGAGATACAGACTGCTGCAGTACATCAACACAAAAGGCAGGCCGTGCCAAGGTCCAGGCGACAAAACGCCGGCATCTCGCCGCGGAGGCCGTGGTTATTACTGTAACTGTCTGTACATATACTGCAGTTAGCTTTATGCAAGGCTACAGTTATCGCCTTCTACAGACCTGTCCCAGCCACCTCAGTCTTCCTAATTCTATCACTGTCACTGTGTCTAATTAAATGCAGACCGTATAAAGCTCATTACTGTACCATTCTGTACATGTACTGCAGTTAGCTTTATGCAAGGCTCCAGTTATCGCCTTCTACAGACCTGTCCCAGCCACCTCAGTCTTCCTAATTCTATCACTGTCACTGTGTCTAATTAAATGCAGACCGTATAAAGCTCATTACTGTACCATTCTGTACATGTACTGCAGTTAGCTTTATGCAAGGCTCCAGTTCTCGCCTTCTACAGACCTGTCCCAGCCACCTCAGTCTTCCTAATTCTATCACTGTCACTGTGTCTAATTCACTGCAGACCGTATAAAGCTCATTACTGCACCTTTCTCCACATGTACTGCAGTTAGCTTTATGCATGACTCCAGTTATCGCCTTCTACACACCTGTCCCAGCCACCCCAGTCTCCTTAATTCTATCACTGTCACTGTGTCTAATTAAATGCAGACCGTACAAAGCTCATTACTGTACCATTCTGTACATATACTGCAGTTAGCTTTATGCAAGGCTACAGTTCTCGCCTTCTACAGACCTGTCCCAGCCACCGCAGTCTTCCTAATTCTGTCACTGTCACTGTGTCTA